>OZ018310.1:11760219-12081172 GCA_963969455.1 Arge pagana | reverse complement strand
GCAGCTCGTTGTACTCAAGTGCGTATTCAAATGTTTTTTTCCGGAGACGTTGAAATGAAACAAAGCTCTTTCGTTCCAGACTTGCGAAGTTTTTCATTTTCAAATGCAAAAAATATTACGTTTTGAAAAATGTGCAGAAGTATTATACCTATATATACATCGACTGACGTTCAATGAGTCTGGACAATAATTGTTCGAAAATTCATTTTTCTCGCATCTTGGATATCCCATTCACATTTCAACTGTTCATTTCCCGAATAGGATGAAGATGTTGCTTACAAATTATCGAGTTCAATACGATTTCGAGCTGGAAATTATTTTTGTGGCTGGATAGGTGAACAAAGTCGTCCTTCGTAGAACAGATCTAGTAAAATTAGGACGGGGGTCTGAGACAGAGGCAACATAGGAAACGGTTTTCAAACATGGCATGCATATCGTATCATCATTTTGATTTTGAGGAACCGAAATTTTGCAGATATCACGAGGCGATCAATGATATCCGTATTTTGTGAGCTTGTAGCTAAATCTTTGTCGACAATCGTTCGATATTATTTCACGATAAATTGATTGCATGTGATGCACGATCGTGGATCACGCACATACGAGTAGTTTACCGCGAGGACAATATCTATTACTCAACAACAACAATCACCGTGGCGTTTATTCTCGAATTCACGTACTTCGTTAATCTGATCGTAATTGAGATAAAAAAAAAAAAAAAACAGATCGAGAATTCGATGTTCGCATTCGCAGACGACATCCGACGTTCTCCGACCGCATAATCAGTTAAATAATTTTCGAGGAACTGATTTTAGAGGAAAAGACCATGAGATCAACATTGAAGAAAAAAAAGGTGTGCACATTTTGTCTTCTCTGTTTTTTCCGAAAACTGATTGATTGAAAAGCTATTCACGAATCAATGCTGTTTTTCAAACATCTCGCAAATAGAGCGACTATTTTTTTCCCTAAATATTTAAAGTCAAGTGAGAAACTTGAAATGTTACACGATTAAGCTGAAGAGTAATTAGTAAGCTCTCCCACTGTATTCAAATATTTTTATCAGCATCACAACCTAATTAGCGAATCTTTCCTGTGTTAACCAAATGTAAAATAGAAACATTCGATGCGGCATACCGCGGTACCACTAACAGTTATCGTACGGGGCCCAAATTTTGGGTGGACAATCATTATACGGGCCCCTCAAGTTTGAACCTGTCAGAAGTGGAATCATAGAAAAAAAATTTTTTTGGCCCACCCTAGTATTTATATACGACAAAAATTCTTTCGCGCATATCGTATCTTCCGTAGTTTTTTTGGATCTTGATTCCTATTGTAAAAATATGGAACACTAAAGGGGCCACGTTATTTTCTATTATCGGAATCTGAAAAGAAAAAAGCACGAAGCAAACTAAAAGACTTAGAGGGAAGAAGCGTATTAAGCAAACTGTCGTGAAGATATTGCTATGACTTAAAAATCAGAATGCTAAGATTTAATATTATTAATTTGGGGTTGAGAAGTAGTTACGAGCAACGAGAGCAGATGAATGTTAAATGAAAAATTCGGGTATCGTGCGAAATGATGAAAATTGTGCAAAATCTTCATATCAATTCGAATTGTTTGGTAGGTAATTTGTGAAAAAAAATTCTTAGAGTTATTAGAGAGCCTAATGTGTTCGGAGGGAAAATAGGTGCAGCTTATTCCGTTAACGGACGTTCAGGATAACGGTACAGAGCCCACGGAATCGGTCGGCGTACGTACAGTTGTCCTGATAGCGCTGGATACGTTTGCGTGGTTATCGAGCCGTTCAGCCGCGTTCGAGTCGACCGGCAAATGTCATCGTGCAACGGTCATATGAAAAAACGACGACTCTAATAAAGAAGATACGCCACGGGGATCAGTTTCGTTCGAGGAGACGAGAAAGTCGCGGAGACTTCGATGCGTGGAGACGGAACGTTCGCGTCGCGTCTATACGCATTTGGACTGATAAAAATATATTTGATTTTACGAGACCGTTGCGCGTTTTTCTGTGGAAGAAATAACGATAGATCATAGGAAAACGTCGCGTTCGCGACTGTAACGCTCACTGTAACTCGTCAACGGCGAACGACTCGTGAATATACTACTACTGAATCATCTTCTTACAACAAGAATGATATGACCAGAGTCTGTATGATTGATCGTTCCGAAATCGAAATACGATTCCCCAAAAGCAACACATTTTCATTTGATTCTCGTTCTATTTTGATAGAAAGAATCGAAAAGTTTGGTGAATTGAAAGACACGATGGCCGCTGCTCTGCGATATGATCCTGAACACCCTCACTCGTTTACATAATCATCTTCAGTTAGGGTCGATCAATTTTTCGCCTTTTCGATTGAAAATGAAATTCGTAATTTTCCAACGTAGGTATATAGGTTTATTGCGAGAAAGGTGATTGAACTGTTCTCTCAGTCAATCCGGAAGAAAGGTAAACCATAAGCCATTCGTGTCGAGAAAAGTATTACTACATTTTATATTCTCAGGATTCATTTCGCGCGTTACCGAGTACTTTACCCGAAAGCGAATAGTGACTCGGTCAATAATTTCGAAAACATCATCCAGCGACTCGCGGTGTTTCGAATTTCACCGGTGAATCCCAGGGAAAAATTGATAGATGCCGTGGCTATAAGATGCCCAGGGATCAGAAATCGTGAAAATATCGATCAACAGCCGGAAATTGCGTTTGCAACGAATATTTGTGCGCTGATTGTATAGTCGGTTCATTACGAACATCAAATCGCGTTCACAAATGCAATCGAACGAAATGCTATCTTCGAATATGATACGAAGAGCGTGTGGCTGATAATACTTTATTTTTATTCGTAGATCAATCGTTAGATTTGTTCATGTTTCCGATGATTTATGCAAACTTTCGATTCACCCAACATCGTCGTTGCAAAAATATTTTTTCGAAAAATGAATCAAATCGTGACTAAATTGTATCAGCGAATTTGAGAACACGTAATTTCTTTAATACATTCTTACGCCAACGGTTGGTTTGGCGTATTTAAATTTACGCACATGTTTCCGTAGTTTTCACGATTGTGAAAATGTCGCGGAGTCTAGCCGACCAATCTGTGAATATTTATAATTCTTCCCACTCCTTGTTTTCTTTTGTTTCATTACATTTCGCCTGCGTTAAAATTGCCTAAGATACAATGGCATCGTGTCCATTCGCAAAATTTCATCTGGTTCTTATTTCTGTCGAATCGAAACGTCACACAGTGTGATACAAACATATGTTGACGAACAAAAATCATTCTCTAGTTCAATTTTGAGGTGCTTGAATGATTTTTTCTCAAGAATACTCATGAAACATCAAGGTTTCGGATAAACCTGGGCGTTGATTGAATATTAAGTTATTGAGGTTCGGAATTGTGATACTTTTTTCGAGTTTTGACCATTCGCATACATTTCTCAAGGGAAATAAATGACTATAACATCGACATGCTCACATTTTTCACCGCTCAAAGGAAAAATCAAAGCTGGTAGGACTCAGATTGCACATTTTTGCCTCATGTGTGCATAGTGTGACAAAATTCCTCACCTCGGACCTACAAAATTTAAAGAACGCCCACGTTTACACGAAACGTTGATGTTTTACGAATGGTAAAAGCAAAATCATTTAAAAGCTTGAAGACTAATCCGGGGGATTGCTTTTTGTCTGATTACATATGTTTTCGTCCCATTGTGTGTCGTTCGTGAGAGAAAATATCAAGATGTCGGATTAACAAGTGACAGGAAACGAACTTCGACAGATTCATACGGAGCCATATGAAAGATTGTGGAGAAAAGAACACTAGCAATACTTGCCGTATGGCAAGTGAATACGTTGGATGCGGCTGAGCAATGAGGACTCTTAACAAGAAAATAAGAGCGGAGTTCATTGATTCTGAACGTTCATCGTATTCGATGGTAACCCTACATCTTAGTCCGGCTCAAGTGCTGTTCCAGTCCAGTTCCGAATGGTTCGAAAACGGCAACAATACGCGCCGCGTGGAGTATATGTTCACGAAACTAGCCTACCGTTTTCCCACACCGGTTCGTTCTTTCGCGCGCCAATTTTCGTCTCCCGATTGGTCGTAGGTAAGAAGGAGCAAAAACCTCGTCGCACGGCTTATGCAAGAGAATAGCAAAGCAGAATGGAGGGTAACGACCAACAAGGATAAAAGAGTGAAGATTGGCCGATCCGGGTTACTGAACCCCCCCCCCCCCTCACTCTCTCTCTCGCCCTCTCCCTCTGCCTTTCCCTCTCCCTCGCCCCCTTCCTCTCGATCTTCCTCTACCTATCCCTCGCCATCTTCCTCACCCACTTCCTCTCCCTCTCCCTCTCCCTCTCCCTCTTCCTCTGCCCCTTCCTCTCGATCGTCTTCTACCTCTCCCAAGCCCTCTCCCTCTCCCTCTCCCTTTCCCTCTTCATCTCCCTCTCCCTCCGCCTGTTCCTCTCCCTTTTTCTACCAGCTCCTCTTCCTGTACCTGTCCCTCATCCTCTCCCTCTCCCTTTCTCTCTCCCTCTGATTCTCCCTCGCCCTCGCACTTTTCCTTTTTCTTATTCTCTTTCTCTCTCGCTCCCTCTCCCTCTTCTGGTCCCTTTCCATCTCCTTCGCCCTGTCATTCTCCCTCTCCCTCTCCCTCTACCGCTCACTTTCGCTCTTCCGCTCCCTTTCTCTTTCACTCTTTCGCTTCCTGTCTCCCATTTCTTCCTTGGGCTCTCCCTCTCCCTCTCCGTCTCCCTCGCCCTCTTCCACACTCACTTTTTCTCGCCCTCTCTCCCTCGCCCTCTTTCTTCCTCTTTTTCTCCTTCTTTCTCTCCCTTCACCTCTCCCTCTAGCTCTCGCTCTCCCTCTTCCTCTCGAACTACCTCTCCCTATTCCTCTTCTTCTCCCTCTCCCTCTTCCTTTCCTTCTTCCTCTCCCACTTCCTCAACCTCTCCCTCTTCGTGTGACTCTCCCTATCCCTCTCATCCTTCCTCTTCCTCCGCATGTTCCTCTCCCTCTCCTTTTCTCTCTTCTGTTTCCCTCTCCCTCTTCCTCTCACACTTCCTCCCAATCTTCCTCTTCCTCCACCTCTCCCTGACCCTCACACTCTCCCAATCCTTCTTCCTCACCCTCCCTCTCCCTGTCCCTCTCACTCTCACTCGCACTCTCCCTCTGGCTCTTCCTCTCCCTTCTTCTCTCTCCCTGTCTCACTCCCGATCGCTCTCTCTTTCCCTCTCGCTCTCCCTCTCCCTCTCTCTTTGCCTCTTTCTCTTTCTCTACCTCTCCCTCTCCCTTTTCTCACCGTCTCCCCCTCCTTCTGCCTTATCATCTTTTTCGCCCCCTACCTTTTCCTTTTCCTCTCCCTCGGCCCCTCCGTCTACGTCTTCCTCGCTCCCTCCTTCTCCCTCTTCCTCACTCTTTTCCATTTCCTCTGCCTGGCTCTTTTCCTCTCTCTCTCTCTCTCACCCACTTCCGCTACCTCTCCGTCTCTCTCTTTCTCTCCTCCTGTCTCTCCTTTTCCCTCTGCCTTTACCTTTCTCCTTCATCTCATTCTTCCTCTTCCTCTTCCTCTCCCTCTCCCTCTGCCTCTGTCATACCAACTCCCTCTCTCCCGCCTCTTCGTCTTTCTCTCCCTCTTCCTCCCCATCTTTCTCATCCACTCCCACTCCCTCTTCCACTCTCTCAGCCCCTCCCTTTTCCTGTCCCTCTCCCTTGCCCTCGCCCTCTCCCTTCACCCCTCCCTCTCCCGCCCCCTTCCCCTCTCCCTCTGCTTCTGACTCTGCCTCTCCCTCGCCCTCTCCTCCCCCTCCTATCTGTCCCTCACTCTCCCTTTCCCTCTCGCTTTCCCCTCCCGCTCTCTCTTCACCAATGTCTCTGCACTTCCCTCTCTCCCCTTCTCCCTCTTCCACTTCCTCTCCCTCTCCTTCTCCCCCTTCCCTTCCGCGCCCTTTCACTCCCCCTTTTCTCTTCCTCGCAGGCTTCCTCTCCCTTTTCTTTCGCATCTCCCTCTTTCTGTCCCTATTCCCCTCCCTCTCGCTCTTTCCCTTCCTCTTTCCCGTCACCTTCCGCTGCCCCTCGCCCTTCCTATCTCTCTTTCTCTCCATTTCCTTGTCCCTCGTCATCTTTGTCAACCTTCTTCTCTCCCTCTCCCTCTTCCCCTTCCTCTCCTTCTTCCTCTCCGGCTCCCTCTTTCTCGTCCTCATTCTCTCTTCTCCCTCTTTGTACCCTTCTCTTTCTATCTCACTCTTTCCCTGCCACTCCTTCATCCTCTTTGTGTCACTGTCTTTATTCCTCGCCTTCTTCCTTCCCGCTTCCCTCTTCCACCCTCCGTCACTCTTCCTCTTCCTCTCCCTCCCCGCTTCTTCTCCCTCTTCCTCTTCCTCATTCTTTAACTCCACCTCATCCTCTATCTCTGCCTCTCCCTCTTTCTCTCCCTTTCCCACTCCCTCTTGCCCACGTCTTGCTTTTCCTCTCGCTTCCTTTCCCTCTTACTATGTTTCTCTCTTTTTCGCTTCCTTTGCCTCTCCCTCTTGATCTTCTCGTATCTCTCCCTCTTCCTCTCCCTCTCCCTTTCGCGCCTCTCTCCCTCTTCCTCTCCATCTCCCTCTCTCCCACCTCTTCTTCTTCCTCTCCCTCTTTTTTCTCATCCTTTTCTCCATCTCCCTCTCTCCCACCTCTTCCTCTTTCTCTCCCTCTTTTTTCTCATCCTTTTCTCCCTCTCCCTCTCACTCTTCCTTTTCCTCTCTATCTGCCTCTCCCTTTCCCTCGCCCTATCCCTCTATCTCTTCCTTGCCCTTTTCCTCACTCTCTTACTCTCCCTCTCCTGCTCTTTCCCTCTCCCTCTACTTTTCCCTCTTTTCCCTCCTCTACCTGTACCTGTTCCTCTCCCTCTTCCTTTTCCCTGTCACTTCCTCTCCGCCACCTCTGCCTCTCCATCGTCCTTTTTCACTCCCCCTTCCTCCTCCCCCCCCCCTCCCGCCCTTCTTTCTCGCTCTACATTTTCCTCTAGCTCTCTCACATCCTCTTTCTCTTCGCCTTTCTCTCCTTCTTCCTTCCTCTCCTTCTCCATCTCACTCTTCACCTCCCTCTCCCTCATCCTCTTACCGTGCCTGTCACTATCCTTCCCCTTCTTTCTCCCCCCCCCCTTCCCTCTCCCTGTCTCTGTCCCTCTTCCTCTTTCTCTCCCTCTTCCTCTTCTTTTCCTTTTTTCTCTTTCTCTCCCTCTACCTCCACCTCTTCCTCTACCTTCCCCTTTACTTCTCCCTCTCGCTCTCCAAATCCCTTTCTTCCACCTCTTCCTCTCCCTCTCTCTCCCTCTTCTTTTCCCTCTCTTTCTCACGCTTTCTCTTCTTTCCCCACTCCCTCTCCCTCCCTCTCCCTCGCCCTCTACCTTACTCCTCCCTCTCCCTCTCCCTCGTCCTATCTCTCTGCCTCTTATTCTCCTTCGCCCTTTCCCTCTGACTCTTCCTCTTCCTCTTCCTTTCCCTCTTCCTCACTCTCTTCCGCGCCCATTCCCTCTCCCTCTTCCTCTTCCTCTCCCTTACCCTTTCTGTCTCACTTCCCCTCTCCTTCTCCCTCTCTCTTTCCGTCGCCCTTATTTTCTTCCTCTACCTCTACCTATCCTGCTCCCGCTCCCTTTCCCTCTCTCACACCCTCTTCGCTACATCTTTCTCTCCTTCTCCCTCTCTCGCTCTCCCTCCTTCTTCTTCGTCTCCCTCTCTCTCTCTCATTCTACCTCTCCCTCTTCCTTTCCCTCTTTCTTGCCCTCTTCCTCACGTTCTCCCTCTCCCTCGCCCTTTCCCTCCCCCACTCTCTCGCTCCCACTTCTTCCTCTCCCTCTTTCTCTCTTTTCCTTTTCCGTGCCTTCTTTCTCTTTGTCTACCTGACCCTCTTCCTCTCCCTCTCCTTCTTTTCCTCCCACTACCTCTAGCTTCACCTCTCTCTTTCCCTCTTACTTTCCCTCTCTCACTCCTTCTCTCCCACCGCTTCCTCTTCCTCTTTTTCTCTTCCTCCGTCCACCTTTACCTCTACCTCTCCGTCCTCCTCTTCCTTTCTTTTCTTTCTCTCCCTTTCTCTTCCTCTCCCTCTCTCTTTCCCTCTCCCACTCCCTCTCTCTTTGCCTCGCCCGCCCATTCTCGCTCCCTCCTCCCTCTCTCTCTTCCTCTCCCTCTTTCCCTCCCTCTTCCTCCTCCTCTCCCTCTTTCAATACCTCTCTCTCTCTCTCTCTCTCTCTCTATCTACCTCTTCCTCTCCCTCTTTCCCTACCTCCATCTCTTCCTCGCTCTCTTCCTCTCTTCTTCCCTGTACCTCTCCCCCCCCCCGCCCATTCCCTCTTTCTTGTCCTCTCGTCCGCCCTGTCCCCTCCCTCTCCCTCTCCGTCTCCTTTGCCTCTCCCTATGCGCACTCCCTCTGCCTAGACCTCCACCTCTTCCGTTACCTCTGCCTCCCCCTTTGCCTCTTCACCTTCCTCTCCATATCCCTTTCCCTTTTCCCCTCCATCTTTCTCTCCCCCTTTCTATTTCACTTACCCTCTCTCTCTCCCTCTCTCCCTCTCTCCCTCTCTCCCTCTCTCTCTCTTTCTCTCTCTCTCTGTCTCTTTCCCTCTCCCTCTCCCTCTCCCCTTCCCTCTCCCTCTCTTCCTCCCTCTCCCTTTCCCGCTCCCTCTCCCTCTCCCTCTCTCTCTCCCTCTCCCTCTCTCTCTCCCTCTCCCTCTCCCTCTCCCTCTCCCTCTCCCTCTCCCTCTCCCCCCCCTCTTCCTCTCACTCTCCCTCTCCCTCTCTCTCTCCCTCTCCCTCTCTCTCTCCCTCTCCCTCTCTCTCTCCCTCTCCCTCTCTCTCTGTCTCTCTCTTCCTATTTCTTCCTTTCTCTATCTCTCCTTCTATCTCTCTCTACGATTCGCCATCATGTTTCCGAACCACGGATGCCTGTTTATTTGGCGTCCCGGTAAAATCTTTAAGAAGTGAAACGGTAAGACTGGAGGTAATGAGGAAATGTTTGCAGAAACGCACGACAGCGGAGCGAGCGAGGGAAAAGTATGTCTAAGCTCTTTGGAACTCTCTCAGAAGTCTGCTACGGTGTCAGGCGTGAATTTGCTCGTTTGACGTCGTTCAACTTTTGAAAATCGGCCTGGATTAGCCCTTGCATAACGGCCAGTACCTAGAGTCGAGGGTAACACGACGCACGTGTTGGGTTCCTGATTCCGTGGTTCTGGTGGACGATACCGTGGCGGCTATAGCACGAGTTCGACCGCGCGTCGGGAGTAGGTACTGTTATCCGTCGATGCTTCCCCACCTCGAGAGGAACGCGTCAAACGTACGACCTATGACGGACACGCTACATCATGCCGAACACCGCGGCGCTGAATTACCGCGGTGGAAAATGGTTATGCCACGGTCATAACGTCGATGAGCCTCTTTGCCAGGCGGTAACGCGATATCCCCCTCTTTCCTACTATTCCGTCAACGTTCTTCTCACTCTGCACGTACGCGCGTGTGAACATAAATTCAGTAACGGAGGCTAGCCTTGAGGAGCTCCGAGCAAAGTGGCACACCGCGCAAGAGAGTGCGAGAGTATTTTCAGAGGGCATCGACCGCTCCGCTTGTCGCTATCTTGTTCCTTTATTCCTTCGAGCATTGCATTCTCGCTCCAACTGACTCAAGCGAACTCCTCTTCTTGAGAATCGTCACTCGGCTACGTCTCTTAAGATCGCTGTAAATGGGCTCTATCTCCAGGAATGCGCTCACAGTTTCAGCAGCCGATTAACGATAGGCACAATACTTCGCTACCAACTTTGTCTACATCGACGATTCGGCGCATTTTCCTCCTTCACGACTCTCCTCTTTCCCGTATTCGATCTCAGTACCGTTAAACCGTACCGTACCCTACCCTTACTAATCTCTGAAGATTGGTCAAATGGAATCGAACGTTGACAACGAATCGAGACGAGAAAAACGGATCGGGGAAATTATGAAATGACGAAACAGGATAAAGGATCGCGAAGAGAACGAGGTAAAAAAAATCGAACAACGCGCGAGCGTGCATACTGTGAAAGATGAGAAGGAAACACGAACGACAAGAGTGAAAATAAGTTCAATCCACATCGAGAGTTATCGAATGGAAGAATATTGACTGAATCTATGGAGAAAAGTACAGTCATAGCAAGTGGACGAAATAGCGGACCGGAGCAGGATAAAAACATAGAGGAAGAAAGGAAAAAGAAAGTAAAGTCACGAGAGAAAGTCGAAGAACGAGCCGGAGGACGAAGGACGCATTCGAGGAATGATGAATGAAGGATAATGCGGAGGACGAGGAACGGAGAAGGAATATCGAGGGAAGCACGGAGGTCGCGACCAAGGACGAAGATGGTGACGAAGAGCACGAAGGATGTCTTCGTGCTCGAGAAAATAACGAAAGGCGGAGGGCGAGAAGGGGGAATCTTTCATGGCAAACAAGTAGGAATCGCCTAGTCCTTCTACACTAAGACGAAATTTCAGTCAGGTTAACTCACTGTGCTGCCGCTCTGGCTTTAGCCACCCCAGTAACCATGTAAAAGCTAAGCTCACTTGTAAGACAAGCACATGCTGCTTGACAGCGCCAAGCAAATGTGACTAGTCACAAACTGCGCATAAAAAGCCGAACTATGTTGAGTATGAAAAATCAAGCCTAATCGAATTCATTTCTGTGATTGTTCTGTTTTTAGTAGTTCATTTGGTTGCTCAATTCTCTCTTGTCCGTGTATAATTTGTATGCATCTATGACTTGTATACATGTAGTATGTTCTTCAAACTGCATATGAAGAGCTATTAAAAAATGCGTCCGTGAATGATTTCAGCACACATTGTCATGCGGAGCTCGCTATGCTTGGTTTGTGACCAGGCACATTTACTTGGCGCTGCCAAGCAGCATCTGCTTGGCTTACAAGTAAACCTATCTTTTAGATGGTTACTTGGCTGAAGCCAAAGCAGCAGCACAGTCGAGCTAACTTGACTGAACTCTCGTCTCAGTGTAGCGTGTGCCGACTCAGCCTAGTTTGGAGGCAAACCGCTGCAGCGGCACTAGGTCACGCGGTTCATGTATGCACGGTGCATATGCAACTTGCACGTGGCCTCGTCTCGCGTTGACCGCTACTACGTACATCGTCGCACGGCTACAACCGGCGCCTGAATACCAGGACCAAACCAGAAGTACAAAATTGTCGGCTGGTTGCGTAGATTACACAGGTCGCCAAAATTCGACGAAATTTCACACCCACAGACCAGACCTTGTCTACCCGAAGGGGTTTGATGCGCTGAATTCGAATCTGAGCTCAGAATCGCTCCATCGCCCTAGGTTTCCGAGATATCCTGACGTAAAAATGCAAAATACATAGTTTTTTGCTATATTTGTGCTGCTCTCACATCGAGAATTTTCATTCTATTGCAAATCTGGAGACGAAATTAGAAAGCTACAATCTTCTACTTTAAAAACCACTACCAAGTTTCTGAAACGGATTTTCACAGAATTCAAGTTTTAAATGATACTGAAATACATGAGAAAATATATCTGCGAGATTCAACAATAAACTCTTACTTGATTTTCTACGTGTAAAGTTTATTTTGTCATGTGATACGTCCAAATGGCATTTTACGTATGTAGTATTAAAAAATTCAAAATGACGCTAACTATATCCGCCACTTGAATTCACTAAATTTCAAAGAACGATATGTCGGCTTTTAAAAATCCGTTTCAGAAACTTGATATCGATTTTTAAAGTACAAAATTGTAGCTTTCTAATTTCGTGCCCAGATTTGCAATAGAATGAAAATTCTCGATGTAAGAGAAGCACAAACAGCAAAAAACCATGTTGCGTGCATTTTTAGGTTAGGATATGTCGGAAACCTAGGCTGATAGAACGATTCTGAGTTCAGATTCGGATTAAGCGCATCAAATCCCTTTGGGTACACCAGGGCCGGCCTGTGGGTGTGAAAATGTATTGGTCAGTACTATTCGCCGATCGTAGAACGTTCTAGCAGGTAAGTAGCAGCAGGCGAGGATCGGCTCGAATCCGTTGGCGGATCGAACTGCCAATGGTATGCTTCCTTTATAGAGGCGAATATTTTCCTTCCGCGGGAGAAAGATGTAGACTATGGCAAAAATGTTGGAATTTGTTGTCGATATCTTTCCAAAACGATCGCAATTTTCGTCGCTCCTATAGACGGAAGATCGGTGGATGCCGGTAAGCCGATGAAGTACCGTTAACATAATCGGCTCGGCGTCTGTTTGTTTCTTTTTTTTTTTTTTTTTTTTTTTTGACAACGGGTTTCCATATCGTGATTTGACTTATTTTTAGTGTCACTTCTTCTCATCGTCTTCCACATTCGTGAGTTGCATCGTCGTACCTTTCTAACGAATGTACTCGAATCGTAAGGCCTCACGAGATTAAAAGTTACGTACAGTTACGACAGGTTGTTAGCATACCAGCTAAAAGCGAATCTCGATCCTGGCAATGATCGTCTTATGATTCAAAATCGTGCGCGAGGTGAACGACCACAGGAATCGAGGAGATAACGAGACGTGAGAAGCTAGGGCAACAACCGCGTTACCGATAGATTTTCCAATGAACTCGACGTCTCGCGAAGCGCAGAAAGTTACGAGGAAATTTCATACGGATGTCTAATTAATTCTGCCAGATGTCAAATCCTCCTTGGTACTTTCCGTGATCAATTGGCCACGTAGGATACTACAACTACGCTCAGTATGGTACCTACTCGTCATGTTTTCGTTGATTCCTCGAAATTTATTTGTATTGTAGGTAAAATTCTGAACGACTCGATAATATACGTATATTATTCATCGCGTTGTTGTTTCTAGCGAGTTGACGCAGCTCGCATCGGGACACCATTAGGATTTTCAAACCCTCAATAAGCAGCGACGCTCGACGAATCGTTCGACCTATCGAGAAAACCGTCTAGCGTTGCACCTTCTTCCAAACACGTTCCGGAATAAGTATAAACGCTCAAAAGTACGTCGTACAAGCGATTCCTCGCGAATAAAATGATCAGTGGCATTCGGTAAGAATAGAAGCAATCATTGGAAAAAAATAATAATTCATTAGAGAAATCTGAGTTTCGTCGTGCACGACAAATATATATACATATTGTATAAATTACTGTTTTATAAATATTTATACATAAATTCTCGTTGTGGACGAAAGAAATCGGTCGTAGGACAAACAATGGATGGTTACTGCGATGAAATGATTCGGGAACCCAGAAGATCATCATTGCCGGAAAGAGGTTAGCAGGATAAGCTGTCCGAGGAAAATAGCTGTTGGATCAAAAGGGGCTATTCCAGTATAATGTAAGCACTAAAGGGAGAGGGATCTATGCTTTGCTTATTTTTGATGATATAGGGGATGGGGGAATCTGGATGATAATTACGTCAGCAATATTTATTTTTTTAATTTTTCGGATTTGCCACAAAATTTAGTTTAATTTAATTTTAACACATATGGCAACCCTGCTTATCGATGTTCGATGGCGAACAAAACGCGTCTTCAGGGATTTCCCGAATACTATGTATGTGCTTACTCTCTTAGGAGCGAATGAAAGAACAAATTAGGGTAATTACCGCCAATAATTTGCTTGACTAAATGTTATGTGTGTGAAATTCCTCTATCCTGAGCTCATTTGGCGACTTGATAACTGCTGCTCATGAATCAATAAAGCCGAAACAAATAAAAAAATGTATGTACTACTTACGTAAGCATACGGGGGAGGGGCGGTAAGAGATTTGCTTACTTTTTCTGACATAGGGGCTGGGGGGGGGGATTGATAATTGTGAAAAATTTGCATACGTAATACGTGAACAGCCTTAAATACAGTGAGAAAAGAAAATATGTCGGGAAGAAAAATATAACGTTACAGCAAAGCAAGGAATGACATGCCGAAGGAAATAGGTTCTTACGGTAAATCAGGATCTGCGGAGGTTCTATTATATACGTTGTTTTGTAGATGAGACAGCATGAGAATAATTTGGTAGGTACCGATACGAATCGCGCTTGCGAAAAATAATACGTTGCTGCGGAAGAAAATAAACTTTTGTAGAACTAAGTGAAACGTTACGTTGATACGTGATCCGCAGTTGTCGGGTACATCATCGTGCGAGAATCACTGAATCTGAAACTCGAGAGTGGCGAAAGAAGAAAAAAATCGTGCGAAGCGAAAGAGAATGGGCATCGATTCCTTCTCGAGCGACAATCAACAGAGATCCACAACGCAGGCAGAGTTCGAAATACAGCTACGCCCATGACCTAGCGCCGCGCGATAATATTTCCGCGTGTCTCCCGAGCAACGAACTCTCGCGCGCAACAGAACAACAGCGAACTGTTCACCGTGATACTTTCGTGTAAGCCATGACGTCGTGACAGGGGCAAGTGCCAGTGACGCCACAGACTAGGATCGAGCAATTTCTTCTCTCTTCCGCGCAATCGTCGCGGCAGGTTCGATACACATCGCTTGGAATCCCAGGAAAATACTCGAAAGCCTTATGGAGGGAAAAAGCAAAGAAGACTACAACGAAGCGAAGAGACGAAAAAAACGAAAAACGGAGAGAGGGTCTCTCCCGGATGCAAAAAAGAGAGGTCTCTTCGGAGAGTATGCGCTAGTCGAAGCTCGTCGAGGATCTAGCATGCGTATGGTAGGACCGTTGATCGTCGAGTAGGCCAAACGAGGGTGAACGCCCTCCCCGGAGACCTAGACCTAAACACCGCTTCGTGGCCACTGGGTAAAGGCAAGGTTAGGTCGCGTCGTCGGACAGGAGACCTGCATTTGGCTTTCGCTGAGAGCCTTCTTGTCAGACGGGTGAGGCTAGTCCGTACAGACTCGTTCTACCTACCGTTGTAGTGTTATTTGGGCGGAGAAAACCCTGAGGTTCGAGGTTACGGAATGAAAATAAACGATTCCGAGTGGGGACCATGAGACGCTGCCCTTGGTCTAGCCGAGACCGGGCAATCATCTAGTTACGAAGGAGCCCGATACGTTTCTCGATCTTTTCCTACAAAAAGTTGAGTTAGGTTGAGAAAGAAAAGAGGTTCTCTCCTCGAACGGATTTGTTGGTCCGAAGTATACCTACTGATACCTACGGTCAACCGATGCTCGAAGTCGACCACGAAGAATAATACCATTTGTCTACCATCGCAGTCCTCTCGTCGTGCCTGTAACGAACGAATGTAACGATGGATCATCCGACTTCGGCGTTCCTGTGAAGTAAACGGTGATTCAAGGGAGAGAGTCACGGAGATTGAGCTTGATTCCAAGATCGGCTCGTGAGTAGCCGAAAAAACAAACGACCGTCACGTTAGGCCGAGTCATTCGTCACTCGTGGAAGGAAATCGCGAACGCAGATTGGTATTTGCAGTTCCGGTTTCGCGCTGGTTCTAGGTCCGACTCGCCGCGGGTTGGTCACTCGGTTATGACGGTCGTAGACTTCTGTTTACAGAAAACTCGTAACTTCCGCGTGTCTTTCACCGGAATGGTATAACATCGAAACATTCGCGAAGAGATCTTCTCTCATCGCGTATCGCCCTCGAATCATCTCGTATGTGTCCGATTGGCCGAACACGATCCTGTCGCGTCGCGCAAATTCGCGAGCAATTTATCAAATGAGCCGATGATTACGAATTTTCCCGCCGCGTTTCATAACACATTGAAGTCATATTTATTGGCAAGTGGATGCGACTTTATTACGTGTTCACCTTTTATCCGTCACGTATCGGTTTCACGAATTGCGTTTGAGAGAAATGCTCGGTTCTAGTCGTGCGCCTTGATATTGACCGCCACTTTGTCCTCAGGCAGCAGGAGCACCAAGCACGCATAGTTTCGCAAAATTCAACCTCTTGAAACGTGCAGAAGGAGAAGAGAGTCGAAACAAAGGGTCTAATAGTCGTGATGAGGAAATTTTTTTCATAGGAAAACAAACCGTTCGACGTCAGGTGTTGCGAGTGCCTAAATGGTTGCAAAGGCCGAGGAAATAAGAAAAAAACAAGCATCCCAATCCACGAGACGATAAATCTCGGGTGACTGACACTTCCTAGCTGCATTTCAAATATTTAGTCTCGAATCATCACCGAGCAAGGAGAATACGCGATTCGCATCGAAGATTTTTCAAATATTCTTTCGTGCCGATTCGTGATTCTATAAGGCTTTGTTCGATTATTTGATCGTAACGAGGAGTCGTTCTACATCATTTGAGGCGTAGTTTCGTTCGGACATCTGTAAGAAACAGTTGTTTCTAGAAGCATCGAGAAATAGAAACCCATGAAGTTCTCGTGGTTACGCTGGGAAGACTCAAAAGATACCCAGGCGAGTCGGCGCATGGAGTTCCGTAACGGAATCCGTTCGTTGTCATTCACTTTTCATAGTCGAGGAAACGATTATCATTATCCCGTGCCACGTGAACGTCGCGATTCCGGGACTCCGGCACGTAGGGTACGTTAAGAATTCTGCGACGAGCACGACGCGTATCGGTGTGTCGGTCGCTGTCCGACGTCACAAGTAAGTTATGGGAACGACATTTGGCAGGTTATTCGACCTTCGACGTAACAGGAATTCTACAATAATTCGAGGCCAGTCCACGTAGGCTGGATCGACGGGCGTTTCCTGCGGGATGGATACGAGAGAGTGATCGGGGCCATTCGAAGATCCAGACGAACTCTGGAAAAGAACGAAGATTCTCGATCGTCACTTACATTCATGGAGTTCATCCTTGATGGGGGTTACTTCAGGCCAGTGTCCCACATAAGGCGCTCTGCCTCCGTATACGAAGTCGACCGTCTTCGTTCGAGTTGGCTTGCCTCGCGTTTTCCAACGGTTCTCCTACTCCTGCGTATTCCTCGAATTCAGATCGTTACCGTGTCGTTCCTTGTCGCCTCATTCCGAAGAAACGCCTTTGCGCATTTTGCCTTCAACATCGGTGCTCTTTCTAGCGTTTTCACGACCGATTTCTTATTCGTTTCCTTCCTCGTATTTCAAACGCTAGCGAAAAACTGTCGAACACCTCTTTAACGGCTCTCGCGAGGGTCGCCGGACGACAAGGTACGCGAGTATTTTTAGAGGACAGCGTGCCGATCGTTGTACCGATACTTCGTGCGGAAAAAACCGTTCGGAGGAAAGGTACCCTACGACGAATGATGTTCAGAGTCTTCGACCGACCGACATCATCCAATGAACGTAAGAACGAAACAAAACGACGAAAAAGTTCTTTTCAAACTATTATACATCGCATTTTTCATCCTCCGTCATCAATATAGGTACCAAATTTTCCTATCTCGCATTCACGGATTTGACAATAATCATCAAGTGAGCAGTTATTGGTGACTTCGACTGTCTCCCAATTGCGATTTGATCATTTTCCATCATAACTATGGTCATGACTATAGTGGATACAATTGATGTTCGACTGATTCACGGATTTCGGGAAATCGAACTTTGCGAGGAACAAACGAAGAACCGGAAAGCCTTTCACAAGAAGCGCAGAATAACAGTTCGAGGAGGTTATTCGAGGTCTGTTAAGTCTCCTCGCACCTGATGCAAGGTCGGCGCCTACGCCTCGGGAGTCATTATTTGTTTACGACATCTGCGCTTTGCGTTTATCGTCAGTGGTAAATAGTTTTCTCATAGTTTGGGGTTAACCGAGAAAAAGATTTACGGGTTCGAGTGGTCGATCGAGTCGTAAATCAAGAAGGTGAGCAGCGCGTCCTGAAACATGATTTGCGCTCGTTTACCAAAGAACCAACGGTCGTCCCGCAGCGTCAGTAATTTTCTTAATTTTGCAACGGTCCGTTTTCGTGTTTTTTTTTTTTTTTTTGGTTCGTTTTAGTTTTTTTATTCCCGTCTTTCCTCTGACATGTTTAACACGTTCGAAAGAGTCGGCGTCGCGACGCGTTTGTACAGTTAGGATCGGTGGTCGGAGCCGTTGACCGATTACCTACTCGAAGGCTGTGCAACGCGAGACAGACGCAAGAGAAAGGCGATAGTCGAATGAACGAGCGCGAAGGGCGTTTGCATTCACTCGCGATGCCGGCCGGCGACCGATTGCATGCGGTCTAACAGGAAACTTGGGAAACGCAAGTGAGCGGGAGCAGAATTATGGGGTACAGAGGCGAACGGACCGGCGCGACGTCTCCCTCCTCTCGTCTACTACTTCTCGGTCGCTACGGTATCGCGACGATCGCGACTTTGGAATCTCCGAGCTCGTGAACGATAAGCCTAAGTCGGTCACGGATGAGGATGACGTCGCAGCTGCCGAATCTACCCTCTCTGCTTGAACCGCGACGACACGCGAACGCAGCCTTTTGCGGCCTGACTAACCGGCTTGTAACTTGTAACGCGTAGCTTGTAACTTGTAACCGTGTGATGCACGTCGCACGATCATCGATTCGCCCGAATTCTCTGCAGTGACGTCACACCCCGAATGACGCGCGAACAACTTTTCCCAAATGCCAGCAGTGACCAATGGGCGAATGTTCGGGGAAACTTGTTTACCAGCCCCGCGATCGCGAAAACAAACGTCAATGACGCGGTGTGTTCGCACGAAATATTTAAACTAGTTCACGATGGCTGAGACGCAAAAAGAGAGGTGGTTCGATAAAAAATCATACTTGGACTCGTCTTAGAGTTGATTTTTTCTCCGGTTAAAAAACGTATTTCGGTCGATCGGGACCGTCGTAATTTGAAGATGGGAAAACGATAATCACAATGAAAACGTGTCTGATGACGACCATCGCTAATACGAGGATATCTATGCGCAACGATGTCTTACCGATTACCGATCGCCAATAGGCTTTCCGTAAACAATGACTCATTTGTTATTCGCCATTACGCGTTTCGTAAAATAATGAGAATTTGAGTAACAATAAAACAAAATTGACCAATAGAATACCGGAAGTTGAGAAAGAAATGTTTTCACTGACAAGGGGAGACTCCGAGGTGTGGGTCACCATTTTTGTTGAAATTTGGTAGGCACGTTCGAGGTCGAAAATAAGTTGACTCGTCCACCAGCTTTTTGCTAGACACTCCATAGTTTTTGAAAGAATCGAGGTCAAAGTTGATGACCGCAAATCGTATTTTTAACGAGATGAATCGTGTTGGAACAAACATTTTTTCCCAATATATTGTCGGATCAAAGTTAATAATTTTCGAGTTATTAACGTTTTTGTTTCTAAGCTTCAACTTAAATACCGGTAATTTCGCGCGTCACTCACAGCGAGCTCGGTGGCGGAGCGTTCAAAGCGTTTGGCGCGGAACCGCTGATACGTAGTTCAAAACTCCGTCGTGACTTTTTTTTCAATTTTTTTTTATTGATCACATTGTGATCTGAATTCTTTCTTTTACTTTGTCAAGTAAAACTTCGGAAGGTGGGATGAATACTCAAAAAAGTAGGTGTAATGTGTTTATATTCTTGTATTTCCATAAGGCAACATACATGTACGGAATTATACACAAATTATAATATTGCCAAATCCGTTTGCTCGTGAATTTTTTCGTATTCATAGGGGTGAAACTTATCGTAGAAGCAGTCAGACGCCTTGACCGCTCAACCACCGAGTTCGCTGTGAATGATGCGCAAAATTACCGGTACTTGAGTTGGAGCTTGGAAACACAAAAACGTTAATAACTCGAAAATTATTAACTTTGGACTCGGTAATATATTGAGAAAAAATGTTTGTTCCAACACGATCTTCCGATTTATATCGTTAAAAATACGATTTGCAGTCACCAACTTTAACCTCGATTCTTTAAAAAAAAACTATGGAGTGTCTAGCAAAGAGCCCGCGGACGAGTCAATTTATTTTTGAACTAGAACGTGCCTACCAAAGTTAAACCAAAACGGTGACTCACATCTCGGAACCTCCCCTTGTGAGTGAGTTTCGTTTACTTGGATTCGATTATCTGAGAATTAGGAATCTTGGGCACTAACGATCAGTCGCATCCTACGCGAAGATGAAGTCTCGTCTAATAAAATCAACAAAATTATAGTTTGTAAAACTTAAAAAATACGCTTTAATCTCAATCCAAACTGAAAATTAGAAAATGATTTTCAAATATAAAGAGTTTATATTGGATTGTAAAAAAGCGTGGGGTGCTCTTTATTATATTTTTAGTACGAGCCTATTCTTAACACGCTTTTCTTAGCTTGATATGGAGTCATTCAAGTATTACGTGAGCACTAAAGGAGGGGAGGGCGGGTCTATGCTTTGCCTATTTTTGATGACATGGGGAATACGGTGATCTGGATGGTGATTACGTCAGCGATATTTATTTTTTTAATTTTTCGGATTTACTACAAAATTTAGTCAAATTTGATTTGAACACATATGGCAATTCTGCTTATCGATGCTCGATAGCGAACAAAACGCGTCTTCAGGGATTTCCCGAATAATATGGATGTGCTTACTCTTTTAGGAGCGAATGAAAGAACCAAGTAGGGGCTAACCGCCAATAATTTGCCTGAATAAATGTTATGTGTGTGAAATTCCTCTATCCTGAGCCTATTTATAAACTTGATAACTTTTCCTCATGAATCAATAAAGAAACCGGAACAAATGAAAAAATGTAGGTACTACTTATGTAAACATGCGGGGGGTAGAGATTTGCTTACTTTTGCTGACATGGGGAAGGGGGGTGTTAATAATTGTAAAAAATTTGCTTACATAATACTTGAACGGCCCCATTTGTTTGTATGTAACATAATCTTCGAACGTGATTTTGACCTACTTCAAAACGTCAAATTGAATTGAAACTTTGCACACGTATCAAGGACCGATGACAATACTATGGTTTAAGATAACAAAAATTACAATTTTCTTTATTTTCAATTCAAATCTAAACATTTTGAAAAACTAAAAAAAATGTGTTCTATAAATTGAACTAAAAAATGAAAAATAAATTATAGTTTAAAAAATTAAAAAACACGCTTCAATGGTAAACAAAGTGAGAAGTAAAAAATGAATTTCAATATAGCAATAAAGTGATTAGCAAGAAAATTAATGTCATTGTAGAAGAGCGTGAGTTGCTTGATGTCAATTGTTATGAATATAAACAATAAAAAATAAATTATATGAAAACAATAAACGCACGCTTGTTTACAATCACATTAATTTTCTCGTTAATCACTTTATTGTTGCATTGAAATTTATTTTCTACTTTTTAGTTTCGTTTACCATTGAGGCGTGTGTCTTAGTTTTTTTACTAAGATATTTTTTTTAATAGCGACCAATTAACTATTTATAACATTTGATGTCAAACAGCCCACACACTTTTACAATTAAATATAAAATCGTTATGTTTAAAAATTATTTTCTATTTTCCAGTTTGGATTTCTATCAAAGCGAGTTTTTTTATTTTTTTATACTATAATTTATCTCCTTATTTTATAGTTTTGCAAAATTTATAAATTTGGATCTTTTATTAATTTTTCTTCTTGAATTTTTTTGTCTTAAATTACATTATTGTATTGTCATCGGTCTTTGATACGTGTGCAAAATGTCAAATGAATCTGATGTTTTAAAGTGGATGAAAATTGCGTTCGACGATTCCGTTATAAAAATACGTGTTAAGAAGGTTCTCAACGACCGTGTGACAAAGCTGTTATGTCTTGAAATAGATGAAAATTCCGGATAATAAGAAAAAGTGTTGATCATTTCAAGTCCGTATTCAGTCAGTATATTGTATACATTATGCGTGACAAGGCATAATCAACTATCTAATCATTTGGATAGGTAACAAGGTCTGTTTATAGAAAGTCTCGATGAAAGATTATCGCGGTGACAATAACAGATTCAAGAAACGTCACGAAAGTATAGTTGAAAACATTGACCACAAGGCATTCTTCGAATATCTCGAAGAGTGGACTCCGTTGAGACCAGGTTCGAGATTCTTAAAGGTCAATGTATGGATCAAGGATGGTCTGAGGCTTATTCCTTCGTTACCGCGTCAGTCGCTCGTAGTAATCACCTGCGCATGCAACTCCTTCGCTTTTGTCGTTATTCGACTCGTACGCCATAACTGGCCCTTCATCTTCCACGAACTTATCGTGGGATGCATATTATTAAACTCATGCGCTAAAAATAAATAAAATAATGTAGCCAAAAACCGTATTCGGGAATGCACAATGCATTGATTACATGTATGGCTAGTTATATATTACATTTATGTCATAAATAACGGCAACTGTAATAATTCGGCCGTATTCGACTATTCTCACGGCTGGAAGACATGGATATTGATCACTTAGCTGCGATGAGCAATACCTCAAACGCACAACAACCTTTTAAATTATAACAACGTACCTAAGAGTTTTAACAGCTGCCTAATTCTCGGAAATGAATTGTAATTTAACGAGATAACAACAAATAAATTTCTATTTTGTTTCTACTACTCACCAAAAATTTCAGTGAATCGCAGAGTTGTATGATTTTAAGTACAACGATGGTTAGATGTACTCCTGACTTTGTTACAGTCGTAGCATCACACCGAAGAAAACTATAAGTTCTTCGAAATAATATGAACTAACAATTATACATCGCATTGTTGTTTCAACAATTGTTTCAATAAAATCGCCGCTATTGGTTCTAAACAGTAGCCAGCCGTATATACGCATTGGGTAACAATTTAGCTAATCGGTGAATATAGTAGACGTATCGCAAGGATTCAATTAATTTTCAAAGAATTTGCGCCACTAAATCTTCGGTTGGATTCTCGATTATTTTCTTACTCTCGATCAAGCGAAGTTCAATCTTCTTCGCGCGTTGCGCCGATGTATCCGACAATTCTGAATGAAAGAGGAAACGAATTCGAATCATTGATTAAATATTTGCCGAGTTAACGTGCAAATATCCGATATTACCTTTCGAATGCTCGTAAGTTTTCTTTAACACGTTGTACAGGGTGTTCGAAGTCTTTTCAAGCGCTGGCTTTACGCTGCCTTGCAGATGAGAATGGGCGAGGAATAAGGCAGCAAACAAATCCCCCGAGCCGGTAAAAGTAGCGGGCAATCGAGGAATGTCTAGACTTATCATAACTCCTTCTAAAAAAAACAAAAATATTATGAAAGTTTGATAAACGATTGTTGCACTCAATGCATTTTTCCAATATCTTTAGGCTACAATTTTCGAATCATATACCAAGCAGTGAACAGTCATAGTTCTCTATCCGATTGCACCTCGATCGATCTATCATTGTAAGTGAATAGTACATTATGCTACAAGGGAGGAAAGCGCGTGATTTTCGCCAAGTGCGAGGTGAAAATCAGCTTCTCTCGTGTGGCATATACTACTTTTTACTCAAGTACGACAAAATAACCATATTTTTTTGCCTGCAACGCCGCAACGGTATAATATATAGGTGTAGATTATGAAAGATATTGAATATAACAGTACATATATATATTCAAATCACAAGATATCTCAATACACCAAGAAACGATTCCAGGGCAGAGCTTTAGTGAGGTGCAGGAGCGAAGCTCCGCCAGGGGATCGGGGAGGCAGAGCCTCCCAACTGTAAAAAAATGACCTTTAAATGTATTTGGCGTATCTTTGAAACATGAATATATTGTATGAATATTAGGGTGATTCATTTTGGAGAAATATTTTTTTCTTCAAGCCCCTCCAAAAAAACTTGTAGTCCATGGAAAAACAAAATTGTTAAGCCAGCCGCGAGCTCTTAATTTTGATATTAATCCATTGCTAAACAATTTTTTAATTTATCCATTTAAATAACATTAAAAATTAATTTTTCATAACTATTTCCTTCCCCTCACCATGTAAACATTTTTTTTCGGAATTGTAACTCATGGGCTCTTGAAAAGGACTAAATTAGTTACAAAAATGTACCTTGAGTCAAATCCGTAATTCAGATAAGTTTTATAAAAATCATCTTTCAAGATGGAATTTCTTTAATATCTTAAACTTCAAAAATCAGTACTAGCAGTAGAATTACTGATTTGTTTTTCCATCAACTATAAGATGTTCAGGAGGGACATGAAGAAAAAAAAATTTTGTTCTCAAATTATGCACCCTGATAAATATACAAGACAAAGTATTATCGAATTAATTAACTAAATTACTGATTGCAACAGAGAAACACAGGCTACATTATCATTTCAATGGCTTACTTCACCTACGTATAATATGATTATGTACAGTCTTATGTACCGTCCAAAAATAAAAATATTTCCACATTTCACGTCAGGCAAAATCATCGCTTCTCGTTGAAACTAGGTGGAAATATTTATAATATATGATAGCAAATTTATTTTGCTGCCCGCAAAAATGATCTTTTCTGCCCGACAATGTCCTTTACTGCCGATAAATTTACTTTTCTACCGGCAAATTCACTTTTCTGCCTGCAAATCTACTTTTCTGACAGTGAATCTGCTTTTCTGCCCGCAAAGTTA
The DNA here is from genome assembly GCA_963969455.1 of Arge pagana. NCBI lineage: Eukaryota > Metazoa > Arthropoda > Insecta > Hymenoptera > Argidae > Arge > Arge pagana. The sequence continues at coordinate 12,056,722 of OZ018310.1, read as the reverse complement.
CTTTTTTGCCTGTAAAATCACTTTTTCATTCCTCTGGTCAAAAATTGATTACTTACTGCCTGCCTTGCAAGGATGAAATATGGTCATTTTATCGTAGTCTAGTGAAAATGTGATTTTCGTCCATCAATTAGCTGTGCTGAAATGTTAGCCATCTGCAAAACCTACATTAAACATCACCTTCAAGAGTACTAGCAACGGTAGTTAAATTCTCGCTGATTTGTGTTGACGATATCACAACGGTTTGCGGTCCTTTTGCGTGTAAAACCTTTATTGCAGCCTTCACATCGGCCATGTTGTTAATTTTCATAGAGGTCAGAATTCTGCAGCAAACATAATATATTGGTGGCGAGACACTATGATTTCGATTGCGTATGGGTGTCGAAAGATGAATATGCGGAGAATTTCATCTTACTCAAGCTCGTATTGATTTGGTGTAATAATATCAGCTAGTGGAATGATGTCGTCTCTGTATATTTGCAGAAGTTCCTCGGGGACGTACATTTTCCCGTTATCGCCCATCACGGGATCGCACACTGTGAAAAATGAAACCTGTTATCGCACTTTTGTACTTTGTTGCGATCAGTGCTTGAAAAAAGTAACAAACAAACGTTTCTTCAAAGTTGAGGTTGCTACGTCACAATTAAGATAAAGTTGCCTCGAAACTTACTAATACTATGAATACAGTTTTTTTTCAATGAAACATGGGGAAGTAAGTTTTACTTACGTACCGTATATGAGATTCGTATTTTTAGCTTTCAGATCGTGCACCAGTTGTGCTATTTTTTTTAGGAAGGATGCAGACCCCACGTAGCCGGTCAACAAGTGGCTGTAGTGATCTAGATCATTTTCTCTCAGGCCGAACATCAGTTGCCCTGTACAGATAATGTTAGATAACATCATGGGTTATCATCGATAGTTAACGTTATTGTTTACATCATTGATAAGCCTCGAGATATGATAACGTTTACTCAGTTTAAACAAAACAGAAAAATTTGTTGGGAATAAGAGCAATACAAAATCAGTGTGGACTGTTGAGAAAACATATTTATTTCTAAATATTTTTGTGTACAAAAGCGAGTCGACAAACCTAAATCATTTTCATCCAGGACTTGTCCCTTGAAGCATTTGTACCCCGTGTGATTCGACAGCTGCACGGAATTTATTGCATCCACTTCGAATCCTAGTAACTGCAACAAAATTGCTCGTTTGTGTGAATAGTATTGATGCACTGGAATACAGTCGAAAATGATAAAGTACTTTTGTTTCATGAAAATCCGAATTCAGCGGATGAAAAATTAAAATCCTAAATAATAGATCTCACTTTCACCAGCTAGGATAATATATCTGAAAGGGTTGATCGAAATTGATATGTATTCGGAAGAAGTTTGTTATAGAAATCTACGAATGAGAATGAATACATTGTCAGATAAAAAGTCAGGTCCATTGACATCCACAGAGATCAATGGTCTCGGCAAATAATAATAGCGACTATAACTACGCGATGACTTGTGCCGAAGTGATTACTGAGCATCAAACCGTGATAGCAGCTGATAGGTGGTATACCCTCAATGCGACGTCAACATTCATGGCCCATGTACGATTTCACGACTGCTTGCTCGTTTTGAAACACCGTCAACGTAAATGACTATATTTAGGTAAACTAAAAACCTATCGTAATAGATACGCATACAAGATTATTTTGTTACCTCGACCAATTTTTTCCAGAAGGTGTATTACATGCAAACTTCTTGTAAAATAGGTTTCACCTAATCCAAACATTCTGAGGTTATTTGTTAAGACTGTCAACAAAATTTTACTGAATAATGAGAATCCGATCACAAAACCAGAGGAGGCAATTTCAAGTACTTATCATTTTTATTGATCAGTCTTCATCAAATGGAAATGAAACAGAATATGCCAGTTATAACAAACAAGACGATGTTAGATGCAAATTCTCGCAAATCATGTTTTAATGGTACAGACATTGAAATGCACGACGGTTTCGTGCGAAATAAACGCGTTAGAGTTATTTGTATGCATTTACAATTGACGGCGGTGAAACAAATCAAATCCAAAGAAATGGGACGTAGCTAACGGATGGAAGAATCTTATTGTGACTGAAAATGAATGGTTGTGCATTTATCTGTATAACAAAAAATTACACGAATACGTTTTTTCCATTACTTCAGCAATATGCCTTCTGTAATATTGATACATGCGATATGCATATTGTAAACAAAATCATTCGAGCATCACGTTTCAATCGCTAGGAATTGATCAATGCCTGAATGTTTACAATTTGTCCACGACAAACGTTTCGAGTCAATATTTCGTCGTTTGTGAGTTTATGAATAACGTATGCATCTCGTCAATTCCATCAAAGTATTTACAAGTAATTTCGTATGTGAATAGTAGTAGGAGTCAAGTCTTCTAACAGGCCAAAATATATCCGTTGGAACAGGTGCAAAAACATGGCCAACATTTGATAGCAACGCAACAGTACGGATGATTGTAAGTGTATGTATATCACAAGATGCCACATTTTTGGCAACTTTTTTTTGGACTCACTAACAGATTATCTACTTTCAGGAAAGTGAAAAAAGAATTCTGTTGAAATTTGAGGTCTTAATATTAATATTAAGATAAGTGGAGGCTTAATCAATCGAGTCAAATCAAATATAATGTCAATTGTCTCCTGACGTTGCAGCAGTGATGTTCTGCCCTCATCGAAAGCTAATTTATTGAAAAAACACAAATCTTACAAAACAGGTCAATCTAATAAGTAATATGTAAACGTCAATTTGTAAAATATACAGTAAAAACTACAATAACAGTAAGAGTCACGATCAGAACAAAAATTACCTCAACATAGCAGTAACATGCAAATGATTCTCACAATATGATAAATTATTAACCATTTAAAACATATCTTTATCAGGAATATAGACCAATATTTTACTCGTCAGTATTTTATCCATCTTTTTTAGTAGATATCATAAATAGTATTAGCTCATTATAACCAGTTTTCTGATATTAAACATTTTGAAATGCTATGCAACTACGTATTAACCCTTTGCACTCGAGGGCGTTTCCACGCGGACTAATCATCAAACAAAGTGGTGAGCGATCATCACCTCTCAAGGGCAAAGGGCTGACAGTTATTATTTATAAAGTCAATTGATATTTTTCGATAGAATAATTTCCTGGTAATATTTAAAAAAACGATGAATCTTCATCCATTTCGAGCTTTAAACTCGAATATCATTTGAATGGCTATTTGACCTTATTTGTGGAGCATTCAATTCTCTATGTAAATGTGTCTTGGACTAATCTGTACAATATGCGATTGTCGTGTTATACAATTCCAGTGTTTGCAATGAGGCACCTCTAAATATTAATGTTGAGTGCTTGCATTTTTACAGACTTCTGTCAATACCTTCCTGAAGGTAAACAACCTGTTTAAGTTGTGAAAGAAAAGTTGTCGAAACATGACAAACCCTGACATATGTATGTATGAGTATGCATCCGATGTAAGTTTCGATGCATTCCGATGTACACAAAATAGACTAGCTGCCGATCAGTTTCTTGATATTACTGGAGTCTAACATGAGCATTGATATTTTTTGTTACATACTTTTGTTTTTCAAATTATTTGAATAGTTTCAACCCAATTCAAAGTATTCGATAAGATTTAATAATAACAGTAATACAATTATTTATTATTTAATTAATTTATCATTTAATACACTAAAATAAGATTTAATAACACAAGTTTCAGTTAATGTTTTGTTACTATTCTGTGTACACCCAGCGTTAGACAACCCATCGTACACAAAACTAACTATATATAGCTCAAGGATCAGCAATGACTGTTTAGTGCTATTTCATAATATTGTTATGAACTATTACATCCTCCGTTTCATCATTGGAATATGCTATCGACGTTGTCGCCACAAAGAAGTCTGTTGGAAATTACTAATCGTGACATAATACATTGATAATTATGCTAACATGGAAAATTTAATGGCTGAGAAATGATTAGAAGGAATCAACTGATGTATAATAGCGTCATGCAAAAACCAGTTAGACAGATTTATGCGTGCGACATGTTTGTGTGAGATATACATACGTGACTTATCAATGTTAAACAATAGAGGGATTCAAATACGCTATCATTGCAAGAAATGTAATGAATAAAAAAAACGAATCTTCAAAGATTTACGGCATTGTCGTAAAACAATAGCAAGTAGTGTGATCGGGTAATCTTACGTATACTTGCAACTGATATCACACTCACCATGATCCCAGTGAAATATAATTTTATTTTAAACCAAACAGGACAGACTAATCTTTCATCATAAAAAACGGAAGCGGTCAGATAAGAGAACTGCATAACTGCTTGTTACGTTGAATGTAAAATAACAAAATGATAAAATGATTGAAAATTTCCAATTGTCATTACAATAGACTTTTCATCTATATCATCAGTCTGACCGAAAAAAAGTTAGCTGCTGATTTTTCAAAATATTGAATTTGTTTTTCGACAATAATCTATTTCGAAAGAAGAAATTCAACAGAGTTAGTTTGTATAGATTTCATTTGTTGTTGTTAGTAATTCATGATAACAACGATGAGTTTTAATAATATACGGACCTCGACTTAAAGCACTTTCATTTGTGCAACGTCTACAGAATACTAGGGAAATGAAACTGATGGTGCGATCGTATCCATAGACAAATTATGTGCACAATTGTGCATCGAGGATATGATTTGATTGATTTGGAACGCGCAGACATGAAATCTGAATTTGAGGAGAAAAATCGATTGGTGATTAACGCCACGATGACACTTGTGAAGAACTTTAGAACGAGTAAATATACAATTGAAATCATTTCGAACCTGTAACGGGAAAGTCGCACTTTTGTTTCCCACGTAGCCTGAAACGACGTGACTTTGAACAGACAAAACGTGAGGAATGGATTCGGCACTCATTTTCAACTCTACTATTGATGTGCTGTCGCGCAACCACCGCACATGCCTCGCACGATAGAAATACTGAACGCCTGAGTGGTCTACTGACCATGCTCCACGGTAGTGCACGGTATTGGCGGGGTCTAGGTTACAAGGCACACGACTCGGAGCAGTTTAATCTCGACAACTAACCGCGCTCATTTACTGCATAACGAGGTCGCATCTCAGCTGATTTCTGTTCAATTCTGTCAGAATCTGACAGTACCGGAGATACGAGCATGTACTGTACGGCAGTGCAGCCAGATCGTGGACCGACCGTGATCCACACAATCAATCAGCAGCACCAAGCAGCACGTCGGTGTGGCGCAAAGCGTTCGGCTCGCTTCGGAATGCTTCGGAAGACCGAACGCGCCCGAAGCATCGTTCCGCGGTGCTCAAGGTTACGAATTGCTCAGCCCCACCATGCGATCTGCTGGCTACTACACACAAAAAACAGCGGGCTATCTGTGGGACAGCAAACGTTCGGATCTCCGAATCGGGCCGAGCGAATGCGAAATATTTAAATGCCGTGAATGTCGGACTGTCAGGAGATGAAACAAAATCAACCATTTTTTCGTCAATATAAGCCATTTTTCGCCAGGTTGGAAATCCGTTTCACGCCATTTCCAATGGATCGCGCTATACTTGGCTAGAATTTTTTTTCTCCAATTTGCATATTTATTATAAACAAATTCTGAAAAAAACTTCATTTCGCGCCAGATTAGAAGACCGTTCACGTGATTTCAAATCGGTCTGTTTTGAAGGATTTAAGGATTTAAAAGCTTGTTACGCGCCAGTTACGTAATGTACTATTTCAAACGCGACATTTCTGCATGTACTTTTTTCCGCGTCACCGGGGAGACAAAGTACATGGTACGCATTTTTTTAGGTGGTGTCCCCAGTAGGAATAATCGACGTTGAAGATAAAATCAACCCAAAATGAGCTACGAATGAAACGGATTTCTAGTATAATGACTCTAATGATATTTGAAATCAAATACGAAGTAAAAGAAAACTATTCGATCAACTAACTATATAATCCACCACGACAATGTAGACAATCCAATGATCCAATGGTTTACTCATCCACAAATGACTGCAGTTTCACCTAATTACGAAGAATTTTCACAATGCAATTGTGACGCGTGAGCCATCGGGTTTCAGTATATTTCACAATCTTTGATGGACGATCTTCAAATGGAAATTGAAATTCACGGAAAATAGCGGTCCGGTTTGGACTTCCGTTAATGAATGGTGCAATACCTTTAATGAAACCCTCGATTTCAAGCGGCATCGCGCCACACGCAGCACTCGCAATTAATGCCAAAGAATGGAACACACATGGCAGTGTGGCTAGGGCAGGGCTACTTTTTTTCAGCATCGCACTGAAAGAACTATGTTTTCCGATCATCACTGAAGCATTATCACAGCCGAGATCAATAACAAGATTCAGAGAAATTGTCTTTGCATCAGATCATTTTTAAATGCCTTCAGAAGTTCGGTGGCAGAACAATCCGTGGCATTCAAATGAATCATCTGCAACAACTCCGTTCTCGTAATCAATGTCGTTGGCTCGGCGTAACGTACCATCAATGACAACCATTTGTCGTTGGCCGTATCGGAGGTTTCGTCAATATAAGCAGAAAAAGGTGTAACTTGTAAAATTTTGGATATCCGGTCGGACTCCCTGAGGCTAATGACTATGTTTATAATTTTCGTAGCTTCAGTTTTCGCTACGCTCATCGCTTGCAAAACTGAAGCTTCCTTCCCTAAATTCTCAAACAAATCTAGCATCACTGGCGCCAGAATCATCGGAATATTATGCTCGGCCAAGAACGTCGAAAACCTCATTTCGGCAGCTTAAACTCGTTCTTTAAAGTTAACACTATCCGGAAAAGAAGATGAATTTGACTCATGAATGGTTGCGGCCGAAGCACCTGACCTAATGTTGGCAGATACAACCAAACTATCCAAACCTAATGCTTCTAATTTTTTCAAATGTAACCCTGATTTGGAGTGCTTATCTATTTGAGAACGTCTACATGACATTGTAGAATCGCGGGTGATGCGGAAAGAAGTATATGCAGAGATGTCGCGCTTGAAAGAGTACATTACGCAACTAGCGCGTAAAAAGGCTTTTAAATCCTTGAATCCTTAAAAACAGATCAATTGGAAATTGCGTGAAACGGATTTCTACCCTGGCGCGAAATGAATTTTTTTTAGAATTTGTTTATAACAATTATGCAAAATTGCTATGGAAAAAAATTGTTCTTCTCGCCAAGAAAAGGGCGATCGATTTGAAATGGCGTGAAACGGATTTCTCACCTGGCGCAAAATGAAGTTTGTTTAGAATGTGTTCATTACAATATTGCAAAATTACTGAGAAAAAAAACCATTTCTTCTCGCCAAGTATAGCGCGATCGATTGAAAATGGCGTGAAACGGATTTCCAACCTGACGAAAAATGACTTATATTGACGAAAAAATGGTTGATTTTGTTTCATCTCCTGACTTGGTCAAATCGCGCATTAAACGTTGTGTGAAAAGGCAATGAGATGAGATTTTCAATGGTAAGTACGCACAGTCCGACATTCGCGGCATTTAAACGTTTCGGATTTGTTCGGCCCGATTCGGAGACCCGAACGTTTGCTGTCGCACAGATGGGCCGCTGCTTTTTGTGTGTGGTAGCCAGCAGATCGCATGGTGGGGCTGAGCAATTCGTAACCTTGAGCGCCGCCGAACGATGCTTCGGGCGTGTTCGGTCTTCCGGAGCATTCCGAAGCAAGCCGAACGCTTTGAGCCACACTGACGTGCTACTGTTTGATTGGGTGAGGCGATGTCGGTCCACGATCTGGCTGCACTGAGGTGAGGCTGTGCTGCCAGAAATGGGACCGAGCGTGTACCACTACTATCGAGCAGCAGCATGTCGGTGTGGCGCAGAGCGTTTGGCTCGATTCGGAAGATCGAACGAATCCGAAGCATTGTCCAGGTTCGTTCGCCACCCAATGGGGCTGCGCGATTCAGCGCGATTGATAACCTGCAATGCTGCCGAACTATTATAGCCAATGGAATTCTGATTACAACGGGTAACAAGAAACAAAAAATGTTCCTTGAGATGATAGCATGTTAGTGCACACCAAAATCAGTTGACAGAGCCTCTCTTCCATCTCTTCTATGTGATGGACTTAGTTCGGTCGAGTGGTTAGAGATATCTATCATTTTGTTCGATCTACGCATCACCTTGTTCCGGTCGACAAAACGATTGGTTGAATTAATACATGTGATACGATCCACTGAATCTCAGATTGCAACGTACATTGAAATATATACATTGTTACTTCAAATAATGTGCGCATTCAGAGCAACCAAATATTTCATTCATTGAACCACCCTGATACATATTAACTCAATACATTCAAATGATTGAATCAATCGCTGATCAGTCAAAGTAAACTATAATTTACTTCGATCAAATCATTTTACCAAATAAATTATTTGCTTCAAGCAACTGTATTGAAATAGTTAATACAACCACTGTTTGTTTGATGTGAAGTTATGCAGCTTGATTCAAAGGAATTTCTTTTGACAAAATAAGTTAATTCGTTTTAACAAATTCTTCTTCTGCGTGTATAAGTAGGAAAAGGGTGTCTGTATTTTATTGATGCATAATGAGCATCATACTTCCATTCATTTCCCGAGTCAATGATTTGGAGACATCCATCCGAGGATCATTCAAGAAACAATTCATTGGTGTAAATCGTTTTTGTTTATGCTTGATTAATAATAACATAAGAAAAATGTATTTCAATTCCTATCATCAGCGCTGATCATCCAAAAATTTCATGAGCAATATCTAGAATCTATGCATATTCATGAAAAAGGAACTGTATTTTTAATTTTTACCCAAGGTATTTTTTGGGGAGAAGCCCCTCTATCCCCGAAATAAATGGTTTCGATTATTGTATACTCTTCTGAAGTTTATGAACGAATCGATCTCAGATTTTGCACACATCTTTTATTTAGTCCCCAGGGTGCATAGATTCTGTTTGGTTATGATCGGTTAATAAACAAAAAATTTATAAACATAAACGCGGATGATGCTAGCTCTGCATACGCACTACGCAGTAACCATGGCTGTAACGCAGTCCGCAGCTGCTGGCCAAATAGTTCCACTGGCTTACTGCTACGTGGCGTAGCATAAGACGGTTCCATGAGAGAAGAGGAGTGCTTCGGTGATACATACCCGAGTGTTTGAAGACGAAAATTGATACTGCTTTCGGATCAAATTTCCAGGCTTTCATATCAGGATATTCTCATTGATATTCAAAATTTCTAAAACTTCATTTAGAGTTTCTCGTTTATTACTATCATGCCACGATTGAAAAAATGAGGTGGACGAATAAGTCCACAGACTTATTCCCAACGCTACTATCGTCAAAATCAATTCAATACAAATGCAAACGAGACCAACGATGTACCTCTTATGGAAGGTAATACAATTTACCGCAACCTTCAAAATGATTTTGAAAATAGATTACAAAATCTTCAGCTAAATGCTTGCAAGAATTGTTCTAGGGTGCTATTAACCGATGCAATCTTCAATGAATGCCAGCAATGGAAGAAAAATTCTCGAAAATTTACTGCAGTTAATAACGTGGATCCAGGTACTGTTCCTATTGAACTGCAAGATGGAAATATCTATGAAAGTGTACAAACGGTTGAAATTTCAGATGATATACATTTAGAAGGAGATGTAGATGGAATTTATGAAAGTGTTATGCCTGAGAATATCAATTTAAATGAAGCTGATCGTATTCAATCTGATGTCGATAAAGTTGTCCAATGGCCTCAGGCTACCGATGTAATTAACGAGATTACTTGTGAAGGATACGTCACAATGGTATTTCCAGCATTATTTACTTTTGGTACAGCAGAGTTGAATGATACTCGTTGTAATGATATGAAGCCAACAGTACTTTAATATTTTCAATACTTGATGCAACATAAGGAGAAACGATTTGCACAAGATCCTTGATTGAGATACTTCGCTTTGAACACAGTCCAACGGCATGACGCTATCAAACGTGGTTCAATATTCGCTAAAAGAACACATTTTACTGGGACTGTGCAGGATTTACGGAATACTATTTCAGAAAATCCTCATATTGTAAGAAGTTTATATTATTGGTGCTCTAAAATTAGAGGTTCTAATTCCTACTGGTTTCAAAGAAGGGAAGAACTTGAAGCAATGATTAACCAAATTAATTTACCAATAGCATTTTTTACATTAAGTGCAGCAGATTTATGGTGGGCAGATTTAGCTTGTCTCATGGGTTGTAATTTTGAAGTAGAAGATTCGCTTACCGAAGCAGAAGTAGCAGTGCAGCGACAGAAATTAATTGTTGAGGATTATTTTACTTTTCGTGCAAAAAAGTTTATTGAAGATGTTTTATGTAAACGATATAATGCCATTGACTATTGGTTCCGATATGAATTTCAGCACCGGGGTTCATGTCATGTACATGGAATGCTTTGGATTTTGGAAACCCCCAATCCGAAAAATGTTAACTCTTTAGCTGGAGAATCACTATTGAATGCAAAAAAATTTTATGATGAACTAGTGAGCGCTTTTAATCCACTACCATCTTTACTACCAGCATCATTACACCCCTCGTGTATTCGTTCTACCGACGTTGAAATCGATAATAAACAGAATATTTCAGAATTATTAAATCGTTTCCAACGGCATACTTAATGTTCTAAATCTTACTGTCTTCGGAAAAAAGGAAATGAATTCAATTGTCGGTTTAAATTTCCTAAGGAGCTACAACAAGAATCAACATTACAAAAAAATGAGGAGGGCTAACACTGATTTTCAAATAATAACATCAGAATATGGTGTTGTTAATTATATTACTAAGTATGCTGCTAAATCGGAACCTGCATCAAAAAGTTGAGGTGACATGTTTAACAAGCACGGCAGGCATAAACGAATTTAATGATGAAAATTATCAGTGAACGAGATATAGGTGCTTGTGAAACATGTGATATAATTTTAGGGATTCCTTTATTTCGTGGTACCAGAACTTTCAAAGTTCTTATTATAAAAATGGAAGATTATGTAACTGTACATGAAACTGAGGACGATAATAACAGTACTTCTTTCATGGACTTTGACTGTATTAGACCTCAAGCAATGGAGAATATTACATTCTTCAAATTTGCAACGAAACATTACAGAGGTAAAATGGTAGCGTATTTACAAGTCGCAAAGACAACATTGTTCAAGTTTATCCAAAAGTTGATAAAAACATTGAATCAAACGTGGAATTATTTTGCAAGCAACAGCTTATGTTGCACTCACCATAGCGCGCTGAACAAAATCTGAGATATCCTAATGAAACTTGGAAAATGGCATTCGACCGCAAGAACATTCCCATTCCTGAAAACTTGAACATGTCCTTAGCCTCAGAAAATAAAGATACTGATGAAATTATTGAACAAGAAATAATTTTTCACGAGAGAGATTGGATCGCTGCAGCGACAGTTATACCAAATGTATTACCCGCTCAAGTATCACTTGGTAATCGAGACTTCGACTTGCTTTTTGATTGGACTGCAGCTTATCATAAATATTCTAATATAAAAACTCATATTAAATTCATAGAAGAACATCGAGAAACTCCAGGAAATCAGAGTACAATACTTGTTCCTCCTGGAATCTGTTGTAACGATCAGGAAAATGCCATCTTGTCTTTCTTAAGATACCAACTTTCTAATTACGATAGTTCTGATAGACTAGTAATTATCCAAAGGAAAGCTGGCACAGGAAATAGTTGTGTTATCAATCAAATGATGTATGAAATTGATACATACTTTGGATGTTCCTCTACTCTTTTGTTAGCCTCTACAGGCGTTGCAGCCAATAATATCAATGGTCAGACTCTTCATTCGGCTTTGAGGATATCTGTCTCACAATTTTTATGAGAGCTTAGCGATGAAGCCAAACTTACTTTCGAGGAAGAAATGAGAGCTATCAAGTTTGTCTTGATTGATGAATCTAGCATGTTAGGATTGAAATTAATTCATAAAGTAAACAGAAGACTCAAAGAAGCCAAGCCACAATCCTCAAATTTACCCTTTAGTGGATTATGCGTTTATCTGATTGGAGACTGGTCACAACTTCCACCAGTTTGCGATCTAAGTCTCTATACCGCTATTGGAAATAACGCTATAACAATTCAATCAAGTTTGCTATATCAACAGTTTAAAAAAGTTTTCTGTTTAACTGAAGTCATGAAACAAATGTGAGAAGAACAGCGTTCTTTTAGAGAAACGCTTGAAAGAGTATCGAATGGAACGATTACTCAACGGAATTATGACCTTTTATCATCCCGTTTCTATATTAACAACATGGATGATAGAACTTTTGAAAATGCTATTGGTATTATGTCTAGAAACGCGGATATTGAGAAATTTAATTATAAAAAATTGGAGGATAATAAAAAACCAATTGCATTGATAATAGCTATTCATAACTGCAATGAAGCTTTTGCAGCTTCTACTGACGAAGCTCAAGGATTACCTGCGGAATTACGTCTGTGCAAAGGAGCACGAATCATTCTGAGGCATTCTTGCTAATGGTTCTGTGGGAACAGTCACAGACATCATTTTTCGATCCATGTAAAGTATACAATGATCACATGCCACTTTGTTTATTAATCAACTTCGAAAAATATAGCGGACCTACATCGTATAACAATTCAATTCCGATCCTTCCCTTAGTCTCCTCCTTTAAAAGAAACGGAATTGCATGTACCCATAAACAATTTCCTGTAATGTTGGGTTATGCTGTGAGTATTCATAGATCTCAATGTATAACATCGGATAAAGCTATAGTTGATATAGGTAATAATGAATTTCAAGTTGGTCTCACGTATGTCGCACTGTCTCGTGTAAAAACTTTAGGTGGACTGTTAGTGAAACCAGCATTCAATTTCGATCGTTTAAGGAAAATTAATAATAGTCCTGCTATGACAACGCGTCGAGATGAATTGCAGCGACTTCGGAATTTACCGAATAATAATAGGTAGATCGTTCCCACATTTTTCTTCAAATATTATTTTGAATCTAAGCTACGCCCCACTCCGCCTCTTCGGTGCGCCCTAGTACTAATAAAGACTAATTTTTCGGAAAAAATATTGTTTTCGCTGTAACGAAAGGACTCCGTCTGTCGTTCCGACGGTTCGGTCGTTATCAATAGATCTCGCGGATCTATAATCCGCGTCGTGAGAAAGACCGTTAGAAACGACCGTTAGAACCCCAGGATAGGATTCCGCTGAAACAGCGGATTCCGTCGACCGCGGAGCTACCAGCGCGCGCTCCGCGGCCAGTGCTAAAAGGCTCCTTTTGCTGATAGGAAACATCACTACGCGGTCTGTAATACCGTAAGTACCGTAAGTACTTTGATAATCTGTAAGATTCCATAGAAGTGAACGGTTGGGGAAAAGAAGGCAAAAAATGGAAAGTAACAGCTAAGAAAAAGAAAACTTTGGTGTTTCGGAAGGAATAACTCAGGAAGTATTAATGTTAAAAAAATGTTTCGAATAAACAAGTTAGCAAATTTAATTTAAAAGCGAAAAGATCTTCACAATTTTTGTCTTCGACTAACCATTCTCGAGATATCGAATTAAAAAAAGGGGTTATAGCGAAAAAGGGGTCAGCTGAGCTTCAGAATTTCCCACAAATGGAAATTCATACTCAGAATGCACCCCCCACTCGATCCCTCATAGTCCCCAAACTACGTAATTTCGTGTTCAAGTAACTCATTCTGAGCGATAATTTGACTGGACGATAGGTTTCGTCATAGATGCTCCTGCCAGTCCCGGTAGGTAGGCAGCCCAACAAGCAGCAAGGACTGACAAATCGTAAACAGCCGAATAGCCGAGCCTCCACGATCGCCCGATTTAATGCATCGCGATTAGTTTCTGTGGGATCACATGGAACGCTTCCTTTTCGAGTGTTTACGATTTGCAGTGTCAAGTGCGGTGCTAAATGCAGCGTTACACTATCGAAGAGCAAGCAGATATGATCTTCGTTTATGGATTGGCCGACGGCCACACTGATCGACGTGCTGGTTGACGGAGTGTCATGGACCTGCTGCAGGACCTATTCTTTGAATGCAGAAGTGCGGGTTTCCTTATTGCCTCGTGTCAGGTCTCTCGTGGACCCAGGTTCCTGTTTCTCGCATGCATGCGAATATGGAAGCAAGCACCACGTGTGAGGATTGGATTGCTGTCGATTCGGTACACGGTGTTGATAAAGCCTTTAGGCAACTATGCCGTTACCATCCGCCAATCCATAAACAAAGATCATTTGTAAGACTTGCTAGAGATAAAAATAAAATAAAATACGAAACTTGATTCAATTAATTAATAAATAAACATAAAACACAACAACAAAAACGCTGTCGTTACAGTCTGGAAGCGACCTCACTGCTGACAGGTACGTAGAGGACTAAAAGAATAGGCATATGAGAAATAATTCTATGAGAATAAGTCTGCTCATCCGCCATTTTGATGCCAGCATATACCAGTAACAAGAGCGAGGGAATTAAATCATGGACAACAATCGGTTTATTACGCCAATCTTCGCCGTTGTCGCAGGAGCCAAAATAGCGGACTAGAGTACTCATCTTAGTGCCTTAAGGTAAGCAGTTTGTCGGGCAATCGCGGAGGCTTACTCTTCAACTGTTTTCGAATTGTCGGTGCGTCGTGCTTCTTGGGCTGCCTACCTGCGGGGGCCGACGAAAGGATCTATGACGATGCCTAGCGCCGTCGGGTGACCCTGGCGGCTCCCAAATTCCTATGTTCAAAATGCTTCAATAACCCCCCCGTACAACCCCTCTGAGTTTGCAAGGGGAATTATTAAACATCGTTTTTCCAATCGATTATATAGAAGCTGAAGACCGAGGAACATTGCTTCGCGCTCTTGGTATAATTTTATAAGTTTCGTGAATACGTGTTCTATTCAACAATATTGGAAGTGCGAAATGTAAACATACACGAGCAAAGCATAGTTTTAGTTGAATGACCCGAGACTTTTGATCCCATGAATTTCATAATTTTTGTTATTATTTGATATAATTTTGATAAAGAAAGTTCATACAAAAATTATGGACGTCAAAAGTTAGACCTGAAACTTTTGAACGCAACTGTACAATATAAGGTGTAAAAAATAACGAAATTTTTCAATCTTTGGTTACGTAGATATATGTACTGCTTCGTCAGAAATTTTACCATAGTTTGTATCGAAATTCGTTTAGAGTACAATCATAGATATGCATAACAAATGGTAATTTGTTCGGTAATTATTCTAATTGTCGTGACCTTTGACGAAATTTTCGTTCTATTCTTGGTATAAAGGAATGAATCTTCAAGTGATTGATATGATAGGACAGCGCTTCTGTTCAAACTTTATACAGCACATCAATTAATTGTATTTGGACAAAAAAAAATTATCAAACTAAAACATATCAAATGGAAGTACGAAAGTTGGTATTATGAACTACGATAAATATGAGAATTCATCGTATAATAGAAATTCAGTTCTTTCCCGAAAGCGAGATGATGATGTAACAAGAAATGAAACTTTTGTAATGGAAGTTAATTAAATTTTAAGAATAAAGTTTCGAAATAAAGTTTTTTTTTTTTAATTTCATTTCATTTCTCGATTTGGCCAAACAGATCCAAAGAGATTAGCATACGTTTCACTAATATTTTCTAACATTGGTGTTGGTATGAAATCTAGACGTTTTATTCGTTCGTATATAGTTGCTGATAAACATATATTAATGAGATTGATAATTGTAATGGAAAGCGCGTCCGGAAGCAATTTCATTGCAGCAGCTCACAGAATATATACAAAAGTGATACCAGTAAAATCATGTTATACAGCGCTTTCCACTTACAAACACAGTGCTGTTATGATGAACGTATGATCAATTGAAGCAACTTATTCAGAATATGTAATTAAATCATTCGATGATAGTCTAGTACAGTATTATATTTGAGCGATTGGTAATAAAGCCAATGATACAAAGGCCAGTCAACTAACAATATGGTAACACTGATAACGAATGTTTCTATCTACATATACTCTATGATATAAGTTAATTGTGGGCGGCTCTCTTGCCATTCATATATCCTATCCACCGCTCAGCGGTAGTGGTAAAAATTGGATCACTGTCTATTGTACTAAGTAAAAGAAGTTGATTGACATGCGTCGAATGATAATCCCATCTGGCTACATTAGGCGCAGTTTTCAACGTGAAATGTCTCAAGTCATAAGTTGTACCTGACCCCATATCATACAAGGGCAACATACTCTTCAACGAAACCATACCTTGATTGAATAACGCTGTAGCTTCATCGGAATCTTTGCCAGTAGCTATACTCTTCAAATCATATAAACCGAGTAATGAAAATATAAATCCGTTAAGTACGAATGAAGAAGGTGTTGTCGGATATTCCTCGTACCAAATATATTTGCCAAGGAATAGTGCAGCCACCCCTCCTTTGCTTGATAAGACTTTGAATGGACGCAGGCCTCTAATGGCCGCACGTAGGTAACTTTCATCTCCTGAATGGTAAAAGGCTCTAGCCAATACTGATATCGCATGTCCTTGACCCATACTAGAATACCTGAAACGGCGTTATTCGATGGTAGTAGCTCGAACAAATTGCTCGACGCTCAGAGTTTGCTTTCATCTAAATTATGGAGGCATACAATCATGATAATTGATATTGTTGATCAGAAGAACAGAAGAAGGACTTGAGCACTTGGACTCCGAATTATTTATTTCATTAGTTGGAGACATTTAGCCCACCTAGTTTGACAGCTGACAGCTCTCTCGCTCATAATCTCCAGAATACCAACGGCCAGCCTGATAAGGCCCACAAACCAGGTAGGGGAACGTCCACAACTAATAAAATCGATAACTCGCAGTCCAACTGCTTGAGCCCTTATTTGATTCCTCTGATCCAAAATATTAATTGTCATATTCTTTAGAATTGAAGACGACACAACCAACAATTATTCATACCATCCTGGTTCTAAAGTAGCCATCCCGGGAGCAACTTTTCTCCTAACATGATTTGGCCAACCACCCGTGGTTTCATTTTGGTTTGAAACGAGCCAACGAGCTGCATCATAAAACTGTTCCATATGCTCACTCGTCGATAATGTCACGTTATCGATCATCCCCGAACCATAGAGTATGATCTTCATCACCTGAAATGCATGAGGATATGCAAGTTAGTTTTCAACTTTCTAAAAACCTGAGATAAATGATCTTTTTCCATTCTGCTGAAGCATAGCATTACTAACACATGTCTGGAAAATATGTAAATTTAATTCTTACCATCAACTTTGAACGAGATAATTTCTTTTTGGTCTTATCATTCAAGTTCAGACCTTTTTGAAGATCGACGACCAGATCCCTCGTTAGATGCCTCCAGTGATTATGGAACTGGCCAATGCCATAATAAATATGATTCTCGTGAGTATCGATTATCAAATTTCTAGTTGTATAATGAAGGTAATACGTGTCCTTTTTCTCTTTTGATTGCATTAAAATTGTAACACTACCATTATCTTTGATAAACAGATCTAATTTCAATACTAAATCAAGGACATGTTTAAATTTCAAAAATATACCAGAGCTACTCGTCTCCGGTGTGGCAAACTTCAAAACATAAGTGTTCAACTCCTTATCATACTGCCTGGTTACCACTGAACCCTGTGGAACTGTCCAAATCTGTCTAATTTTATCTGAATCTTCTATGATTTTCTTATGTGGTTCTGGTTCCGTGAGGTTTTTACTGTAATGAGAAAGTCCAAATTGTGCAATTTGGGTTGGATAGTAATAACCCTGGCTTTCCCACTGAGTCGAAATTGGTACGCCGTCACTTCCGCTCACGCATTTCACTCTATCTCTAACTTCCACGTTGTAATTTTCAAAATACATGAATACACCCCGTGGGTCATATTTGCCTTTCGGGCTCATAACTTTCGAGTAACTATGAGACCATTCAAATCTCTGCAGTCCATCATACGTTGCCAACTTTCCATATACCTATGAAAATTAACATTTTACTCAACAAAAACCTTGATAGGAAAAGTACGTATAAAGTATGCAAACATAACATGGGCTGCTAATTTTACCTCAAAATACTTATGGATAAAGGAGAATGGCAAATAGACTTCATCACCTTCTTTTCGACAACCAATGGAATATCCTCCATTTATATAACAATCAATGTCTTCATTACCCGGAAGCTCGTTACTTGCTCGATCTAACAAATTGTTCTGCAAAAGACATAAATAACATTGGTTATGGGAGTGATCTCGTAAGTAAAATATCAGATTCTTCAGAGCAAATAGAAATTTTACTTTAAATTGTAGGCTCGTCTTCCACTCTGCAGTTTTGATACCGCAATAATACCACAAAGTAATGAGCGAACTACATACAGAGGCGACGAGAATGAGTAACAATGTTTTTAGGTTCACTCTCATCATCATGTACAACCTGAATGAACGAAAAATCATTATACAACAATAATTCACAGTTTTCAATCCATTACCTTAGTAATATAAGTCAGCAAAATTGGCCCAGTATTAATAAAGAAGTTCACGTATTACACGTAACATCATCTCAGTTCACAACAACAGTTCAAAGTGAAATAACATTTCAATGCAAAAGCGATTTGAACATTTTAGCTAAGGAATTAAATTTCAATTCACACGTTTTGAGAAAACCAAATTAGAGGAAATATTTCAATCAGCTATAGCTGGAAGAGTCATTGATCAATGATTAGAAAATTCATCTAAATGATTATAAGTAATCCCAAATCACGATATCACAATATAGTTTGATAATCTATAACTACATATTCATAAGGTCAGAGGTGAAATTTGTCACATGGTTGGCAAAAAAAACTCGTACGATCGTGCAAGTGTCAGGCATAAAACATCCGTCGGTTATTCAGACAACTGTCACTTACATTACATATGGTTTAATGTCTTCTTTTGATACACGTGTCGAAATTCGTGATGCGAATTTCATAAACGAAATAATGTCTTCTGTTTCTCCCAAGTTTACGCTTATATTTCGATAACCGAGTTACGAAATGACATTTACATGATTACAAATATTGACGAAAAGTGAAAACGCTGCATGGAACGCTCTTTCAAAAGTCTACGTGACTTGTACTTCGACCAGATTTCGTCTCCATTGTCAAAATATGTACATAAATTAACAAACGTGGTTCGTCAATTCAATTCGAATTTTGACAAATGCCTTAATAATCTATTTTTAGAACATTGTATACACTCGATACGACTGAAATAGTCTTTAACTATATACCTATGGACTGCTAACCGCTAAGTTCACGCGTGTAGCAGTGATGTGACGCGACTATGGGAGGTAACGTATCAGTTTTGTACTATGCAACGGTTGTGTGTGTCACGTATGTGTGAGGTTTTCTATATAGCTGGGGTCCTGTTCCGATATACGCTGCGAGCACTGGTTTTCTATAATTCACGTGACGCAAACTATAAAAAACGGGTACTGGCATTGGAGAGGAATTTTTGAAAAATATTAAACCTGAAAGTTGTTTAACCTCAATGGGCGAACGTGAGCCTTTGACATCTGCATTCATCAGTTGCGAGTGTCACAGATTTCTGAACTATACAAGTGCAGATACGCATAAAATTATCGGTATTGTCGAAAAAGTTATAAACTAGCACCGCTTGGAAAATAACAAACAGCAATATTGTTGGTGCAGAAAACCTTTCGCCGAGTACATTACTGCATGGATCACTTACAAATATACCTACCAAAAATGATTTGTATTCGACAGAAATTGTACCCCAAGAATATCGACCTACACAAGTAATTTTACTGAAATCAGATACAAATTCCAAGTACCTGTATAGTAATGTATAACAATATCATTCACAAAAATACCTACCAACAAAAATGTGTACTCGACAAAAATTGTACCCCAAGAATATCAACCTACACAAGCATTGAAATCAGATACAAATCCAAAGTATCTGTATAATAATGAAAGTTGAAAAAATATTTATAATGACAAATTTAGAAGAATAAAATTGTAAAAAAAATAATTTGGAGGCAGTGGTATTTGGCGGGCCTTTCACTGAAAAAATCTAGAAATAAAATGTGAAATCTAAATCAAACGAAGGTGGTGGGGGACGGTCCGTTGTACGTAGAGATGTGCAATTACCGGTATTTTCATTTTATGTGACGAGACCGTCATAAATACCGTCTTGTGACGGTCATTGACGTCACAATTGTTTTTTCAACCCGTCTGTTGTACAAATGACCGTCACACCCTCGGTCACAATTTTTACCGTCAATTACAACTACGTAGAGGTTCCATGACGGTTTTTTTTCTTCAAAAATTAATTACATACCTGATTGAGAGACTTTCTTCTGATGCCTCATGATATTTAGAAATAATTCAAGTAGTAGTTCACTGACCTAACTTAATGTCATAATCAATTCATCATTGAAAATACATACTTGAACAATTTCACTGCAAAAGATAGGAATTTTTACAAAATAAAATTTGAACTCATCGTAATGAGCAAACATTTTTTAAGGATAAATAATAAAATTTAAATAATCTTTTCAATTATTGTTTTATTTAAATCTCAGATTCAAATTGCGGCACTTTATTAACAAAAATAATAATCATTTTTTCCTTAAGATATTTTAAATATCAGCCAACACTTAAGTTGTTAATTTTAATAAAAAAATAATTTAAATAAATATTAAATTACTTATTATATTTAAATAAATATTAATTAACTTTCTTAGATTTTTATAATAAGTTAAAACTCTCTACTTAATGACTAATTATTATAACGACTAGTCACATTTTTGATTATTGCCGAGCTTACAAACTATATTATAGTTTATCATTACCATTGTCACTTTCATTTTCATCTTCATTGTCGTTGTCATTTCCATCTGATGTGTCAACATCGGCATCACTTGGCTTTTTTTTTATTTTTTTACCCTCCAAAAGTCTGACATTATGAGCAATATAAGTAACCTTGCCAGCTCTTTCAACAGTTAGGCGATTTCTCTTAGATGAATGGATCCAACCTTGGGTGCTAAAAGAACGCTCAGTAGCTGATGAAGTTGGTGGCAACCCCAAAATAGCAACGGCTATTTTGTTTAGGTGAGTTTTGCCACACCAAACTTGCCACCATTTTAGAGGTGATATCATCGTAACAGCTTGCTTAACATGATCTTTACTCCAAATACCATCGTTTGCGATATACTTTGAGTATTCTTCCATAATCCGATCATGATCAAGACCCAATTTTTTTGATACTTTTGAGATTACGTCATAACTATCAGCTTCTTGCTCAATTGTCAATTTAGCCCCCTTATAATTAGGATCTAACAAATTGGCAGCATAGTGAACTGGTTTCATAGCTGTGGCTTCTCTCTTATGAAAATTTGTAAGAAATTTCTTAACCTCAGTGGAATTTAAGACCCGAAGATTCGTGTTTTCTAATTCATTTATAAAATGCTGATTTAATTCATAAAATGCTTCTGGTACTTGACTTATTCGTGGATCATCACCTTCTAAATAGAAAATCCATTTGCCAACAGGTTTAATCAACTTATTAATTCTTGTTACGCGCATCCAGTACTCACTATTAAGAATATTTGTTCTCGTTGTTGTACTTAAATATTTTTGAGCGCCTGGCAAGACAGCTAACATTTCCAAGTTATTTTTATTTTTAAGCAAACTTTCCAGACAAAGAAGCAAGTATCCGAACCTAGTTTTAATTGGTAGTTTTAAAGTAGATTTGACGTTATTCTCATTTTGATTTTGCACTTGAACAAATAAAGCTTTTAGAACATGGCTGTTCTTTATTTCTTTAATGATTAAAGTTGATGTGTGTACAACTTCACTGACTGAAGGCGTCTCAGCGATGTCTTTAAGTACCAAATTGAAATTATGCGCAATACAACCGTAAAATAAGATGCAATGTTCTTCATATTGCTCATCTAAGATTTCCCAAGAACATTTCATAACTGGTTCATTATCAGTACATACACCCATTACTTTTTGTGGCCCAATAGTTTCATCATTTTTCTAGAACAATTGACTGCTGACTTAGAAGTACTAGATGTACACAAAGTTTTAAAAAATAAAGGTCTTGGAGTCGTCACAATAAAGTTCATAATACATTCATTTCGAATGTTTGACCATGAATCGCATTGCACACCAACAGTCTCAGCATCCATTATTTTTCCATCAACTTCATTTTTTACTTTTTCATAGGTAGAATCAAGAAACTCGTTTGATACTTTACGTCTTGTTGGCAATTTATAAGACGGACGTATAGCATTAAAAAATCTTTGCCAGTAAATGCTTTCTGTGATACTAAATGGCGTACCTGATGAATAAATGGCCATTGCTAATAAATGGTTTAAAGTATTTTCTTCTTTTTCATTCATAGAGTCGTAGAATTTATGTTTAAAATTCGTTGGGCGCTTTGATGATAGAGGTTCATCTGAAACCGAATTTTGATGTCGATCTTCCCTTGGAGTAGCAGACGGTGAAGTAGCAGCAGCAGTTTCCTCAAGTTCTTCAACAACAAAAGAATTATCCGTTGATCCACGATCTGATGAGTGATTAAGTTCTTCTCTAACAGTTAATGTTGAATACATCGATTTCAAGTGCTTAATAACTTTTTTCGGGCAATTTCTACACTCTATCCGTAAGTGTTTAGCCATCCTTGTTACATTTATTGCATACTTCTTACTACAATGATTGCATTTATACTGTTTCATTTTTTGATTTGGTTGCAAAGGAATAAGGGTGAAATTCCGACTAATAATTTTTTTTAAATTAGCTCGAGTCATGATTCTGAAATAAATTATAAAATATTATTCAAGATAACCTCACTTCAAGAAAAAAATCAAAACGTCATCATTTGAATTGTCATGAATGACAGATATAATCAATAAAAGTTATAATAAATTATAGTGATACTTACATATTTGAACAAATATTCAGTTAATTAATAATAATTATAACTAAATTAATTGACTAAACAGTCGCATGTTTGACACCCAACGACTCAAGCAATCGAGGACGAAATACACGCCACAATCCCGCTAAAATAATATATTATTATTTTTAATCCAAATGAATTCCGCTAGATGGCAATAATTTGTGACCGTCTCGTCATAACTCTGTCGGTCACAAAACCGTTTTGTGACGGTCAAAAAGGAGTAAAATTACTCGTCACGTGACGAACGTACATCTCTAGTTGTACGGCAGAAATAAGCTGCAGCTTGCGGCCACAAGAGCGGCGAGTTTGTCATAAGCACCTCTGAACACAAAACGCTTCTCTTTTGTCGTGGTTCGTTGCGTGTCGCACATCGGAACCGCACAGGAATTAGTGGACATCGCAATATAACACGATATAAGAAATAATCGTATTCGGATTTTTAACAAATAAATAAAGGTTATGTTTTCGTTCAGAGAAAATATTTGCCTATATATCTATGGACTGCTAGCTCTTGTGCCACGTCTGCCGACAGATAAGTTCTGACATAGGAAGCGACGCACGGCGGTTTCATGAACTTCGTATTGAGCGCGAATTCCCACACTGTACAACGTCATCCACAGGATGTCCTACAGATGTATCTTACGTCCATAGCAGATATCCCCAGAATATCATGATAT
The DNA here is from genome assembly GCA_963969455.1 of Arge pagana. Classification (NCBI taxonomy): domain Eukaryota; kingdom Metazoa; phylum Arthropoda; class Insecta; order Hymenoptera; family Argidae; genus Arge; species Arge pagana. The sequence goes on along the minus strand of OZ018310.1, from coordinate 12,032,910 downwards.
GTTCTATAGACGTCCCCCGAGCGTCTGGGGGATTTCCAAATGTCCGTTTTTCAGGTATCCGTAGGATTTTATAATGGGACATTCCACGGATGTTTGTGTAGGTCGTATGGACTGGCGTGGTACTAGGTCGGATGTCGGGTTTGTTTATGGCAATTTTCTGGATTTCCCAAAAAAATACAGTTGATTACAAATATATGAACACTTGAATGGACATATGTGTACATATGAGATTAACTATTGTATTGCCGTACAACTGGTACTAGTTTCTGACATTCGCTGCCTAATCACACGCTAACGTTCTTCGAAGGTACCGCGGAAGATTTTCTTCTGACTGTTCGTATAACGTGTTCATCACATTGTTCTTTTCTATCTTCCCCTATAGGGAGAATATATATGTGTCCAAGCCGCGTTCTTCCGTCCTTCCCGCCACCAGAGTCGTAGATTAAATTCATGTAAATGTTTCTGTTTAAAGACTTCAGAGTATCCGAACCGGGATTCGGACCCAGACCTTCCGGGTGGTAAACCATGCATTCATCCCCTAAGCCACTACGACTCTCTTTTAGAGGTCAAATGAAATCTACGTAAAGCTAGTGCATAACACAACAATTCCATGATGTGAGATTTACATCATGCGGTTAATCAGAAGTATCACATAATTTCAATTCATTTATGAGCGACAACCAGGGCTGAGGTGTCAGACCTGACACCAGGGTTGCAACGATTGAATTTGCAAGTTAAAAACGGACGTGAATCTCTAGGCGAAATAAAACGAGATAAAGATTAAATTAATTAGTGACTTTTCAATGTGCAGAGATGCTTCTAGTGTTTAGTCCGAAACAAGACTAAAATCTTTACAATATTTGTTGACAGAAAGAAGAAAGAAAACACGAAGAATAAATATATAATTATACCCGTGCCGTTGATTCTGATAAAACCTATATATTAGGGATGTCCCAAGGATATCCTACGAATATCTCGACGATCCTGGGCGTATGTAGGATATTCCTGGGATATCTAATTAGTCCAGGATAAGCATAGGCTATATAAGACGAACAGGGTGTCCTGGAGACGTCCTGTGCTGTTAGCATTTGTTTTTATTCAAAAATAATGAATAGTCAGTGAAATAAACGAATAAAAAATAATTTATTTTTTTGGACTTTTGGCCAGCTTTTCGGGTTTTGGGACCACGATTCGACGGTTCGATGACATCTGCTCCCCCCAGCCAACAGTCGCATCGAGACCAACTCCTAGATAGCGCGTGGAGATGACGTAGTTCACTGTCGTTGCGAACGGTGAGAGCTGGGACCCGGGCGAGATCGATAGCGTTTACAAAGCGCTCAGTGGCCAGCACCATCGCTTTGGTCTTGGAGCCGTTGAGAGTTCGTGGTAGCCCAACTGTAGATCGACCCGATGTCTTCATTGACCAGTGCGACTGATACGTTGAGGGTCTCCAGGGAGCATTAAAAGTAGACGACTAGGTCGTTCGCGTATAGCAAGTACGAGCAGTCACGATATTGCGATGGCGGATCGTATAAGTAAAGACTGAATAGAAGAGGGCTGAGAACGCTACCTCGGCGTACTCCAGAGGCCACAGGCGTCCATCCGGACACGCGACCGTCGGATAGTTGGACGGCCTGCAACTTACTACACAAATACGAGGCGAACCAACTCAAGGCAGACGACGAAAGACCAATGTTGCACAGTTTTTGCAGAAGGGTGACCTGACACACCGTATCGAAGGCCTTGCTGAAATCGAAGAAGGCAGCGATGGTGAGATGTTTGTCCATGCCGGACCGCATATCGTCGGCGAACTTGAGGATGGCGGTCTGCGTGCTATGCCCCTTCCTAAAGCCAGTTAGCCACGGGTGTAGCAGATTGTGCTACATGTTAACCACTCGGTGAGCTGTTTATGGATTAGTCTTTCAGTGACTTTACTGAGCGCGCATATGATGGATATAGGTCGAAAGTCGAACATACTGGCCGGAATCGGGACTTTGATGATAGGCGTGATTTGTGCGGACTTCCACCCGGCAGAAAAAATAGAGGAGGCCAACAATTCGTTGCCGAGTTGGGTGATAAGCGGAATCAGGAAGGCAGAGGTTAAATGTAGGTAGCTTGCCAGGAGTAAGTCGTGGTGAGGGGTTATAACCAATTTATACAGTAAACAACTTTGAAGGAGTAACAGATGAAACGCTCCAGGATGTTTCGAATGTTATATTACAATTACATTATGATCAATGTGTACTACACGAAGATACTGTAGACTCATCGAACCAAGTCTTCAAGATTCTTGAGTTCAACTGAAAAATAAAATGAATTATTCAATGCGTGAACTTGTACACAAAAGACATCCTATATGAAAATGGCTAATAATGAAAATTGTTCCTTAATACGTGCATTTCATTTTCCAAGTCAAGATTCATAATTGTCAAATGTTTCATTGAAATGTTTGTACAAAAAATCCCGTTCAAAGTGTGGACTGAATGGAAAAAAAATTAAATCAACCAGGCGTAAGATGTGGGTGTAACGTTTTTCTATTAAACATGAAATATATACTTTTTTTTTCTCAAAATAGATTTCAGATACTTACTATCAGCTAGCCGCTTCTTTTCTTCAGCGATTTTGGCATCCCGGATTGGCTTCGCTTTAGCCTCCATCTCTCTCCAAGCAGCTTCACGTTTCGAAAATCGGTTTTGATAGTAAATGCCATATAGGATACCAGCTCCGAGAAGAGTCCATCTGGAGAACTGGAATAGAATAACAGAATTTCAATCAGTGGTATCGTCGTACCGTAATTCTACTCTTTACAGAGAAATTCAGTCTAGTTTGCTCGTGGACGTGTCTTTACTGTCAAATCTCATCTACACACCTCATGAAAAATAATGGACAGCTGATTCCAGCCTCAAAGACTGACCAACTTTGAAGTCTCGTAACTCAATGAAAATCAGTCATACATGATCAAAGGGATTGGAATCTCAGCTTTTGAATGATTCAATAGACATTTACGGTACCCTGGTATGTCTAAAATAACTTTTTTTGCAAACGCAGAAAAACTTTGACTCTCGGTACTTCGAAAACTATCAATTTTTATTCATTAAGATTTATCGTATTTTTGCACTCTGCGAGGGATCTATTGGGAACACAAATATTGGTTAGTTATACCAGATTCAATTTTTTCCACCTATCACCTTTTTTTACAATTTTATAGCGCAAATCATAAGAAGATCGATGTTTCGCAATTCTTGCAATTTTTTGTGGCCAAAAAATCTTTACAATTTTTCTCAACTATATATTTTTGTGTGAAATTCTCCGATCAACATTTTATGTACGGGATTTTTTTTCTACGACCAATGTAGAGCGAGATATAACGCAAAACCTGGAACAACATATAATTTTGCAACTCATTATTGTTATATACAATGAAGCTCGTGGTTATTTTAACAACTTTCGCGATTTTCTTGATCAGTGATATTGTTTCTACGAAACAAAGCATGAAAAACGCTACCAGAAATTTTTCGGTCAAACAACTTTGTTGACCTGGCTGAAGATTATATCTGCAAACTTGAAATCGGGCAAATTGAAATCAAAAAACCATATTTCAGATCAGCCCCCCTTTTTGGGAGAAGTCAACTTCTTACGATTACTTCGAGTTGCTCTAGTTGTTCAGAACATTCCACCAGACCAACAATGTCGACTAACAAACAGTGTTTAAACGGCAACCAAAATACCTAAGACAACTTATCCCCCCCATTTTTCGCAATTTAAAAAAAAAATGGATTTTGACAACTACGAACTTGCTTCGCATTGTTCTGAAATCGGAGATTCCCCGATTAAACACTCGTGCACGGTCAGCTTCTATTTGCATATCTGAAATCTACGATTTCAGAGCAATGCAAAGCAAGTTCATAGCTATCGAAAACCATTTTTTAATTTTTATTCCGAAAGTGGGAGGCCAACATGCTTTACTCCAGGCTTTTGCAAGCTGGAAAGATCTTTAAAATAAGGACCTAAAGCATGACAGAGATCATACCCACCACTTGTTCGACAAAGAGTGATAACGTTGGAAGTAGGACCTGGAAATAGCTTGATACTTTTTTTTACTATCAAATACCCGAAAAGGCATGTCAAACCGCACAACTTCTAGGATACTGTATATTTCCGCTCTAATACTTGATTCGGAATTGTTCACTAAACTTGACTTGAGTTCAATATAAATAAGTTGTCTTTGTTGATTGTATCATTAGCATGCTGATTTGTTTCCCACAAATTTTGCGCTTAGTACTGTACTCATCATTAGGAACTCTTTCGGCCCAGTATATAACTCGAACTTCATTCAAATCAAGTTTTTTTAACCATCATGTTTGGAACTTATGTTAGTTTTACCCATTGTGTTATATAGCATCAATTATGAATAACTGTTTTCTTGAGATAACTTTTCAAAGTTACTATATTTCCATTGAAGAATGATTCTTTATAACTTTTATTTTCATGTATCTTCAATTCAGTCTGTAACGAACGGACTCCGTCCGTGTTTCGACGATTCGGTTATTATCAACAGATCCCTTGGATCTGAAATCAGCGTCGTGAGAAAGTCCGTTAGAATCGTCCGTTTGAAACGACCGTTAGAACCAAGGATAGGATTCCGCCGAGACAGCGGATTTCGTCGACGGCGGAGCTGCCAGCGGGCGCTCCGCGGCCAGTGCAAAAGGGCTCCTTTTGCAGATAGGAACATCACTACGCGGTCCATCAAGGGCTAACCGACGGGACCGCAAAGTCAGTTATCGCCTGACCGTCACCTCCGATAGTCATACGGTTGACACTCTCTACCTGACCTCTTTACGCTGATATCTCTATTATTACTCCGAGTCGAGTCGAGTCGCTTTAATAACCTATTGTAGATCGTGGGAATAGGAATAACCTTTCAATAAATCTTTAGTAGATCCTTTAATCCATTGTCTAGATTCAATCAAACCCATCACTTCCCGAAACGACTCGGAGTCGACGCGCCACTCCCTACTATTTTCAAAAACTGAGGATCCAGCCGCTCGGATCGTAACACAGTCAACTGTCGAATCTCTCTTTACAATTGGGTATTTGAAGAAAAAAGAATCATCGATTTTTTCATGTTTTCATGAATTTTGATGTAAGTTTCATGAATTTTGATGTAAGTAATGCTTTGATGTAAGCTTATGAAATAAAAATTGATCAAATAATTTTTTAAGCATTCTGAGTGATTAATTTGATAAGATAAATGTCCACAAATTTATGTTGAGATTATAGGTGCTTGTAAATTTACTAATGCTGCAGCAATGACAACAATATAATTTGTATAAGGTAACATATTATGATTAACATCCACATGAGGTTTGAGAAAATCAATCACTCAAATTCGTCCAATGACGCGTTCTATGTGGATACGTAGAGCAGCAATTCGTTTGGCTTCTAAGACCTTAGATCGTGCTTATTTCACTCCGAAAATAACCGAAGGTGGTTGTATTAATTCTATATTTTCAGCATCAAGAAGGGAAATGATATTTTTAAATCCTCAATCGGCCATGACTGCACAAGATTCAGGTAACTGCTCTAACAAATCACTTTCTTCAAATAGTAGTGCATCCGAAATTCGACCTTCAAATCGTTTTGATATAAAATTAATAAAACCATCTGATGTAGAAGATATGAAATACTTTAAAGTATTACACTTTTTATATTCTGACCAAGTTGAAGATTGGTACTCCGGATCACTCGGTTTTTCAATTTGTATCTGAAATGCATCGATAATAGCATTTACATGGCTAAATGAACTCCAAAATGGTGTAGGTAGTATTCTTTTTATGTTACTCGATTCAGGCATATAAATTAGTTTTTAATAAATATGCTAATGCAGGAATTGTTTTATTAAAAACAAGAATTAAATTACTAACGCTCATTCCAAACTGTTCACTCAATCTCTCAAATGTATCCTGACGTTGTATTTGCATCAGTGATAATTTTATATTAGTAATATTTATACGAGATATGACGCTATTACATTCTAATGTCATGTTCCATTCATAAGCAACTCCGTATATGCCTTTAAATTATCGTTTATTAAATAGTTTGTAACTTTCAATATTTTAGTATTTTTTACAGGAGATTGTAAGTTACTAGAATCTATATTACTTGACCCAGTAATATCTGAAGGTTCATTAATATCTTGTGAGCTGTTAGAATTAGTAAAACTACTCGATGAAATACTTTTCTGAGTGTTTTCGATTAAATTGGAAACAGATTTTTGGCGTAAGATTTGATTGGATATTTTTATCGGTGAGCATGATTTATCGACTCCACTGGAACACAAGTCACATTGAACTGATACACTCCGATATTTCGAACAAATACTTACTAGCACAGCAAAACTATGATTTTGAATATCAGTCTATGTTTTAACGCTGACTTTGTCATTTGATATTGTACAGCACGGAAAAAAATGTATTTCAATAGGATCAACATTATCACTTGATGTAGCCTGAATCCTGAATTCTTGAGGATTGTTGTTTTCGATATTTTCTGATGATCCACTTAAAATCTGTTGACGAACTTGTTGTTTCCACCTTTTGTCTGCAGCTGGTCTGGGCGTCGTGTTTCCCTGTTGTTTGCGGTACAGTTTACAAGTAAACTTGTGCGGTACTACCCCAACTTTGATTTTTGCCTTCTCTCCCATTGTATTGTATAATACATGTAATTTTCCATATCTTCTTTCAGCTAAAAAAAAATTATCGGAATTATCGGATCTAAATGTCATAACAACAAAAAAAACCATCATCAATACATAACCTAACACGGTATGAAAAACGATAATACAAAATTACTAAAAAGAACTGAGGCCATTCAAGACTGAAATTTTCTGAATGTTATATAGATTGGTTACGATTTGGCGGCTCTTAAAAACTATTAGTCATGTAACTCTAAGTAATAAATTTATAGGTTTATAAAAGTTATTATTAATACTGTATTACTTGAACTACTTACATCAAAATGGTCCTCACAACAAAAATAATTTGATTTTGATTTAAGATTTACTCGTCGCACTGCTTGAAACCATTGGTTTTGACGTTTAACTTCTTGCGGCACATTTAAAAGCATTTTTTGAGTTGTTTTTTTAGTATTCGTACACAATGATGTGAAACAACCATGATAACCTTTCAGATTTTACATTTCTGAAAATTTATTAATATATTGACGATAATAACGAGATGTAGTTGATGAAAATTTAAAACAAGGTGTCAATTACATGTAATGATACGCCGAACTTGAAATTGTGACGTCACATCTGCTCGGGTTGACTCGGGAACCGTGAGCTTGTCTTCAGTACTTGGTTCAAACATTTTTCTCAATTGGAAATAACTGTTTAATTACAGCAAAAAAAAAATAGTTTTGTTATAAGTCTTAGATATGATCTTTTGATTTATAACAATTTTTTCTTCTTCAAAAATCCAATTATTTACTACCTGATCTCATGTGTTCGTGAGATTTTTTGTATCTTTCTATATTCGTATCACTTATTACAGAGTAATAGAGCAATTCCATTTATTATTAAATATGATCAGATCAGTTCTAAATTTGATAACATTCATAGCTAGCTCGATGGATTCCAAGCCAAATATAAAAACACATCAACATTTAATTACTTGAACTTGTATGTTATGGGAGTGCTACAGTAGTTCATCTCCTATACTATATTTCCATTATCTAGATTGTATAGACATGTACGTTTGACTCAGTATCTTAGTAAGTATGAACTAAAAATTGCAGATATAATTAGGGTCCGCATCGAAGTGATCCTCATAGTTTTAAAATTTTCACATGACCTGTCATTTTTTAGGTTGAACAAATTTTAATAAAATTATGATTTTAAATTTTACCTGGTGACACCATCGACATGAAGAGTTAGATTAATCTTGCTAATGATTGTGCATAGTCCATTTGTAAACTACAGTTAAAAAATCGTTTAATACAAATCTACTTTTTTTTAATTTTACGTTGTTTATTCATATGTCTGTTAAACGTTGCTACCTTATTAAAAATTTAGTATAGAAATCACTTACTCAGTTTGGTTTAATCACGATGTGGCTACACTGAACACCTTGCTTTCATTAATTTTATATCATGCTGGTGAACACAAGATCTGAACTGAATATTTTAAAACAAAACGCGAATACAAATTATTGAAAAAGATGCGAGACCCTTTTCCTCGAGACACTCCTTTCCTGCTTCTTGCGTCGTGACTTATGACCAATAACTTGATGTTGGGTTAAGATTGAACTGCTGCCTATCGGCGAGTTTCATGTGTACACCCTAATTGGTTAAACTTCAAAGTTGCGCTGATATGCTCAAAAAGTTACGATCTACTAAAAACTTACTACTTTGAATCATCTTGTTTACATTGAAAAAAAAGGGGAAGAGAGGCCGAATTTCGGAAATAGGGAAAAATGGGCTGTACTTGTGAAAAAAACGGAGCTTAGGGGACAGAGTTGTATCCATACAATTAAAGAATCCAACTTAACCACAACTAACAGCGAATTCCCAAGAGTATTTCAAAACTTGTTTTCTAAAAAACTATTGTGAGTCGCCGAAAATCCTTCTACGGATTCTTATGGAATGTCGAAAAAAAATGTCTACGCAAAGTTTCGGCTCTTTCCATGGTTTATGTTGTTCAGAAGTATCGCGATGTTGCGCGATGTTGCCTTTCAATAAACATATTACTGTTGACAAAGGAGATTAAGAAATAAAGTTTAATGATATACAGGGTAGTCCATCTTAACCGTCGCACACGAACACCTCAGTAACTAAAAAAGATACAAGCAAAAGTTCACCATCTACAATCCGAAGTTCCTAATAAAATGTCGGAAATGGCAAATTCCGTAAGTCAATACGCATCATGATCATCTTTCCCCGTCAAAACCCTTTAAATTTCGTATTCAACTTATTCTTGGATCTTTTTTACTTTTGGAGATATTTGTCTGAGGTGAGAAAAATGGACCACGTTATAAAGTGAAATTTTATAATAATTTTAAAGTTTCAACTTTATTTCGGGTGAATGTTATGCTTCAAACTTTAGAAATTTAATATTGAAAATAATAGAAATATCATGATATTAGCTCCTTACCCATAAGAATCTGTGTATGAGACCTCTGTAAATGTTATATGTGAATTCTTTTCAAATTTTGAGAATAGATCAATAAATACATCAATAAAATATTCTATTACAGATATGCTAAGTTTCAGGGCTTAGGAAGATTCGTTTTAGATCAAATTTACTCATATCTCTCTAACTTGGTTGGATACAATGTAAAAAAGCAGAATACCGATGTATATTTTCAAATTTTCTAGCCAAATGACAAATAGAAGTCAAAAATCCTTGGTACAGCTGATGTATGAGATCAATTCAATCTGTAGGTTCTTGTTGAATTCTTTAAAATCTGAAAAAATATATGTTTAGGGATTTTTGTAGAATTCTGAAAAATCAAAGGAGTAACCTGGGACTGAAATAATTTCATACATCTGTATACAGAATTTCCCATCTAATTCTCGGTTTGTTATAAAAATATAACTTCTTAATTTGCTTTTCTGCGACAGGTTATGAGAAAATTATTCTCAATATACGAAACCAATAGGGTTATCTATGTGTACAATGAAATACGTAAAGAGGAACAGCTTATTCACTGGGTGATTGTGCACAAGTTATTCGAATCCAAGTAATCGATCGAAAATTTTGAATGTTTATCTATCGAGCGGTGAAGGAAAAATTATATAAGAAGGATTACGAAATTCTGCGGTAGTATCGCCTGCTAGGAATTTGAGTACATCAATAATATGTTGGATAGCCTAGAATGGTTTAGCAAGTGTACATAATTAGAATACAACCTGAAAGATCGGCAAAAGTTTATGCTGAGTGAAAGATTAAGATTTAATAAATACCTTGATCAGCGGTGAAACGCGATGGGGCCTTGGATTTAGTTGAACGGTCGACATTTTACTCGAAGTTGAGGCTAACCGTGTTCGTAAACGTACCGGAATGTATTGTCTGCGACTGAGCAGGGTAGGATTGGTCGGGGCGGTGGGGGGGGGGGGGGACACTCAATGCTTTACGCTTGATCTACAATTGACGCATACGTCCCACTTCCCGTAGCCGCGGAGAATTGAAGTCATGGAGCCTAGAGGGAAGGAGACCGAACGGGCACAGGATAATTGCTTTGAATTTGGACCTTGAAACTGACGAAAAAGATACATGTTGGTTTTCGTTCGAAATTACGCCACCACCGCGCTTGTGTTGTTAGGGGAGGAGAGCGTGCGTCTTGGACGGTTATTAATTATTTTGGACGGTTAATGGCTGCTTCCTGTTTATTGTGGGAAGGGGAAAACATATGATCAGCCAGCATCTGCAGATCTTTGTATTTATTGTTGTTTAGTGTACGTTTAACCTTGTGGCGCATGAATGGTTTTCATGGTTACTATTTAACGTTACGTTTTTTTTTAAGTTGAATAAATAAATAAATTTAAAAAATGGTGACATGTGAGGCAATAGCTTGCCGAAATAGATGCAGAGGAAAGGTGAAAATGAATTCTTTTCCCAAGGATGTAATAAGGCTTGCACAGTGGAAAAAAATACTGGGTTAAGAAATGAGATCAGCGATCGTGCACAGCGATGTCACATTACTTTTGATTCGAGCATTTATATTCATTTTAATCCTAATAAATTTGTAACTTTTCAGAATGCAGTCCTTTTTACATGCAAAAGGGTGAGAAATTATTGTAATAGATACTTATCCTAATGCTCAGACATGTGAACAAATTTAAGTTTCTGTATATCGACTTCGTGAATTGTGAATAATTAATTTTGAAATTGTACATAATGATAATCAATTTATTAAAAATATTCATTCGTTGCAGAGGTACTTTATTTACATTTTGTAAATATGTATTTAAATTTAAACATTTATTAAACCTATTTCACTATCCAGTTTTAATACAAGGTCTAAAAACTATTAAATTGTTAAAATATTTTATCAGCACACAACAAGGAAAAATTAATAGTTACTTTTATTCATGGCCATATTTTCACACATGCTCAAATTGGGTACGTTTATACATTTATATGAATAATTGCATGAAACAAATGAAATGAAATCATGTATCAGAAATTGAGAACATAAATTAAATTTGCACGTTTTAATATATCCATCCAAATATGTTCGTTCGCGTGGTTTCTCTGCGATGCAGTGCTGGCCTTGGGGGCGAGTTGCTTTCTTCAGGGTTCGTTTGCGGTCTTGGGGGTGAGTTGCATTGCGTTGATATTGCACATTTTTATTGTACTGTTTTGATTCATTTTAATTTTCTTAATCAGTGGTATGCTTACCCTACATTCGGATTAAACAGAGACAAGGGTAGCTAAAAAATAGAAAAATACTCAGTATATGTAGGGACAATAATTGTATAAGCAAAGGTATGTAACAAATACAATTTTTATTAGGATTATACGCTAGCTGCGTGCCTCTTGAATTCGACCACGGCGAAAACCGTGGTGCTACAGCTGATCGCTATGCCCATTGAAATCCCGTGTAAGTACACGCGCGGAGTTGAAAGAAATCAGTAACAATATCTACTGCAATCATTCATTGTGGATTTCAGGCGGTTTTGATCGATTCATTCCGCCCGAAATCTGTATCAAAAGGTATTTCGTATATTTATGAGTATAAATCATATAAAAGTTCAAATAATCAAGTAGCGTACGAGAATTTCGCGCAGAACAAAGCGATATGACATTTAAAAAAAAAAAAAATAGTTAGACCCTATTGAATAAATTAACACGACAACATTAATTTGCTGTAGGATGAATATTGGACACGTGAATTTTGTAATAAATTGGACTTTCGCGAACTTATACAGGGTGTAAATGTATCGACTATCCAAATTTTCAGGATTGGTAGAGGACTTCAATACAATAATTTTTGAGTGAGGTTTACGCGCCATGGATGACATGTTTCGACGCTACAGAGCGTTTAATGCTTATTGCGGCACTTTTACCGGGAAATCGGTACAACTGAATTTCCGGATTTCGATTCTTTGAATTTGAACACCCAAACACACTGCACACTCTTTTTGCGTGACAAAAATCAGCCGAACGTATCGTACCTCAAGATAGCGGGCTTGGCCGATAGGGCGCAGCACCGGAGCCGTGCAGCTAGCGTTTAACTCCGGTAATTTGAAAAATGCGTTCTATCTACATTTATATTCTTCAATAATTCTTAAAAACATTCAGCAATAAAAAATTCAAATACAAATGCCTTGATTTCTACCAATGAGGAATAATCTCCAAGCATAAATGCTCTTTTCACTTGGAAGACTGTCTCAAGTCTTTATTAAATAGGCAATCTTTGATAATTTTAATCGAATTAGTTAGAACAAAACATTTTAAGCCGCAACACACCGGCGGAATTGTTGACAAAACAAGCATAATCTCTCGGAGAGCGACCTGGGGATGCCGTGCACGCAAACAGACTCCCCTAATAGACGTCTTTTTGGTCTGGTCTCGTTATACTTGGTTGGTTAAAAACTCTGCAGAGACCGTGGGCAGGACTAATGCGCGACAACTTAGGAAAATAAATATCTCGAGATACGATGATTTCAATGTGGTAGCACTGCAAATAATGATAACTATTGAGGACGGCTGCTGGACAACAATATTGTAGCCAATCACATTATTTCTTCCAATCACATTAATCAAAAGATAGCGCCACTGATATTCGCACCATACTATTACTTTTACCATACTAACAACAAATAGCTATAGAAATCTGGAAACTGTTAACTTTCTAGTATTATGTTGGCAATGAACAGTCCTGCTACCTGACGAAATTCGATCCCTTTGACTATGGCTGCATTCACGGAGATAAAATAATCAGAGGAGCCAGCCCGGAGTATTTTCTGAAAAAAGTGTGATCATTTGCTAGGTGGCGAACGAGTCGTGGTACGGTCACTCGAGCTTTATTACAACACTGATTGGCCGTGTTGGCTGCCAAAACGGCTCGCTCCAGTTCGATCAAGACTCGACAAATCAAAACCTGAAACATACTTGCGAAAAATCTGACCAAGGCAACATCTTGGAACAAGCAGCTGTACAAACGATGATCCAAAATCGGGCTATATGATAATAAGCTTGACAAACAATAAATAAACTCCGAAAAGGAAAGAACAAGATATCGGAGTAAGCGTCACTAACCTTGTTCAAGTATCACACCTGTTCGCTCTTCTTATTATGTTTAATAATTATTAACAATTATTTTTATCATTCGGGAAAAATGTATTAATTTATAATCAAATTAAATTGTACGTTTAGCAGACGCCCGAGAACCACCCTGTGACGCGTACCTTGCATATCGCGTAACTAGCCCCAACCTATCATGCATCGTCGTAAGTTTTCGGGACGACAGTAAAACGGAATTCCGCTTCGTTGATTGGCCGCGCAAGTTATGCGATACGCAAAGTTTGCGTCATGGGAAGTCACCTCAGCTGCATCAATCGTACACCACTCTCTCCTACTAGTCAACTAGTCTCTGTACTGGGTTTCCGTAAGTCTCTACCGACGATTATCGCTCTCGTTAACTAACGACAGTTGATCAGAGTTGTTGCTTTCTTTTGGATCGTGATGGCAATTGGCTGTCGTTAGCTAACGATTGCGATAATCGTCGGTAGAGGGCACGTAAAGAGTTACGAAACCCTAATCTGTGCTGCTAGTACCGGACGGACCGTGCACCACACAATCAAGCAGCTGCATGTGATGTGGCGCGAGCGCTTGGCTGGTTTCGGAATATTTTGGAAGACCGAACGAACCCGAAGCATCGTTCGGCAGCGCTCAAGGTTATCAATCGCGATCAAACGCTCAACCACGCTGAACCTGTTATGGATGATACTTTACAATCGTTGCGGATGTTTAGCAACTTTTAGTGGAACATACTCAGTGTAAATCGGAACATAGCCGGAATCTAACAAATAAACCGAAGATGGCAGAATTTGTTGAAAAGCGTTGCGAGGATATGATACCTGAGCTTGAACAAATGGGACGCATCAAGCTGTTTGACAAAGTTGAAATCAGGTTAGACTATAGGTTATGATAACTTTCGCATATATCAAACAATTGAGCATCAACACGCCTGTTAATTCAAAAATATATATTTCAGAGGAATTGCTACAAAACGTCGTGAATATGAATACAAAATTCAACGACATACAAAATGTAAAGAAGATTACTTACGCTACATACAATACGAAATGGATTTGTTGAAGCTTGTCAAGCAGCGCAGAGATGTAATTAAATCAATGAATTTGGCAAATAAAATTAATTCATATGAAACTCGAGCTCCTTCAATCATAATTGTGGGTTGTTTCAGAAATTGGGTATCAATAAGAAAAAATCAGATATTGACTACGCAATTGCAAATAAAGTCAATCTGTTGTACAAACAGGCTATATTTAAATTCCAAGATGATGTCAGATTTTGGATTGCGTACATGAAATTCTGCAAACATGTTGTAAGTGGTTAAAAAAATGGATACTTTTCTGGTTTTATGTTTATTCCAAATGTTGATTTTATATATTTTGTTTCGATTATTGTAGAAATTTCACAGTAACATTAGTCGAATGATTGGTCGCATGTTACAAGTGCATCAGGACAAGCCGAAATGCTGGCACATTGCTGCACGTTGGGAAGCAGAGGAGGCACATAATGTTCAGAATGCAAGGCAATTTTTGCTCCGGGGCTTACACTTCCATCCAGACTCACAACTCTTGTTTATCGATTTGTTTAAGTAAGTGTTCTTAACCACCGACTAATTTTTGAAATTTATTCGTCTTATATTTTATATAGATTAGAGTTAATGGATGCATCAACTAGCAAACCAAATAAAGCAAATGGCAAGGAAGCGACAACAACAACTGTTGATGAGGATGACATGCCGATCCAGTTGAAACGAGCCTATGTCATATATCTTAAAGCTTCAAAGGCCATTAAGGATATCAAATTCATTATTGAAGTGCTAAATATTTCACAAGAGTATATCAATACTGAAAAAATACAGAAAAAAATTGTCAGGTGAGCTACTGATATTCAAATAGTATACACCACAAGAATAATCAGGGACACATCAATAAAGCAACGTTTCGCAAAAGGGACAACTTATTGAAAGTCCTTGAAATTTTGAAAACAGTAGCACGAAAGAAATTAAAAAGTACTGTTTGTAACACCCGTCTCACACTATTTTGGATTCTGCGAAGTAATTTTTGGTTTATTTAAAACTGGAACATAGTTTCCGAGTCAAAAGGCGAATCGATTGGGCGATTTAGTGAATTTTATCGGTATTTTTCTGCCACTTTACAAGCGAAAAGCGATTTTACCTGAACGGTTATTAGATGTTCTAGAACTTAAACATGGTTCTTGGGTTAATCAAAACCCAACATATGAAATGTAGCGACATCACGATTTGAGGTGATGTGAGGTGGTCACACTTTTTACTATGACGAAAATACAGGGTCTATTTTGACCAGAGGTCAATACCTTCGCTGATGATAGGTGATGGGTAGGGAAGGAATTTGAGATAAGGAATATGCGCCCGCAAACGTCACTCAACGGCCCTCCGTTTGCTATGTTGCATTTGAATGGGTACTGCAGTTCTTCACGTAACATTTTCCAGACCGTTCAGTGGCTACAGGCAACGATTGATTGATTGAATTTACCTTCTCTGAACGCACACAATTTTACACACAATTTGGATTGATGAGCAGGAGCACCGCATGAACGGTGCTTACATTTACTGAAAACAAAATAACAATTTTTTGAGAAAACGGATACCATGTTGAACAACTATTTTGATGAGATCGAAAAATTGTTATTTTGTTTTTGAATAAATGTACGTAAACACTGTTGACGTACTCCACCTATTACCCCTTCCGTGTGGCGACACAATATCAGCTGTATTTACAACGACAAGTATAGTGTGTACATGTATGTTGAGAGAATACACTCACTTAATCAGCCGTTGGCTGTAGCCATTGTGAGAGCCACAGCTCTTATTGAAATGATTAGTTAAATACAAAGACTTTTTGCGATTCTAATTCTCTGATACATGAACAATCTCTTTTTGCTGAAGCAAAAAATATAGGCCTGGTGCTCATCTATATCGAACTACAGACACGTATATTCCGGATTCTCCTCATTTATTGCCAACATTTTTCCATATTGCATGAATCGATCTAGCGTTAGTATCTCACAATATCCTACATTGGATATAAATTTCTTCATGGTATCAGAATTCATGAGCAATATAATTTTGCAGCGATATGGTACAAGAATATGCGCATGAACCATTGATGTGGGACACAATGGCTCGTCGCGAGCTAAAGGGTCTTGTTCATCCATCTAGTGATGAAATACGAATGGAAACCGATACACTGGAACAGAGTTCATTGCGAGATCGTATTAGTCTCTGCAATGAAGTTTATCTAACAGCCGTAAAAAAAATCAAAACTGAAGAAATATGGTCGCTATACATTGACTGTTTGCTTGAAATAAATCGCGAAGCTGATTCATTACCCAACTTTAAAAGGAAGTTACTAAAAAATGCCCTGATACAAGCCCACCAAGCTGGGAAATTGAGAGAAAAGTATTACTTACAATGGGTGAGTAGCACTGAAGTCATTGCAAAGCAATTGAGAATTAGATTCTCCACGTCCTTCAGCTCTCTTCTTGGTTCCTCCTGTTTTTCTTCACGTTCCTCGTCCCACCACCCTTCATTTTTCCTTTTACTCTGTCGTCCCCCTGTTCCCTCGATTTTTTCTTATTGCTTCCCTTATCTTCTCGATTCTCTCCTTCCATGTCTCCTGTACCCCCTTGCTCTCTACATTTATTCCTACGACGCTCCTCTGATACTCTTCTATCACTACGTCCGACCACTGGGCGATCATCGCTCCTCTTCTTTTCCTTCCTTTCCCATACCCTTCCCTCCCTCTTATCACTGTAGCTATCAGCCAATTATGATCCGAATCTGCACTGTACCCCACCTCTACCTTCTTTATCCCTCTCCACGTTTCCACGTCTCCCAGAACATAATCTATCACCGTGATCGCCTTGCCTCCGATAAAGGTATAATTTCCCTCTTCGTGCCCCGTTATGTTTCCGTTACGGATCTGCCACCTTACCCCTCCTAGCAATCTTGTCAATTTCTGTCCCTCTCAGTTTACTTTTTGTCCGTTTCTGCCCCCCTCCTTTCGTCTCATTCATTCGTTTCACTTTTCCTACTTTGGACCCCGCCCACGTGTTAAAGTCTTCCCCTATAATCATCTTCCCCTCCTATCCCTTTCTCTTTTTTGATTTCCTTATTATATCTAGTTTCCTTTCCATGTCTCCACTCATGTATACTGCCACCATCGTCTAATCCGGCTTCCCTACTTTAATTGTTCTGATCATCAATCCTTCCTCCTCTCGCTCGCTCTCCTCCTCGACTTCCGCCATCTCCTTCTTTACTCCTATCATCATCCCTCTGCCTTTTTTGCACCTCCTCTTCGCATTCTGTCTCTGCCACATTCTCCCTGGACCTACTCTAGTTACTCTTCTCTCTCCTACTGCCCTCTAACCATGTTCTTATCTCACTACCTTTCTGTTTCCCCGCGTACCGCTGGCATCTCCATTGTTGTTGCGTTTTCACTCGCCACGTTCCTCGTACCCTCGTTCCTTGCTATCTTATTCTCTGTCTCCCCTCCCTGTCCTATTTCCTCTATTGCTTTGCCCTCCCTCCTTGCTCTTTGTTTTCTCTACTTTTTCTTCCTTTGCTCTTTCCTTCCACTATTCACACTGATTCACACTCTCAACCTTCTTATGACCAGCCACTTACCTGTTATTTCTAGAGTATATCCTTTGCCAACTTCTATGTATTTTATGTAAGCTTGTAAGTTACATGAGCAGCGACTTTCTTAAAAAATCAGACCAATCGGCTCTGGAACAAAGTTATGCTTATCCGGCGATATGTTGTCTCGTATTACATACAGACAAATTAACAATTATTTGCTTTCCATAGATTGGCATATTGAGCGATAACAGAAAAGACGAAAATTCTTGGAATAGGCTGCAAGAAGTACTCTGTTGGGCAACTGATGCTTTGCCTAATAGTGTTGACTTGTGGCAAGCACGAATAAGATATTACATTGCATCTGATCAAAAAGAGAGCGCTAAAGCTCTATTTACGAAAGTACGAAAATTTATCATTTATTATGCAACTGTCAGTGCCAGGGTTTATTTCCTAACGAATACAGTAGCATATCTTACCAATCTTTTATTCTTAGGCAACGGCAATTCTGGGTGAAAAGGCTCTTCCATTATGGAAAATTAGATTACTCCATGTGCAAACAGAATGTCCAGAACAAACGGAACAGATTTTTCAAGCAGCTTTACAAGAAGGGCCAACAATAGCTAACGACATGAAGCCAATGTACATTGAATGGCTAGTTCTTTCAAAAAGTAAGTGTCTTCAATTCAACTCAAGTTCTATTCCACAGCGTTTCAGATTTATTTTCGCATGATTTTGTAATTTTTTCATTTTTGGTTCAGACATTCAAGCAGCGCGAAAAACGTACGAAAATCTTTGTCTACATCCTCCGCCTTGCCTCGGACTGCATAAAAAAATGGCTGCCATCGAACTTATGCAACCTGATATTTCGCTGAAGAATGCTCGACGTCCGCATGAAATGGCAACAATGAATTTTGGCAAAACTAACACGGATGTATGGATGGATTATATTAAATTTGAACTTAAAGCAGGCGACCCCACGAAAGTCGGAGAAATACACATGAGAGCTATGAAAACATTAGATGCTCCGCTATTAAATGCATTCATCTCCGAATTTAATTTAATCAAGACTAATCCGGATGCCATTGAACCAATTAAATGAATTGTAAAAAATTGAATTCCGACGCTGCTCCTGGAAATCGGAAAAATTATAGAGCTGTTGTTATGTGCTGCGACATTTTTATAAGTAATTTATAACTATACTCAACGACCGTTTAGGAAAAAGATACTTGTAATTTTCAGTTTGAGAATAAAATCTTGGCCGTTTAACGTAGTTATGATCGATCGAGGATTCAAACACTTATTCTGACTTATTTGATCATTACTTTAATTAGATTGTCCTTTTTTCACAATTGTATGGTAATAGTTACCGCTCAAAGTAGCCATTTAATTATCAAATCGATTTCACGGTCGCGTAATCATCAACCTATTTCTACATTTACTACTGTTTTCCAGACCGTATGAATTTTACGGTTCTGGCGATATTTCTTCATCCACATGCGTTAACCGAATATTGCGATTAGTCTCGTTAGGTAAGATAGCTCTATCGCCCGTTTTCAAACAAGCTCTCAATTCCAAGCACATAACGTCAGTCATCAAGGAATGCTGCTTATCATCCAAATTTTTATCGACTTGAACGAGCAAGGATTCAAAACCATTATATGTTGCTCTGTAATAATAACAAATGCCATAATTTACTTGCACTCATTGTCAAGTGCAATGTATTCATTGCTCAATATTATTTTCATTAGAATTTCACACTCACTTGGCACAATTGATTTTATCGAGAAGATCTTGTCTTGTCTTCCGTAGCTGTAAAACTTCACCTTGCAACCCTATTTCAACTTCATCTCTACACAATTCAAATCCTGGTCGATACATTCGATTTTCCAATCTTGTCTCGGCACACTTAATAGCTTCAGTTTTTTCCAAAAGTGCATCTTCCAATCTAGCTATTTCTTTCAACGTTAAATCCATTTCTTTTTGTACCTGAAAAATTATTTGTTGTACAACTTAGCGAGTTATGCACAAAACGCAAGAAATCTCATCGATTTTATTGTCCTGCACCTTCATTTTATGCCACTCTAGCTCGTTCCTGGCCTTCTGCGCTTGATAGATTCGTTTTCGCAATGTAAAATCCGTGACATCCTGTTGAGCCTGAATATCATTGGATGCTCTTTCTCTCACAATTCGTAATGCCTCCCGAAAATTATATGCGTCACTCATTCCGTTGTCAGCTAATAATTTTGATTCGTGACAGTGAGCTAACCAGCCTTTATACGACGAGATACTAAAATCGTCACAAAAATATATATCAATCCATTCGTCTACTAATCAACATCATACTTCTCAGTAGTGTAGCAAATGTTATTGTTTCTTACTTTTTTGGTATACGTAAAGCATTGGGGTTCAAACTAATGCTCGCACAGTTTCGATCCAAATGTAAATTTTCTGTATCTATCGCGATGGTTTCCATCTTCTCTTGTAAACTCAGCTCGACTTGAAACTTTACTTCTTCGAAATGGTTCAACTCTTTCCATGCTGCTTGAACTCTAAATGGAATCGCATTTCGATGACTAAACAGCATCAATGGGAAAAAAATCAGAAAGGAATGTTACCTGTCAGTTAGTAATTTTTTGACACCTTCAATGACACCAAGTTCTTTCTTTAACTCGGTATCAGCTTCATCGTGAATCAGTTCCATGCATCTTCTACAATCCCGCATTGAAATACATTCCGCTATGACTTGAAGGGGCAAATTCAAATTTTCCAATTTTTTTTCTGACTTTACACGCTCTTCTTTCAAACGTTGTATTTCTTGATTCAGACGCTCGAGTTGTGCTTCGCCAAGCTCACGCCATTTCGATAACTGCGTCACTCTTGCAAAAAAGATCGCATTGAAAATCTTTTATTAAGATTGTGGTCTGCCCGGACCACAAATGTTTGATCTACACGATTTCAAAAATAATAACGCGATTTACCTATCTCCAAGTCTAGTGTCATTCATGTAAGTATCCCATTGCGTTTTGATTTGTGTTTCGGCACGTATTTGATGTCCCGAATTTCGCGATTCAAATGCATCATTTCGTCTCGTCTCCGACATTTGTTGCAGCTGCCATTGCTTTGCATACCAGTCTGCCAAGCCTTCAGAACAATATACAAGCCAAACGAGAAATAATTTAGAGATATTTGATATCATGTAATGCTAAGTTAAACAGTTTCCTTATTGAACTTACTGATGTGTGGTGTTGGTTTTTCGTACGTGGTTACAGATTTCGCCATAGTTTTCAGTAAGAATAATTAATTTCTACTCACTCGCGACGCAGTACCAAAAATGTAAGTAAAAAGTCTGATAGTACGATGGATGTGAAGTATTTGATCAATAAATTCATGAAAGTAGTTGGCATGGTGACCGAATCAACCGACGAATTCGAATCAACTTCACGTATTTTTCAAACGAACCGCCATGGTGTAAAGAAGAAAAGGTGTATTCTTCCCGCCAAACAATTTTAAACTGCACAATCCAGTGTCGTCAATCTGAAAGGTGGCTGTGATCGTACCACGGGCGTAGAATTATCATGGGGGACACCGGGGCACGATTGGTACTGTAGGAGAAGGAGAGGGGGTTCCCCAACTATTAATCGAGGAGCACTGAAAATTGTACGATTCTTTAATTTCGACCTCCAACTTTACGAGGCTACCAGTTATTTTCTTCAATATCTTCTTTTATCGATCAATTTGTCTGAAAACGAAATCTCTCTAGGTGACAATATTCCCCGCACCTCGGGCCGACATTGGCCGGAGGGCCGGGGGAACCGGAAATGGCCCGAATGTTTTTTTATTACTGACTTTATCAGATACATCAAATTATCATGCGTGGTACAAAAAACTGGAGGTAAATCAGTCAACAGTCGCATAATTATAATTTAACTAATGAGTTGACCGAGACAACAATGTCTGGACTACCAGAGGCGGGAACAGACGACGGAATGTTCAAGTCGTTGTGTTAAGGCTTTAAGCCTTGTCCTCACTGATTGTGAGTCGACATTGTCGATCGACAGAGTCGATCGACACTGTCGATCGACAAGTCGGAAAAATTCGACCTATCCAAACCAAAAGGCAGAATATTTGTCGAATCGATCAGTGGACGCCAATATGGCTGACGAAGGTGATGCCATTATAGGTTGCGGACCTCAGTATACTTGGCAAACTACTGCAACCAATTTGAAAATAAATGTACCCAATAATTTGGAAATCATTTGGACAAATTTGGAAAATCATTCACGTAGTTTGGAAAAGAATGGATAATGAATAATCAATAAAAATTTATTAAACGTACAGTTAGCAAACAAGTTGACCGATTTAATTTTTTTTTCTTCAGATCGATGCTAAATGATTTGGAAAATCGGTTTCCAAGTATTTCAAAATTTGGAAAATAATTTTTAAGTATTTATTTACAAAATAATAATAAAGCGCTGCCCCCCCCTCCCGCAGCCCGCCAGAGGGCGGGCGGCGGGAGGGGGGGGCAGCGCTTTATTATTATTTTGTAAATAAATACTTAAAAATTATTTTCCAAATTTTGAAATACTTGGAAACCGATTTTCCAAATCATTTAGCATCGATCTGAAGAAAAAAAAATTAAATCGGTCAACTTGTTTGCTAACTGTACGTTTAATAAATTTTTATTGATTATTCATTATCCATTCTTTTCCAAACTACGTGAATGATTTTCCAAATTTGTCCAAATGATTTCCAAATTATTGGGTACATTTATTTTCAAATTGGTTGCAGTAGTTTGCCAAGTATACTGAGGTTGGTTTCACTGCGTGGTAGTACATTGCTGAACTTTTGACCAACGACCAATCAAATACGTAGACAGACACGGACATTGGCCGCGTGTGTTTCCTTCTCTCTCATGTTAGCGTTACCACAGGTGACCGTCATGCCACCTGTGAACTGAAGCAATCCATTCCACTCCACGTTTGATTGTGAGTTTTAAAGCGGAGGCACAGTATACGTAATACCAGTAGCGAATGCGTATAGTTTCTGCAGACCACTGATCTCTACTATACACTGGAAAGGGTATACGGGGCGTTTTAACCGCAGCTCGCTGTGAGCATTAGAAGCCATTTGTTTGTGGGAATTTGGCGCCAAATTCAAATGCGTTGAGCGGGTAGTACATGAAAAACGAAGGCAATATATGGTCTACGCATCATATTATTATCATCGAACTAAAACAATTTAGGCAACATCTGATTTCTTAGTTTAAATAATCGAAAGAGACTTCTAATTATTGATTAATCTTCAACTATCGTAACTCGAAGTATTATCTTGACAATTCAGGATCAAAAAAGCAATTACAGTAATAGGATCTACTGTATAGATTTTATGTATGGATTACTCAAAGAATGCAATGCTAGAATTAGTTGTATAAGTTATATTGTATAATTTGGTAGTACAATAAGAATCGATGATTTACAAAATTATTTTTCAGTAAAAATGGTTGTAAAAATCATAAATTATACGTACAATTTTACGACAAGACTTGTACTATCCAATTCTTTCCGTCAATTTAACTACAGACTGCGGTGGCAGATTTCCGACGAATTACCAGTAACATGGCTATCAGGGTGTTCAAGCATCTGCGCAAGCGCCAACCGTCTAGTACGCCAATCGTCCGACTCGAAATGTTCGAAATTCAAACGCAGTTGCGGTACGTGGTAGTGGTGTGAGTCTGCGTTGCTATCTGTCAAGCAATAGTGCGATGAGGTTAGTATAATCAATTGTTGTCACATATCATTAAAATTCGCTGTATGCTTCAAACAATTCATTATCATTCTGTAATATAGATATTACGCTCTATTTTTATACCACAGTACATGTTTTTAATAATTTTCAGAATCATATGACAAGCCACGGCAAAGAACACAATTTCGTCAGGTTTTTTTCTTCTTATTTTGACATTGCACATACATTTTTAGCTAAGCATTCTACTCTCACATAAAAACCGCACCACATGCATCACATGATATCTTTCTTATAGAACCAAGTGCGTTGGATTGTGCATTCAGAAGATGGATTCTGAAACAAAAACATCTGAAGCACAAACATCCGAATTTAATCAAGCGAACTTTTCAGCAAAATCTAAGTCAAAAGTTTATGCGCAAAAGTACACCGCGGCGTGGGAAATGGATGAAAATATAAAAAAAATGGTTACAACGCAGTGACAAAAGAAATAGACATCTCTACTGCGAAGTATTTGATGCTCATTACACGACCGTTGGTGGAAAGAGCAATAAGTATACTCAAACATGGTAAAAGTGCGAAACATGTATCTCGGGCAGGTACTCTTCAAAAACAAAATTGGGTTACAAAAAAGTTTTATGGTATCCAAAAGAATGAAGTGACTAAACAAAAAGAAGCTGAAATTAGAATCGCATCCTTCGTTGCAGAACATGATATTCCATTGAGTGTAGCAGATCATCTGACTTCTCTAATCAAAACTATATGCCCTGATTCAGACCTAGCTAAAAAATCACTTGCGCTTGTACGAAATGCACAAAAGTTGTACACAATGTGACAGGTGAAGATCAATTTCAGCAAGTCACACGATATTTTTATAGTGATTAGGTGAACGATGTATTTTTGGCATTGGTACCTGTACCAAACGCCACAGCACAAGCTTTATATATTCATTTGCTTTGTGTGCGAGTTATGTTTGTGAACAATTACCACCTATTGTAGAAGACTTGGCAAGAGATATATACAATCACGTTGCACATAGTTACAAACGACTCAATCTGCTAAAGCAGTTCCAGGAGTTTGTGAATATAAAGCCTCATAAGCTGCTCCGCCTATCACAGACAAGGTGGTTGTCATTACAACAAGTTGTAAAACGATTGCTCGAACAATACGATGCGTTGTTATTGTATTTTACAGACGCAGTTTTTGAAGATAAACTTTTAGCTGCTGACATGATATTTCAGAGAGTGAAAGGGAAGTACGTCAGAATGTACCTAATTTTCTTAGAATTCGTACTTCCGCTCTTTACTAACTTGAATCTAGAAATGCAATCAGAAGAGACTAAAATTCATAGACTCTACTCCCAAGTATCTACAGTATACAAAACACTGCTCAACTGTTACCTCAAATCTGATTACGTGAAGAATACTTCGATCGAAAATATTGATTTCGTAAACCCACGGAATTTCGTACCAATTGAAGAAATATATCTTGGAGTCAAAATAACAGCAGCATTATTCAATGGATCCTCTGGGTTAACAACTGCTGACCTAGCAGATTTTCGAAAGCGATGTCTGCACTTTTATATCGAAGCATGCACTCAACTTCGATTCAACTTCAGAAGTCCGCCCTCAAAGATTTTTAAAGATCTCAGTATTTTAAACCCAGCTCCGATGGGAAGGCATAATTCAATAGCTCCAATTGCTTCACGATTTCCGAATTTGGTCTTAGAGATGGACTTTCATGAGCTGGATTCACAGTGGCGAGAGCTGAAAAGCGTGGACATCGAAATAGATCCCCAAAAGTCTAGCATCCATTCCTGGAAATCCGTAGCACAAATGAGGAGAAGTGATGACTCCGAAATTTTAGATGTTATCCAAATTTATCATAACACTACATTGCTTGCCTCATTTGAGTGTTACAGTTGAGCGAGTTTTTTCACAAGTGCAATTGAATAAAACAAAAATACGGAATCGATTAGAGAATGATATGTTGATTGGTCTACTCCATACCAGAGCTTTGATCTGAGATAATCATTGTTACGACTTTCCTGTCACTGCACGTTTGTTTGGAAGTCATTCGATAGTCATATACAATAAAAATAAGTAAGACAGTGCTTTCATTCGGATAAGCCGTGTATGAGAATTACTTGTTACCAAAAATTTACCTTTGATCCGACAGAGTCAGGAGATGAAACAAAATCAATCAGTTTTTTGGCCGATATAGGTTTCTCGCTAGGTTGCAAATCCGTTTCAGCGATTTCTAATCGATCGCGCTATACCTGGTGAGAGGAATTTTTTTCCCTGACAGCCGCAGCATGTCACTGAGGAAGTGCTCTCACTTTTCCGAGCAGCGAATGCAAGGTTGGATACTGGACAGTTCCATCGGAATTTGTGGCGAGGCAAAACTCCATTCACATTTCGTCGAATGATAATTTGCACCATCGTTCCTTGACGGCAGAACTGACCGCGTATAAAGATTGCCATTCATTGCCAATGGATCTCTGATCTTGGATATCCAATCATTCGCAAACTCCAATCACGCGTGCCAGCCTCCCTTCACGATCGGGATCCCATAACGCAACTCGATTCTCAAAAACCGTGAGGTTTTTCAAGAAGGTTTCGTCGAAGGGAAGCCGATCACGAATTTGCGTCGCAGCAATCACATAGAATTCGCGGACATTTTTCCGTACTGTATCGGTTTCCGTTCTAGAAATCCCCGGACCGAGGTGCTTCTGCAAATATTCATTACATTCGCGTCCAACATCGACATCACTTGAAGCGCTTTGATTTGCGCAATCTTTGAAATCGATATTCCTCGCGTGCGCATGAAATATTTTCGGGCTCAACAGCGCAGGTTTCGCTGCGAAGAAGGTCGCAGTTGGCGAATTAACGTTTTCTCCCCATGGAAATACGCATTGACCTTATTGAAGAATCAAGTGCAAATTTTAAGAACAGAAAATACGCCTTCGTCATGGGATTATGCATGACCGAAAGCAAATCATCCGCTCCACGAACTTTCTCCGATCATTGATCAATCAGAAATGTCTGCAGTGCGTCCCGATTTTCAAGAATTTTCACGATGCAAACGTCACGCGTGAATTATCGCGTTTTACTAAATTTCACGATGTCCGAAAAACGGTGTTCAAGAATGAATGAAGATTGAAAGTCACGGAAAACAGCGGTCCGCTTCGGACTTCCGTTAATGAAGGCTGCAATACCTTTAATGAAACTCGCGGCACTCACAATTAATGGCAAAGAATGGCACACACATGCCAATGTGACCAGGGCGGGGCTACTTTTTTTCAGCATCGTACTAAACGAACTACGGTTCCCGATCAGCACTGAGGCATTGTCACAGCCGAGACCAATAACAAGATTCAGAGAAACTTTTCTTTGCGTCAGATCATTTTTAAATACCTTCAGAAGTTCGGTGGCAGAACAATCCGTGTCATTCAAATGAATCATATGCAACAACTCCGTTCTTATAATTAATGTGGTTGGTTCGACGTAATGCACCATCAATGACGACCATTTGTTGTTCCGTCAATAAGAACTGAAAAAGGTGTCACATGCAAAATTTGTGATACCCGGTCGGATTCCCTAAGACTAACGACTCTGTTTATAATATTCGTAGCTTTAGTTCTGCCTACGTTCATCGTTTGCAAAACTGACGGTTCCGACCTTATATTTTGAAACAAATCTAGCATCATTGGCGAAAGAAACATGGGAATATTATGCTCGGCCAAGAACGTCGCAAATCTAATTTCGGTAGCCTGAACTCGTTCTTTAAAGTAAAAACAATCCGAAGAAGAAGATGAATTTGACTCATAAATGCTTGCTGCTGAAGCACTTGACCTAATGTTGGAAGATGCAATCAAACTATCCAAACCTGATGCTCCTAATTTTTTAACATGTAATCCTGACCGGGAATGCCACTCTATTTGAAAAGGTCCGCCAGACATGACGGAATTCACGGAACGCAATAAATCTTTAGCATCATCAACTACCTCCCTAACCAACACCCTCCATTCCGGATGATCATGTACCATTGATGTTTAAATGTTTTTGGTCGTGTTTTTGATGACATTCCTAATGTTTTATGTGACGGCTCGGACAAATCCATTTCTGATCTTAAAATGACATTGATATTACAAGCATCAATGATAAGATATCAATGACAAACGTGAGCATCGATCGACAAACGCAAAGTAAGAAACATAAAACACGCAATATTCCTAGCTACACAATTAGAAAAGGCCAATGAACGAACAGAACATTTTAATTTTGGAGGTAACACACGAGATTGGTGAAACGAGGAACACTGATTGGTGAAATTCGCAAGACGTTTACGGATGTTCATCTTTGACGATTTCAAGAATGCTGCAGTCATTATAAATCATCTGAGTGCTTGAAATGTATTTTTCCATCTAGCCGTTGTAAAGACAAGAAAAATGATGCAGCGTTAATTCTTCGAGAATTCGGTTGGTGGTCTCTGTGGCGTCTGAAAGTACATTAAGCAACAATATCGTAAATTTTTTTTTCCATAAATGGTTTTCAAGAATATCGATTGAAAATCGCGTGAAACGGATTTCTAATCCGGCGAGAAGCGAACTTTTTTCAAAATTTGTTACAAAAATTACGAAAGTTCCTATGGAAAAAAAATCCTCTCGCCAGGTATAGCGCGAACGATTGAAAATCGCGTGAAACGGATTTTCAACCTGGCGAGAAATAAGCTATATCGACAAAAAAATGATTCATTTTGTTTCATCTCCTGACTCGGTCGGATCTCGTATCTCGCGTTGAGCGAAAAGACAACGGGGTGAGATTTCTAATAGTACGCGCAGTCCGCACATTCGTGGCATTTAAATGTTTCGGTATCGCTCGGCTCGATTCGGAAACCCGAACGTCGGCAATCACACAGAGGGGTAGTTGGTTTGCGTGTGTGGTAGCCAGCAGGTCGCATGGTGGGGTCGCGCGATTGATAACCTTGAACGCTGTCGAACAATCCGTTGGGTTCGTTCCGTCTTTCGAAAGATTCCGACGCGTGCCAAACGCTCTACGCCACACCGAACTACCACGGTTCGATTGCGTGATGCACGGTGCCACCAGGGTCCGTTCACGACCTGGTTGCACTGCCGATAGCTTGTACAGCGTACAAAAAATGTACGAACAATAAATGTATAGCTGGCAATATATTCGAACTGCATCAATTGGCTTTATTTAAAGATCATTTGTCTTAATCATAATGTTATATATGATGCATATTAAACCAACATGGAAGGGGGTGTACAATACGACTTAGGCAGGCTTACGACTCGCTGAGCGAGACTGATAGTCCCATACCTTTGTACAAAAACTATAACTAGTATAATATATTTTTAATATAATATGTATATGCCATGGGCAAGTGATGATCGTAGGTATTTCTATTATCTAACAGTTAATTCCTTATTTTCAATTTCCACGACGAGTCGACGCTGCTCAATTTTCCGTATGAATTATTCAGTGGCGTACAGTTATCATGGAGAAACTATCGCACGAAAAACTGCCACTTAATAGAAAGACGGGGTAGCTGCCCGCGTTGAGTCGAACTTGTACAGTGATCGAGGCAGGTGATGATGTAACGATTCGTGTTACCTATACAATCCTAGGAACTTAGTATAACAGGTTCACATTTATTTATAATCAATTCATTACGAAATAAAGTAGAATATCGAAAATAGAAGATTATTGATTTAGGCAGGACAATTCAATTTCCAGATGAATCTAACACTATACACGCCATGACCTTACAAAATTACGTTGCTGGACGATGCAGTTGTAAGGTTGTGTAAATATTATGGCCCCGATAAAATAATTGTAAGTATTGTTTCGTAAGGTATGACAAAACAGCGACTCAATGAAAATACAAACACGTAGAACCACTGCTTGCCGATAACACACGCACATGGGGGCGCGCACGCAAACGCATACGCACACACCTATAGTAGTTAACAAGACAAGTCCGTTACCTGGGCTGGCCAGCCCACCTTAATTAATTAATCTTACAAGTCAAGTAATTCTTAAGTAATTTGTGGAAACAGCACAGCTTATTTGCCGTGATAATAGTGCGCTTTTTTATTTGTTTGAGCACGTACAAAAGGAACCGCGGGACGTAGGTTATAGTTTAAACGTATAAGTTTGCAGTAATAATATCGAATATACAATAATGAATATTACTTGCAACTATCACAATAATATTACTGTAAGTAATAAATAAATAATAATAGCATGTTTCAGTTTCCTCATCTTGTTAGTGGGTGATCCATTATGTCTGAATAACATGTCGCGCGAGACAGTGATATTTGATGTTATTTGTTTGAATATCATTCGTATAACATATGTTTCAAGGAAATTTGACGACGTTAAAATATGTCTTCTCAAGTAACACTTTACTTCAAATCAATTTTCTCGTGACCGCTTTGAATTGATCAATTTTCAATGTTATTTCTGAAATTGCAACAATTCACTACGTAGATTATCGTGCCGAGAAAATTAATTTCGATTTTTTTCTCTAATTCGAGTTCATCGTAAACAATGATACTATTCGAGCATATCAAATCGCCTCAACTAATCATGACATATGAAGATCTGAAAGATGAACACGCCAATGAACTACACCGTTCGGAATGTTTGTATTTACGTGAATTTTTGACATGCAAAATTGCGTTCTTACTCGTTACGTGAACCACTGTATAAATTTATTCGACAGCTGCAACTGTATTATCAAGTTATTCTACAATTCACGCAGAAAGTTGACAACGACGTAGATAGTTCGTTCGTATCTCTGCGTAAAATAACCGCTTTTCCATAACTCTGAAGCTGACCGCAAGAATTTTTTCAATGGAAATGCGGAACGACATATTCTCGAGCTATTCCAAGTTGATTCATTGAAAATCTATCAATATTCTTGCGCCCTTAAGTATATCATGTCGTAGAAATTCTTAATGAACTCCATGCGATGCAGCAATGACTCGAGTACTTGCAACAATAAGCAGTCATTGGGGCAGTAGAAATCATGGAACCTAGTATTTTCATTTCTACATTTCTATCTGGAGCGCTGCAACATCATATATCCTTCGTTATATGCGCGGCTCAGATTGCGGCAGCAGGAATGTTTCGTTTTAATAAATTCATTCGTTTGTCTCATCGTTGTAGCAACAATAATTGTGCTACGTGTACTAGCAGTAGGTAAGAGCAGTTATTATGAATTCAGGCCCTGGCGTTTCTCTTCTTCAAGCATGGCATCAAGTTCATCTGTAAGATTGGCAAGCATATTGCCAATGTCGTTCAG
Source organism: Arge pagana (assembly GCA_963969455.1). Lineage (NCBI taxonomy): Eukaryota > Metazoa > Arthropoda > Insecta > Hymenoptera > Argidae > Arge > Arge pagana. The sequence goes on along the minus strand of OZ018310.1, from coordinate 12,001,957 downwards.
AACATCGCCGGTTTCTTGATCAACTTCCGTTGCCGAATATTGGTGTCCCATGAGACCACCATGAGGTGGACTTGCGTAATCTTGAGCACGACCTGCTCTCTGTTTTATTGTCCCTGCATTCTCGTTTGCAAAAGGCAAAGAATCTGATTCTGTGCTCGAACTTGACTAGAAAAAAAAATTTCACCCATTAGTAAATAAATAATAATCACTGCAATATGCGGGAGATCAATGACAATATACTTATACTCATTCTATTACCAAAGCGAATGATTTTTCAATTTTCGATACGAACCATTATCTTAGATTTATCGCTCCTTTTTCACCAAAATCTTATGAGAGTAAATTTGTGATATAAATTTTTTTGCAGCATGAGATTACATGTAGTTGTAATAATTTAACGATATTTATCAAATCGCGTATTCATAATTCCGAGTAAATATTCTAGATAGCTTTACAAATCAATATACTGTTAGGCAACTCGCGTACTGTATCATACCAAATGATTTCTGCTGTTACCGAGGAGTTTCAAAGGGGAATGTTCGATGTGAACGTGAATTAGTGTAATCTCAGCATACGCGAGCGCGACAAAAAATATGTGCAAAATGACATGGCACATTATTTTTGTTTCTAAAAATTTTCCACGTTTTCATAACGCGACAATGAACTGAGCAAAGTTTTCAGAACGTAACGAGTCACCTTAAAACTGGCGTCAGATCCGTTACGGTGTTGCAGGGCAAGGCATGCGATTAATTCATGTTCTTCGTTGACGCTGATGCCCACGTTACCCCATGAACGCGACATGGACGAGTGAGATCCCGTTTGCTGCGACTGTATGGACTTTGTTTGGATTGGTGCTGGTGGTGGTGGGACATCATCACAGGATGCAGTCGGTACAGGACCGCTGCAATCTATGACAACATCTCCTGTTCCACTCCCTCCTCCATTTCCTATTTCGCGAGAACTTTGGCGTCGTGGCGGGGACGGGGGCCGTCGTTTGGAAAGGTGAGGGCTGCTTTCCAATCCGTAGGTCAGTTGGTATTTGTTATCAAAATCTCTTGGCAAAGATTTGAACTGCCCTAGAGTGGCAGTGACCTGTGAGCAACAAGACGAAAGTCCACAATAATTTACACAATAGCTAGTCATCTTTTTTTTATCAACTATTCCACAGTCAATGTTATATACCTTGGCAATGGGTCGAGGTCGTACCAAGCAATGTCTTGGCCTAGGTAGCGTACCACCACCAGCTTCTATTGCTGCCTCGTTTGTAGGAGTTAAGTCACCATCTTCGTAGCTTCGGGGCCGCCATTCAGTCTTAGTCTCATGCACGAGGGTAGGTGACGGTGGATAACGAAGAGGTGCATCTTCCAGACTTTCCAAAGACTTTCCCCGAGGTCCACCTCTGGAAATTGTGTAATCCATTCCAGGTGGCATTGCTACATACATGCTCCGCCACGCAGAGTTTGTTGTTGTTTCATTTCCACCTCGTTGAAATGATCTAAGAACTGGCGAGGAGCTATCCTCATCGGGTGATGGTAAGTCAGATCCGCCACGTTGAATGATAACATCCTGCAGCATTAATCAAAAATGTGATATGAAAATAAATTCAAAATGATCCCTTACCAAAATATAAGTAAGGATGTATCAATAGCAATGATGCAATACGCTGATGAATGATGCAGAACAAGGTTTTTAGTCACGTGTCCAGTTGAAAGGAATTACCTGTGTATGTCCAGGATGCGGTGGAAGACGAGCTAAGTCAAGTGACTGGATACGTTTTCCAGAACGAATATCTTTTACTCGCTTGATGGCAAGAAGGAGTTTCTTTTGGTGACCGAGTCGCACAATTCCAATGTCTTCTAGGTCCTCCCACATGAGAGTTGTTACGTCTTCTACCGAACGCATTCCTTGTTGCTGTAACGCACCCAAATATTCTTCTAACCTCAAAAGTCGCAACCATTCGTCGAGAGAACCAGGCATGTGTTCGGGTAGACCGTCTCCAACATTTAGGTTATCGATTTCTGCTTTGATTTGATTTCTATGATTTGGTTTTTTGATACCTGTAGCGTTCAAGAAATATATGCACGTTATAATATATAAATACATACACGTGTAAAAATTATTATTCGTTAAAGGCCATCGATGATCGATTACCAATTTCTCCCAACACATATATTGTCCAAGTGCAAAATCACAACCTCTCGGTAAAAAGACCCATTGAACTTACATAATTTAAATCATATGCAATACTGACAGTTGCAAACTGACTTTATGACACTTTAGCTTGCGATACTTACCTATGGCGGTAAGATCTTCCGGAGTCATGCGAGTAATGGTAGCAAGATCGTAGCCTGCCAATGCAAATAGCGGAAAATATTCTTCGAATTGCAGTTCGGTCAACCAAGCATGGACGAGATCAAGGTCTGCCGGTCGATCAGGATGACTTCCTATCGAACTAATAGAGCATCGCGGTGAAGAAGCAAGAGCGCCGGCACCTCTGTTTCCCAAATGGTAACCAGATGCTCTCCCAGAGTCTAAAGATGCTGTCGAATGTCTGGAACCAGATCCTGAACCGGAACTTCCAGGACTGTCCCTGCCAGGACTTTGCGTCATGTCGATACCTATGTCAAGTGAAAATATATCATTGGTGAACCGTAACATTCGAGATATGTCATACATTTATAAATTCTCAAGGTACCTTGATCTTCGGCATGAGCATATTTTCCAATGACGGGGGGAAAGGCAAATCCAGGATGAGAGAAGATCGGGGCTGGACTTTTTCCTGCTGGCATTCCATAGGGACTGTCATCACCACCGGCCCCGCTACCAGACAAGAAGCCGCCATCCTCGCTGCTTGCGTATCCAGCAGATCCAAACGATGACCCCGAGTGTCGGAAAACATCAGGTACAGCTGGGGGCGCTACTTTTTTCACTTGGGCAACAGCTTTTGACGGTCGGCTCATGCCGCCCACTGTAACATCGAAACGAGTGATAAAAATTATTGCTGATAAAAAGTAAATGCACCAATCGCGGTGATATTAAGTATACAAAATTCAATCCAACCTTGGAAGGATACAGCAATAATGCCAACGGGTAATCGTTTAATTATCCATGTAAGAATTACAACATAAGTAGCACAGCGTAGATGGATGATGAAATAATAATTCTTAATCTTGCTCAAAATAAATTACGTCGGAGTAAAACGATGAGCTGTCGACAGCGGGAATAATCATCTTGCCTGAGAATCTGGAATGCAATAGCTTGACGTGCCACAGATTCATGCGCTTGGGTATACGATGACTTTGAAAAGATTTTCCATGTTAGATTTCTCGTATACGCCTTGTTTTTGCTCTACTTTGACAGGCAGTACTAGAAATAGGACCCAGAAAACGGTGACGAGAACGGACAAGGGGGAAGAACAACCACACGATCGCACCACGGCGGACAAGCAACACCAACTCCGACTACCCCCCATACCATGCGGAGAGCAAACTCCACCACAGTGAAGTCCACGTCAAAAGGTGCTTGTGTATGCCAAGAACAGGTTTTCAGTGGCGTAGGAAGAGTCTAAAATTAAATTGAACGAGTTGTCGTCTGGAAAAATTCAGACCAAACGAGATGCGTCGTGGATAGCCTTCCCTGCACGCGCCCTATCCCGATGAACGGCACACGAGAAAGCATACAAGACGCCGAAACACGAACAACCCAAGGAACTTGGCTTCTGATGAGATAATCGAAGAAACTGCGAGGCAGCTGCGTGCATCAGTTCGCGTTACACGCAGGATACAAAGATAATTTGCAAGCATCGCAACTGCACAAAGATGCGAAATTGGGAAGAAGCTTTCGAGAAGAGAAGAATGATGTGATCGGGCGAAACAACAGGTCATGGAGAGAGTGAACGAGGCTCGCACGAAACTTCCGCCGCGTTCGTAGGACGGAAGGCAGGGTAGTAGGGTCCAAACAGATTCGCACAGGTGTTTTCAGATTGGTTGTCTCTCGGAGTGCGCAGTTTCGATCTCAGCTCGAAGAACAACAGGTGACGAGGCAGTTTTACGTATGTTAAGGGGTCTGGCCACCTTGGTCGCTCGAAAAATTGGTATTTTTTAAACAAAAAATAATCAACTTAAAAGTATGAACGGGAAAATTGTACCTCTGTTATATAATATCAGAAAGATCTTTAAAAATGACGCCAATAAATTTGACTGAAAAATATTAAAAAATGACGGCCTTATTTAAATTTTCGCGGAAGCCCTCAGGACGATACTAGCGTTCGTTGTGCCAGCTATTGCCCGGTCATGGAGCATCTGAAAAACATCTTTAAAAATTAGCTCATTCGTGAATAGTGTCACTACAGTGTGGAGTCGAGTTTTTACGATAACTTAATTCGTTTTTTTTATCAACTTTTTTTGCTCGTAAAAACTAAAAAATTGAAAAATACGTTAATAAAAAAACCAATCACGTTATCGCAAAAATCTTACACTAAATTGTAGTGACAGTAATCACGAATAAGCTACTTTTTGTCAAATATTTCTCAGATGCTCCATGACCGGGCGCAACGGCCGCGCTTATCGTCCGAAGAGCCTCTGCGAAAATTTGTATAACGTCGCCATTATTCAATATTTTTTAGTAAAATTTATTGACGTTATTTTTAAAGTTTTTTTCTGATATTATATCAAAAAATTGAATTATTCCAATTCATACTTTCGAGTTTATTATTTCTCTAAAAATATACCCATTTTTCGAGCGGCCAAGGTGGTCAGATCCCTCAACGCTTTCTCGTATCTCCATTGTAATATGGTTTACAAGGCGACGCTAGCTACTTCTCAGCAACGATTTCATATATCTTCATTATACGTGCTGGTCTTGACTAGAGTCTAAACAGGTGCAAGTGATCGAACGCGCCTTTCAACCGTTTCGATTTCGAAGAATTCAAGTCTCGTAAACTTTGTACCTTGCTTAAGTTTCAAGTCATCCGTGGCGCAGCGTTCAAATTCCGGATATCGACTGTTTTTGGTTCAATTTCTACTTAATTTGAATCGCAGATCCATCAGCATCATATAAGTTAATATGTAGTGAATAATCTTTTAAAATTCAAAGATTGATCGCCATCAAGATTTTGTGAATTTTCTTGCTTGTTTTGTTTTGGTAACATTTAGAAGTCAAAACACCGATTTTCGACCGAAAAAACCGACTTAGTTGTTATTGTAAGACGAATGATGGTTGAAGATTTTTAAAAAAAACTCGACAGGGTTACCTCGGAAAAGTCGTAACCTAATAGAAGAACTTTGATTTTTCAATTTCAGATGATTCAGTCATCAGATACGGTGGCCACCGCAAACTATGTTTTTTTTGTCGCGTGCGCCGAGATTTGCAGCCAACGGCGCAATTTAAATTATTTCTCCATGAAAGTATCACACAACACGTATGAAATGTTATACTTTTGATATACTTTGGTTTTGGTCCATACATTTCAACAGTTTCGTCAGCGAAAAATCGCAAAAAATGTGCCTTGAGTATGAACCTATAAACTTTACTCCCCCCTGAATCAAGATTCACCTTGAATGGTGGATGGTAAATGTCCGCAGTCTTATGCACGGATATTAGTAGCAGAAACAATTACTAGAAATAACAGTTATCCATTGTATCGTCGCAGATCCAGTGCAGATAACGGAAGATCTACAATTGTCAAAGTGAATCAACAAGACATAGAAATTGATAATCGTTGGATTCTTCCATATTCACCGATCCGATCACAGACTTTCAAAGCGCACATTAATGTTGAATCTTACCATTCTGTAAAACCTATCAAATACATTTGTAAATATGTAACCAAAGGAAGTGACATGGCTGTGATTGGATTTGGCGCAGAATATTTCCACGACGAAGTTACCCAATACCAAATGGGCTGCTATGTTAGCAGTAATAAAGCGATTTGGCGCATTTTTTCGTTTCCCATTCATGAAAGATACCCCACTGTTGTTTACTTACAAAGAAACATCGCCAAGTGTCCCCCTTCGATTCGAACGAAATTTTGGGGATTGTAGAGGGGGTGAAAATATTCGACACGTATTTTTTTATATCTACGGAACTCCACCCTAACGGGGTGTAATCAACCCCTAAAAATCGCAGCGTAAGACAAACGTCCGAAGATTTTTGGCCGACAAGGTGGAACTAGGGGGTTTTTAGGGTCGCTGATTTCGGATTTGAGGTCGGAATCCAAAAATTCAGAATAGCTGACCCAAAATGGCGGACCAACTTCCTCCCAAATGGTGCGAATTGCTTCAGATTCGGTGACACCGGGTTTTTGGGGTCGCTGATCACGAATCTGGGGATTGGATATTGAAATTGGATAATTCAGAATGGAAAATGGAGATCAGTAGACAAATAGGTATTTTTGAAGATGACAAAAATGTGATATGATTAATTTATGATTTTTGGTCGTGCTGATAACCACAAGTGAACATGTGTGTTGAAGAACAATATGGATAGTACATATTTTTTACCGATATCATATTCTATCTTATCTACGTTTTATCTTATCAACCAAGCATAAATTCAGCGGTTCAATCTCGAGGTTCTCTACACCTCGAGTCATCTTATATGAGTTTCGTCCAACAATTCGAAAATCTTTCCGCATCATACACAACCAAATTGAGAAGAACTAGCGCCTCATTGTCATTATAAACTCGACAACGGCAATTATACAGATGTAACATAAGTATACAAATACATAATACAATGCATATATAACTAATATTGATCACTTCGAAACCCAATCCCAATGGAAGATGACACGATTCAAATATTCATGTGATTATCTATCTATTCTGGCGTGCCATTATATCGTGAAAGTGAATAAAACAATAGCCAAAAGTAAGTTATCCATGAATTAGCAATGCATTTCAAATATCGTCGTTTTTTCTTCGGTCCCGAGATTGTTTCTAATTTGTAGGATCATTCATTCGTAATTTTTCGATATGATCATCAAATTCGTAATCAGCGACCCCAGAAACCCCTTAGTATCACCTTGTCGGCCAAAAATCTTCGGACGTTTTTCTTACGCTAGCTACAGAATAGCAAAATCTGCGATTTGTAGGGATTGATTATACCCCTTTAGAATGGAGTTCCGCAGATATAAAAAAAACGTGTAGAATATTTTCACCTCGTCTACAATCTCCCAAAGTTTCGTTCAAATCAGAGGGGGACACATGGCGATATTCCCTTGTTAGTCACACACTTAAAAAATGGTCGAAGAGTATATTTCACGGCACAGAACGCATTGCAACGAGCTGTTCAACGACCATTTAAAACCTCGACCAGTTTTTTGAGACATCTCAGAATGATGATTTCGCACGAACACTACTATATTCCGGAATTCCAAAGTATTATACCTGGAATCAATCATTAAAGAAATTTCAAGGACGTAAACAAAGAATTCCAGTTCTAGTTTACCCAAACGTATAATCCACCCGTGCAATACGTCAAATTTATTCAGTCCATCCAAGCAGCGATGAGTGTTTTTATTTTTGATTGCTATTAGTCAATTTTCAAGGCCTAACATCATTCCATCATTCACGAACTGTTGATGGTGAATTGTGTGGCACTTACAGAGTTACAACGTTTGCAACTGTTAAAAAATGACGCTCACTGGGATCAAACTCTCAATGATTGTGTAATTTCTTCACAAGTTTATCAAATACGAACATTGTTTTCTATAATTATATGAACATGCTACCCATCAAGACCAATTGATTTATGGATAAAATACATAGATGATATGTGTGACGATATCTTGCATCAAATGTGCATTAGAATGGGAAATCCAAATTTACGAACCACTGACAATCACTGTGAGGGAATTTACAACGAGGCGTTGATATCAATTGGGAATATGGGCTCGATGATGTAGAACAAAGTATTTTTCAACTCGCCCGATGCACGACGCTAGTAATCAAGAGATGCAACCCGAAAATATGTAAGATGGCGATGCTTTAAGAGAATCAGTTACAATGAGTCTTCTGCTGTTGACCCATCTACAAAAGTATGTACTTGATAGTCTCATGTACGTTGTAAATGATGGAACTGGAGGGATTTAGTTCTTGCACGCTCCAGGTGATACAGGAAACACTTTTTTGATTTCATTAATCTTATGTTGGCAACAATTCGCTCACACATTCAGCACTAAAATCTCCATTGAATTTGCAAAGCAACCAAACTCCGATCTGCAACTTCTCGAAGAACTCTGCATTGGCAAAGGTTCTGCGAAAATGTGAATTAATAGTATGGGATGGATGCACGATGGCACATAAAAAGTTGTTGCAGGCATTAGCCCGAACCATGCAAGATCTTCGGAACAATCAAAACCGATTTCATGATGAATTTAATGCGTGTTTAAAGGCCTCCGTTTTGTGAAAACATGTCAAGATATTAAATTGAAGCAAGAATATGCATGTCGAGTTGCAAAATGGTCGATCTGGAGAAATTCATTCGCATAGGTGATGGCAAATTCCCTTCAGACGTTTTGACTGGCTGCATTTTGTTTCCGGACATTACTCATCAGTTTACTGAATCAATAAAATTAGTAAATTTTTTTTTACGATGAACAGTTTTGTTGACAAAAAGATAATAATGATGCGGATAATGTACTAAACGCTAGAAAAAATTTGGTAGGTCTTATGTAGCTGTCAACTCATCACACTCCATACTAATTTATTTTATGTGAAAGTTAATGCTTTCTCGATTTACGGAAGAAAAAATACACCATCTCGTTTAAAAATCCAAAGTTGACGCTCAATGACCTTGATACTTCAACTTTGAAAAAAATTCAAAGATACCAACTTGTGATTCCCTTGAAACCATGGAACTAGTGTATTGAACATTTTTTCGTAGCTCGCTTCGATTGAGAGAAAATTCCCCGCGTTACTATAAACGCTTCACCCTATATATCGGCATGAGAGTAATTGATAGTTTGAACGTTGATTTTTAGGCGAAATAACAGACTCTCTTGTTGACGTAAATCCGGTTTCGAGACAATAATGAGGTAAGCGGTTCGACCAAACACAACAGCGCATTAAACAGGGATAAAGGGCGCTCGAGTATCGCTATCACTCCGAGAATCAACAGTACTTGGCGAGCTATCGCCGAGGAAACAAGATGAATGTTGTAGCAGCGATAACAGGTACGCTACCTCACCGACGCGACGAGCGAGCCCACACGCAACGGGACACGCAGAGCGCCACTTCTACCGCGACCGGCGAACGAGACATTAGTGAACATGTGATCGAATAGAGTGTTACAATTATCTATGTAACTGTAATTGGAATCTTTTTTCTCCTCATTGTCGCCTACCTTGCGTCTGGTTACAACAAATGTCAATATGTCAAGTACTGAAGACGAAGTACCAATCGAGTCATCTGCATCAGGGCTAGGAAAACAACCAACTTCGACGCATCGATATATGTATATACATATTGGGGAGGTCCTCCAAACCCCTTCGGCGGAATTTTAACCGTGCCAACCCCTCATTTGACTCGACATAAGTTTGAAAAAATGGGTGCGATGTCGACACGCCGTAGCTCAACGGAAAATGGTGCTGGTGAAGCGGTTTTTCCCCATTTGAATAACATTGGTTTTTAGTCAATTTTCTGCGTTATTTTCTTGCGCGCTTCAGGAGGGCGAAAAAATCTGAATCCTGCGCGAAGTGCATGGAGAATTGGGTTACTTTGTATCAAATTTTTAGCACATATGTCAATTTATATAAACTATGAAATAATTCATACTTTTGGCAAAATTAGAATGCGGCACGGTTAAAATTCCGCCGAAGGGGTTTGCAGGACCACCCTAATATATATATACATATACATACATACATACATACATACATACATACATACATACATACATACATACATACATACATACATACATACATACATACATACATACATACATACATACACACACACACACATATATATATATATATATATATATATATATATATATATATATATATTTACATGTGTGTTTATATGATTCGTCGTCTGAAACGAAGTGTCCTAATGCCTAGGGTAATTCTGAATTCTCGTTACAAACTCAGAGAGGCTGTACGGGGTGGTTATTGAAGCATTTTGGATAGAGGAACTTGGTCTCGCCGGGAGTCACTTAACGGCGCTAGGCGTCGTCATAGATCCTTCCATCCTCAAAAGTTTTCTCGGGTTGAAACAAAGAATGATTTTTGATGCAATGTATCCATACCCTCAAAACAGTGAGCAATTTGTTTACGAGCCGGTCAAAGTTGCAAATTGAACGAAAAGTACTGTTTGCCACGTAAATATAGATAATAACGAGAAAAATATTCATAATTTTTTTTAGTCGAGGAAAGATCCACAAGAGTAGACCTCCGGCGTCAAAAAATATTGATTAGGTCTGATACTATATACAACAAAATTATTATTTTTCTCGTTTAAATAACCGATTAATACAGTGGGGCTTATGGCAATGGCATGTTCATATTATTCTCTGTGATCAACAAATGACTCGCAAAAAATAAACTAAGAAATGGGCTGTGCGGTCCGGAAAGTTATCCATACTAGCGCAAAACAAAGACATAGTTACAATTGGCATACGATTTATTCTTATTATACGTAGTATTGCGAGTCTGGGAGAAAGATAAATGCATTAAAAAAAATTGTCAAAAGTCTACGGTACGCGGATATTTTCGCCGGCTGCCATGTCGCGGCAGGGCGGGGGACGACGCGGTGTCTCGTCTCCAAGGTTTAGTCGTACTTCTCTCGAAAACTATTTGAGATAAAAGCATCATTTTTTTTTAACTCGATACTATCTTCAATACTACTATACTAGAGGGGAATTGATTTTCAGTACCTAACATCATGAAAAATGAGAAGTGAGTAGATGAAGTGTGTGCACAGTATTATTATAAATTTGTGTTGGAATTTCATTCATAAAATATTGGGACAGTGATATTTGAGGAATAGGTAATATCTTCAATATCCCCGCAAATGATATTTATTGTTTTCCATTGCAAAAACATCTCAAAACATACGAAACAAACCTACATGATATACAGTAATACTATATTAACATTATTTAATTATTAAATACCATTTATGAATATTATCTGTTACGATCCGAGCGGCCGGATCATTAAATATCCCGTGAATTTGTTCCAGATATGCTCAAAAGAAATTTCTTTCGTGTTGTGTAAATTGTTACCAATTTTTAATTGAAAATCTTCGAGGGGGTGATTTTATAGGTTAGGGGTAGTTCTTGAAAAATTGACTGAAAAACATTCCATATCCTTCCGATTAGTTTGATCGAATTGTGTAGAAAATTTTATTCCTGCAGAAGAAAATCGTATGAATTTTTGATTTTCAATTTTCAAGGGTTGGTTTTGAAGTTGAGGGTAATTCTTTGAAAAATTATTTTTTGGAAATTTGAGATATTCTAAATTAGACCCAAATTTAATAAGTAACTGTTAAAAAATCTACTTTAAATGAAATAAAGCGGTTTTTTTTAACAATTAAGCGTGGTGTTTATAGTTAAGGGTGGATGTTTGAAAGTTGAATTTCCAAATTTTTAAAAGTCTTAAATTTATTTGACATTATTTCGCGTTTCCAGTCATTATTCTTTTGCTATCCACTATAATTAGGCTACATGTAGTTGAATGACCTGGAATGACAAAATTCACTCTTCTAGGGGTAGTTTCCATCTCGAAATTTGAGCCTTGGCACATAAAAGATTACGTGTCTAATATTTTTCCATATTGTAAAAGAAGAACCTTGGTTTATAGGAATCGGTGAGTTCGGCTTCCGTAAGATTACTTGTAAGAGAGAATATAGTGGCAAGAGGAGCGAATGGGGGAGAACGGGAAGACGAGAGCAAAAGTACTGGAATTAAGGAGAGTTATGGGGGCGGCGGTGCACCTCAAAGAGGAGATAAGCAGACGGGGGGGGGGGGGGCAAACATAATAATAATAAGAAAGTTAGGCAGTAAGGATCAGGAAAAAAAAGCTGTAATGGAGAATAAGAAAAAGAACTACGGGAAAGAGAAGAAAAGATAGAGGACGATCTAACGTGGGAAAGAGAAAGATAAAGTAGGCATCAAATGAAATAGCGTGGAAAGAGAGGAGGAAAGAGAGAGGAGCAAGTGTAGGGTACTGTAGGGTGTGGATCGAAAGCGTCACGTGGAGATGGGATCAAGAACAAAACACCCTCGTAAACACGGCGGGAAGGGTGTGAAGGTAAAAAATAGGAGAGGGCGCAGAAGAGGAGCAGGAAATGTAGACAGAGCATGAGGAGGCAACGGAAAAACAGATGAGGAGAGTGTGGTGGTAGAAGTAGAGCGAGAAGCGAGTGGCGAAGAAGTGGCCAAGGACAGTGGACGAGAGTGAGTGAGGCACCAAGAGTAAGAGCTAGAAAAAGAGAAGACGGAGGGACTTAAAACGGGGGGTGGAGGCAAGGGAGGATCTAGAAAAAAATAGGTGCATACAGAGATGGGCAGGAAGGAAAAATAGAAGGACAAAAAAGACACAAACAAGGACCGGAAAGATGAAGGAAGATTGATTGATTGAATAAATTTATTAATGCTCGAGAGTACTATGGGGCAAAAAGTAACAGAGAGTTGAAAGAAATATAAAAGAAAATAGTACAATAAGCTAAATAACGGAGAAAGAGGAATTAAGCGTTGATAGAGATGAAAAATAAAAGTAAACAAATGGTTAAGATAAGATAAACATGTAAAAAAACTTAAGGTTAAGTAAGCATAAAACAACATCGGGATTTACGTGAGTCGTGATGGAAAATATTTGCCGACAAGATTCAGAAGAGTGTAGCGCAGCCCAGATCAAGTTGAGGCATCGGTTTCAAGTGAAAAAAGGTGGGAATGGAGATTTCGTTCGAAGGAGACCAATGACGGAAGAGAGGTGATTGATACGGGGAGCGAATGCTACAGACGAAGAGCCGAGGGGTGGAAAGGGCTGTAGTAAACTTCGGTTCTGAAAGGTGGGACATGAAAGTACTGAGAAGCCTGTAGTCCAGCAGATCGCTGCGCTTCGGAGTCGATCGGGGTAAAAAGTACGCGGAGGTAACTCACTCGCCCACCATATCGAAACTGAGGAACGTAAGTTATGAGAAAATAAATCCCCCGATTTTCTACCGATATCCATCCTAGTCAATGTCTATAAGGTGTGACACTCTCATCACGCAAAGATCGAAAACAAAGCGGACCGTGCAGTTGACCAAACGCCGTAGCGTGTTTTTGAGTTCCGCCGTGAGATCGAGGTTCAGCAGAAAACAGTAGTCGACATGAAGAAAAATCAGCATGGCGACCAATTCTGCCCGCAGCTGCTGTGACAGCGAGCGCTTATGATATTTAAGTTTATGTAGGGCGAAGTGGACTTTTTCAGGAGTGAGAGATATGGCTGGTCCAAGAGAGATTCGCGCTCAGGATCACACACAGATTACGCGCTTCTTTGACATAGGGTAACGCAGTGCTGCAAACAGTGACAGATGGTAGTAGAACCGCGACTAAGGAGCGGATATACGCGTCGTCGCTGCCCAAAATGATCACCTTCGACTCGAAGATGTTAAGCTTGAGTCCATTTGAGCTGACGTAGTCAAAGATAGCCCAAACATCGGACACGATGCGGTCAAGCCTTTGATGTAACAATCGCGGTGGACAGCGGCAATAGATTTGAGTATGATCGGCGAATACCATGGCTGGAGATGAAAAGAGCAAAATTGATGAAGAGAGAAAAGAGTAGCGGGCCCAATACGGAGCCTTGCGGTACTCCAGACGTCACCGCTTGACACTGCGAAGGGCTGTTTTGCTCATCGATGACCGCCTGGGCGCAACCGATTAGGTAGGAGAAGAACCAAATAGAACTGAATGCTAAAAGCCGAAGGTTTTGAATTTAGACAGGAGACGAGCACGGGAGACGTTGAAACACCTTGCTCAAGTCCGAATATACAAGGATGGTTATTTCCGTCGATGGTTACCCAAGCGAAAGTCATCCCCCACTCTGAGGAGCGCTGACTAGGTATTACAATTAGCCCTTTACCGACACTGCCTGGAATCTTGAAGGTTAAACCAGGTGAGAAAGATGGAGATTTGCTGGTGAACAGCCCGCTCGAGAATTTTTGATAATTCCGGGATTTTGGCGATCGGACGCGTGTCCGAGGGTGAAACGGGGGTTTGAACTTTCGAGGATGTCTGACGAGGGCCCGTTTCTAAGCGGCAGGATAGTAGGAATGGAGAAGCGAGCCGTTGACGAGATCTAGGAGGCTAGGCGTGGTGCATGCAGAGGAGGGGAACTCCGTCTGACAAGAGGAGGGCGCGAGGTGTAACTGCGTCAGGAAAGTTGCTTCCGAAAGTTTTCATTTGCCTCCAGGAGACATCCAATAAATTTCAATCTATTGTTTCGAAGACCGTAAATAGATTAACTGCAGTTCTAAAAATCTGGAAACAATTCTCGTTCCTTACGTCAAGGACGAAAGGTTCATGCTCATTATCGATTCTTGGGGTGGACAGACAGATAGCGCTTTGCATGACGAGATTTTTAATAATAATGATAGAGAAGCGACCTGCACGCTGAAATTTATTCCGCGAAATTGTACACCTCTTTGTCAACCATGCGATGTGCATTTCTATGCTCAGGTTAAACTTTTAATTGAACGATTGCAAAATGCTTCTAGTTTGTTGGAAGAACAGCGAGAAATAGCATCGCGCAAAGATGCGATCAAAATACAATCGTTGGTTCTTCACCAATTCAGCGCGCCGAAGTTTAACAATATGTTAAAATATGCTTGGTATGCCGTAAAATTGACGGCAGAGCGAGTGATATTCCAGAATGTAAACGAAATTTGTTTTCCGATATCGCTTCTGCAGAAAAATTGCGCGTGCACCAGCGTTGCATTGATATCATGCGTATGGTGCGAAGAAATGTTTGTTTTACCTGTTTTTACGACAAATATCATACGCACGAGTGCACCAGGTCCGCCGAAAATGCGAACGATAGCGACGAATAATCGTTCACACTTATATTGTGTTTGAAAAATAAATTATGTTTTAAATTGAATTATAGCCTTGTTAGCGTCGTTATTGCATAGCACCTTCCTTTTGAATTAGTAATATGCATTGTGAGAAAAACCAGAAATAAAGAAAAAAAAGAAAAAAAAGTTCCGACGCGGGAATTGAACCCGCGGCGGCAGCGTGGAAGTTTAGCGCCTATCGGCTGAGCTACGCCGCTTCCACGTTTCAACTTCCAAAGTTAACACTATAAGAGTATGTATAAGAATATTTTTACTTATTTATTCGAAAACGACTGCGAATAGCGTCCTCTGCGTCACACCTTAGACTGCTATTATGAAGTATTTCAACATACCAAAAGAACTTTGAAATCGGTGATCCCAAGCTCGCGCCTTCCCATTGTTAGACAAATTTATTTCGGAGCTGTTCACCTGTGAGTTCGGTATGCAATATGAATTCTGCAATATCGTCGCTTGCTGCAGCACCAGTTGAAATATTAAACAATTCACTGCAGTCGATATCGTTGCTAAACGGATTAACATTTTGTTTAATTCAATGTATTAATGATTGGAAATGTTTATTGCTATTGCGCATATTATGAGTCTTTAGATTTTCGGTAATATCTTGACTTTGTCTTGATCCACATTCATTCAATACACGACTTATAATTTTCAATCTATCGTTGAGACTTCAAACCCAATGCTGACGCGCCAGAATCGAATTTATGAGACTGGATAATTCCAGTCAGTTTGTTAGCAGAATTAGCATTAATGGTTTGCTCGCGATTTAAATCAACGAGCTACCTTAAGAATACTCGACTGGTTCGTTTTACTCTAAAATAACCCTGTTGTAATTGATCACGTAGTCCAGGGTGAGCACGCTCGATTTTTAACAAATTATTGTGATATTAAATGAGGTAGCGGAAGTAATTTGGTTGAACAAAAAATAAGTTTGAAATTTTAGGCAATATGTACAGCAGCAAATCGAAGTTAGCTTTTCTGATACTAGCGTCAAGTATTGAATATTAATTCACTATTTGAATGAAAGCTGATTAAAACTGCGTAGTTTTCCCGAGATCACATGACCGCGTTCTTTCCTGATATTGCTTATACTTATGAAAATGGGGTTTTACCCGCTCATTGCATATTAATGGATTACCAGATTTTTGTTTCAGGAAATTTTGACAGTATTCTACTGTAGATTCTGACTTTTCAATATTTTCATACGATGAAAATCTTTCAAATCTCAGTAATACAAATGCTAAACTAAAAAGTTTGTACAAATATTTACATCTGTTAAAACTTTCACCACTAATGAATCAACCAACAGATCCACTGACAATTAATTCACAATCAACAACAATATTAGTCATTCCGCAATTCTCTGTAAATTTCCTAATTCTTATGAAAACTGCCATCATTCCATGAAATTACCACAAGTGAATAAGAATAGAATCATACATTGGTTTCTCTGTAGTTGGAATTTCCATGGTTTTTCTCGCAACTGCCAAATGATACGTAACTTACATGTACAGAATGACCCAAAAGTCTGGCACCGCCTGAATATATACAAAATACGCATGAAATCCAAAAACGAAAAACACGTGTATCATTCTTTAAATAATCTATTTAACCCCATCAAAAACAACCCCCCACTCCCCACCCTTATCGGTGGGATGGAGGTTGAGTTAAAATTTTTAAATGAATACCTGCATTTTTTATTACGAAGTTTGATTAAAAAATGTTTAGAACAAAATTTGCGTACTTTTTTATGGAGAATCGAAATCGATCGAGGGCTGTTTTTGACGGGGTTGATTTATTTTTTTTAAACAACGAAACACGTGTTTTGGGTTTTTTTGATTGCATTCAGCCGTTGCCAGACTTTTGGGGCACGCGGCATTTCTCGCCAATTCGATCTGCTAGCTGTAACATTGATCTAAAGTGTGTTTCGTAACAGGGTCGGTAGTGGAAAAGGCATTAGTTATTATCATATCAGAAATGATTTGTTGACAGGTATCATCTTATTAAACGCAAGGCCAGTCCGCAAATTCGGCAAACGCGTAACATCTTCTGGATGGATGTCATTTTTTCAGATTAACAGAACGATGTTGTCATCTCTAATTCTTTAATCACGCTGTAGTCGCAGCACCGCAATTTTATTTACAATATTTATAGCCTTCCTGCTATTAGTAATTGCTTTTAACGCTTGACCTAACGTTATACGTTTAAACTTTTGATTCTACCACTAGAAACAGAGTAAATTAGATTTTGCATGTAAGATTTTGCCTTTTTGTCAAACTGCTGCTTGTTCCACCGAACAAAAAAGCAAAAACGATTCCCTAATGGTTGGAATCTTACATTCTCCGTAGATCAGATCTTCAACAAATAAACATTTGGCAATTTCTTCACCGAGATATTTAAAATCTCTTCTCTAAGAATATTAGCAGCTCTTTTAACAATATCCTCTTCCTGCAATCTGTCCAGATTTTGACTCATCAGAGTGGTTCTATAAAGTATTAAGATCTTTTTATCGAGAATTTCTCTTATTGAAATGTTTCTTCTGAATATATTTTCCAATCTTTCATCCAGATAACGCGTAGTAAAGTTCTGCTTCTCGTCACCATACAATTTCTCCAATTCTTTCGTGTAAGTACTTCTTATGAAAACTATAAAATAACTTTCTCTCAATTGAATGATATGTCGTTGACGAATTTGTAAATTAACTCGCGTGTTCTGCCACTTTGTTTTCTTCTCCATCGATTGTAAATGCAATTTCCCTTTGTTTTCACATTACAATGTACAATATTACAGGTACAAGAAACATTTGTCACGATCGTAAATGGTCGTACTTCTTCCGCTCAAGTTCGTATCGTTTAAAATTAACGCATTAGATTCTATACCCTTGAAAGTTTTCTCATTCACAGGTCTTATTGTATTTACTCTATAAAACTTAATTTTCATCCACTGGATTTCACGATAGACGCATTTTTCTGTTTTGATAGATGCGTCCTCCTCGATAATCTTATTACCAACATCTTCTGAAACAGGAAAAAGCAAATTGAGGATTGATGGCTCAGTGAGTGGACTCTCGATTGAAGATTCAGCAGGTGGAAAAGTTTCATAACTACAAATATGCAACATATTACGGCGAGTGACGAAAAGAAGCCTGGAACTGAATGGAGATTTCATTTCTTTGAAAATAAAATCTCCAATTCAATCGATAATTGAAAAACAATCTAAATGAATGAACGAGAAAGGGACAACTTACGATTGCTTTTTATTTATAAAATATTAATCTTCCCTTGCGCAGTAAAAAATTCACCATCACGCTCTTCATTATGATAAAATAGTCTCTTTTGCATTTCCATTGTAATTTGGAATATTATACTGAAATGTCGGAGAGTGCACATTTACAATCATTCACTTGTATTTCCAATACCTGTTCTGACAGATACCGAAGCGTTAGACACAATCGAAACATCGTACAGAATAAATCAAAACAAAGCTTCCATCACGTGAATACAGAATTTTTTCGCGCATTGCAACTAATTGAAAATTTGCGACGTTTATAAAGCAAGTAGAAACTTTTAATTAACAAATTAACAGCATTTTTACACTTACCTTGCAACTGTTGCTGGTAATGCTTCAGAAGAGATAGAAGGCTCCGACACTGCTTCTTCCTCATTTTTCGAATATTTAGTATTGAAAGTTGAACATTTTTGATAACATGTTGAATGATATCCAATTCGATTATTCGCCTTTTCCGGCAAATGTATGTCCCCAACTTTCAAATTATTTTATTTTCTTATCAATAAAATTTGTTTGCACTTTGACGAACGCTCTTGAATAAAATATTCCACGCCTTTTTTTTACAAAACCCGCACACTTTTTTCGATCAGGAGATTTGTTATTCTCAACTGTGAGTCTGTAAGCGAACTGAAAAGATGAACTAGCATCGAAAATGTGTACCCAATGCCACTATACTCGCTACTCGACCTACAAACACAATACAAATTCGGAGGGTATTGACGGGGCGGATGAAGACGGAAAAACGGATTCGAGAAGGCGACAACAGCTGATGTATTTGAAACTCAAACGGCTTCTTGAAAGAGAGAGTATACAAAAATCTACTTGGATTCAAACGATTCCAGAGGAGGGAGTTTCAAAGCCGCACGAAGCACTTGCGCGTGCGGAAATCAGGTGGCAGCGTACGACTACACTTGCGTGGAAGAAAAAGTTTGTAACACTTGCAACTCGTAAGAATTGGTTTTGTCGAAAGTTTGTTTATATTTTGCAAAAAAAAATTGATTTGAAGACTAACACAGTTAGACAAAGTTGTGAATCAATCTGTCAACTTTTTTCAACTGTAAGAAATAGTTTGACCCGTTCACGGGGTGTAAAAAACTCTTCAACATTAATTTTTAAATATATACTGCGAAATAAACCCGTTTTTATCTATAGTATAATTTAACAATCTTCTGTTTTTTGAATACACCCTCAGCTCTGAATTGTTCCACTTGACAGGTGTGAAAAATACCTGTTCGATATCAGTAGGTCAATTCTAATCAGCTGTGGGTTTATCATCTAAAATATAGCTAGACATTTGACAACGTTACGGTGTCTCGGATTAATAGGTCCCTCACCAAGCGGTAACATCCGAGAAGTTTCTGTCTATAACGCATGCTTGTTACATACCGTCAAGGTCAGGCCGCTTCAAAAAAAAAAAAAAAAAAAAAAAAAAAAAAAAAAAAAAAAAAAAAAAAAACCCAGCGTGAACCTCTGATCCTCCATCGCTCTTTCATGCTGGCTTGTAGCCTCTATCTGTAGTATCTCTATGTATCCCACGGGTCATATCGACGGTCGTTGCGCGAATCTTGTAAATTCGTTTGGATGCGGAACTTACATTGCATGAGATTCCGCCAGCTTACGTACATCGCTCGTATACATTTGTCCAATGGGCCTTTGTGTTCTATAGTTTCGTATTTACTGGCCACATTTCCCTCGGAACGACTTCGAACTAACAAGTTACCAACGGCGACGGGACGTTCGCGCAGGGAGTATTTACGCTTCGTAGTGCCGGACACGCCAGGCATCCAAGCCTCGACCGCCGGGTCTCGGAAGCTACGATAAGTCGAGGATTTTGACGCTGACCGTTGCGCGAATTTTTTACCCGATGGCAAATGCGGAGGTCGCAGGCAGCTTGACACGGTGCTAATTGCCATGTTTCAGACGCGTATTATTACCACGAATATCGTCCTCGCACCACTCGACACTGTCCGTTCTTTACCCTTCAATAGATTCACCTTCGAAACGTTTCAAACTGTTTTTTGTTGCTGTTTCGTTTTCCTTCGTCGGCTACCGATGACGAAACAATTGCCACTCTTGTCTCGCGTTTCTCTCACGGATCGAGCGAGAAAAATTAGGAAAAATAGGGTTTCGCGTCTCTCCGAAATGAGACTGAACGACGAGCAAAACGGACTGTTCGAAATCGAGAGAAATGCTCAGAGGAGGCGTTGGACTCACCGCGGCCCCGAGCGAAGCTGAGACGACGAGGCCGTCAGTAGGTGGACGGGTTTGGGCTCGTAGGCAACCGTGGGTGCGTAGGATACGAAAGACCAACCGAGTGAATTAGTGAGAGGTACAAAGCCGAGTGTATTTGTCAATGCTGCAACAATAATAATAACAGGCGAGAAATAAAGCCGCATAACTGTGACGCGGTCAGGAATCCGACATCTGTTTCGTAACCGTATGGCTCACGGTGCGCGAGTTAATTGAACAATATTTTCATTATTGCGGAAGGGCATGGTCACTCGCATCTGTCCCACCACGTCGAAAGCACTAATCTCTAATATGCACTGGATAGGGGATAGGCTCAAATGCTTGTGATTATCGGATCGTCATTTGTTCGTGGGCAGAGTGACATCCAATGTGGCGCTAACTGGACATCTGGTCCCGTGTAAATATCACATCGATTAAATCCAGCCAAATCAAAACCTCAGACATCAAAACGTTCGTAAAAATAGTAAGAATAACGATGATTAACGAACGTGTATATTGCGGTGAGAAGTGCGGTAAAGGCAAGGAGGGAAAGAGAACTTTTCGAACGTAAGTATTGGAATATCGTGATAAATTATAATACGATAATTGTACAATTATCGTAAGATTGATGCAGGTTAGTATACAGATTTTTTTCCGAATTCTAATACTATGTCTTCAGTATGTATTCAATATCTATGTTGGGAGAAAGCTTGTGTTGTTATCACATCATCGTTGCCTGTAATTTTACGATTTTGGCACAAGAAATTCAGTGACTAAATGTATCTAATTTTTTTTCTGTATTCGTCATATGACACAGGTTTTCGCTGAAGGAACCAGAAGGATCACAGTCGTGGGCAAAAAACAGCAATTTTCAACCAACGCAAACGATGAGATTGTGTTCGGATCATTTTGAGAAAAAATGCTTGCTGATATACAGTACGAATGTAAGATTAGCAGCAGGGAGTATTCCAACTATTTTCGGTCTTCACAAATCAGCATGTATTTAGTATTTACTGCCAAGTAATTGTTATAAGTAAATCCGTTACCGTGCGAGCCTGAGCGCGACTACGCTGGCATACCGGTGTATACGCCAGTGTGGTCATTTTTTAGACCTCCTTTCAAACATACAGAGCTGCTTGTCTAATGGCCCATATACTGAAGAAAAATGTGTTAATCCCAAGAAAATTGAATATCTTGGATTTCATCTACTAGTGCCAAGAAAATAATTGTAGAAATGGATAGGTATTCCATTGTACTTGGAGAATCATGGTCTAAAGGAACATATATTATTCACAAGAATAGATTCTATTTTTTCAAGTTAAATTATTTTAATTTGGACAAAAGTATGAGATTGAAATAAAGAAGTGAAACTCTAATCGCAAGCAACTCTGACAAGAGAATATTATCTTGAGTCTAACCATCATAGTATTGACGGACAGAAAATCCACGTTCCAATAGCTGCAGGTGAATAATTTTTTTGAAATTAACAAATATAATAGTGAATCAAGAGACGGAAAGAGTTTATCTTAATGGGCCGGGTTTCCTCACAAGAAAATATTATCTTATATTATCTTAAACATATTATATTTTTATTCCAGACTTTTCTTTCAAGGGAACATCGCCAAGTGTCCCCCTCCGATTTGAACGAAACTGTAGGAGATTGTAGAGGGGGTGAAAATATTCGACACGTATTTTTTTATATCTGCGGAACTCCACCCTAAGGGGGTGTAATCAACCCCTTAAAATCGCAGGTTTCGCTATTCCGTAGCTACCGTAAGACAAACGTCCGAAGATTTTTGGCCGTCAAGGTGGTACTAGGGGAGTTCTGGGGTCGCTGATTTCGAATTTGAGGTCGAAATCCAAAAATTCAGAATGACTGATCAAAAATGGCGGACCGACTTCCTCCCAAATGGTACGAATTGCTTCAGATTCGGTGTCCCCGGGTTTCTGGGGACGCTGATTACGAATTTGATGATCATATCGAAAAATTACGAATGAATGATCCTACAAATTAGAAACAATCTCGGGACCGAAGAAAAGACGACGATATTTGAAATGCATTGCTAATTCATGGATAACTTACTTTTGGATATTGTTTTATTTACTTTCACGATATAATGGCATGCCAGAATAGATAGATAATCGCATGAATATTTGAATCGTGTCATCTTCCATTGGGATTGGGTTTCGAAGTAATCAATATTAGGTATATATGCATTGTATTATGTATTTATATACTTATGTTACGTCTGTATATTTGCGGTTGTTGAGTTTATAATGACAATGAGGCGCTAGTTCTTTTCAATTGGGTTGTGTATGATGGAGAAAGATTTTCGAATTGTTGGTCGAAACTCATATAAGATGACTCGAGGTGTAGAGGACCTCAAGATTGTACCGCTGAATTTATGCTTGGTTGATAAGATAAAACGTAGATAAGATAGAATATGATATCGGTAAAAAATATGTACTATCTTTTTCGAATGATTGCATATGTTCGGATTCTAGATATTCGCGCAGAAATTGCTTACTTGGCTCCTCGTAGCGGTGCAATCTTTTCTCAAGATGTTGGTAAGAGGCGAGCGAACGAAATTCCGTATCTCCAATCGCTAATGGAGGATCAGTTTTAAACGGTAGGCATACAACGTATTCACCCTTACTAGTGCGATAAGACGTCTCTACCCCGTATGCATTAAAAATTCATGTTTTAGCGCTTTTCAAACGAAAATAAGGTCACGGTTTTTTGACCGAAGGGAATAAACACGGAAAAAACTCGCCAGCGGGAAATAAACTTCTGCGAGCGTGAAATACACTCCAACTAGCGGGAAATAATCTCTCGTCACCATGAAATAAACCGGGAAGTGCTGCCCCTATCGAGTACCATGTTTTTATGCCAAGTCGTGTATAAATCGAAGCAGCCAAGCAAACCAAGTCATAAATCCAAGTACCTTCAAAATAGAAGAAACAGTCATCGTTATCATAACTTTGCCTTTGGTTTTCCTTTGGTCGGGGGACTTCGAACCCCGTACCGGGGACTTCGTCCCCTGGACCCCTACCAAGGAACTTAGTCCCGTGGATCCCGAGCAGGACTTCGCCCTGGACTCTTGTCCGTGGTTTCAGAAGTTTTACTATCTATTGAATTCTTCGTATTCCCTCTACCTCCGCGTGCGCTATCCTGCATAACCTAACGATAAGTCATTCCTAATTTCTAACACGCGTTTTTCCCTCGTTTTTAATGCATTTGTTGTGGAAAATATAGTATGCACAACGAGAAGGAGTCGGGTGTCGTCTCGCGCGATGTTTGACAACTCGTCTTCAGTCTCGGGCGCCTTTGGCCTCCTCGACTTACGACTTGTTCTGCAAACAGCCGCGCTCAACGAGAAACCCCTTCCATCTTCCCTAGATACATAATCTACTATTTTTGGAAATGCGCATGAATAGTTTGCTTGGTGGAACCAACTTTTGAATACGATCCAGAAATAATCCATCCAAAAATAAACTTGTTAGACGTCTGTTTATGTATGCCTTCAAGTACGATGTCAGCATACACATCCGCACCTAACACTAACTCTATTTCAGTAGATGCAGTGGGTTCGGGATCGGCTAGTGTTAAACCTTTTGTGAATACAATATCAAATGGTACTTTCGTGGGGACGTACGTGGTTATTTTCGGTAGGTCGACAACGTTATCTATTTTGTCATTCAAAGCTGGAAAATTATTATCAATTCCACCTTCATTTCTTATCATTTGACTCGAACTACTATAACTATCATCGTTTCACACTGTGATTTAGTCAGGCTAGCTCAGATACTGCGCTGCAATAGTTGCTTCGCCTGATTTTACTAAAATAAGCTTCAGAATAATGTAGTGATTCTCATCTTTTCAGCCGCGCGTGTGCAGCGACACCATCGGGCAGAAAATGCATTGCGGCACCAATGTGGAGACTCGCTTCACCACGCAACACGCACTTACCTTTCTCGGTATCGCACAACCGATGCCTAACGTAAAACCCCCGTGCAAAAAACGGTCTGAGCTACAGCGCCAAGCAAGTCGGTAACGGTCGTTCGTCCGCGCCATAACCCTCGCGACACAAGGCCTTCTTTATCATTTTCCTATTAATATTACTAGTCAATGTAATATTATCCTTGTACTCATTTAGTAAATAATAAGTGTTATTTATCTGATGAAAATCTTTATGTGTGGACCCCGAGCCCCCACACCAAGTGCGGCAGTGGCGCCACGTGATGGCGGAGATAATATACGCGATGATCATTCCCTACCGTGGCGACGGTAGGGGTAGGCGAAGAAACGACCGCGCGAACCACAACCTACTGCCACCACGGTATGGCTTGATTGTAAATAATAGAATGAAATCCGTGAAATAAAGGTTAGATTGTTATTTTTGGTTTTAAAATTCCCCACATTTTGTAATCTTATTCACTGGATTATATGAAAAGACTCGTTATTGTAATAATCTCGCCTTATCGTCAGAATTTTAGAGTTGTCTGGTTTAGGTTGCTTATGGCGTGCTGCAGTATCGAGAGAGTTAATTTGGAGTTTCGGTTCGTTGAGTAGAATGCAGGTTTGAAAAGCATGAGATATTCTCGGAGTTATAGATCTTACGTTTAGTTTCCGGACGATGGTAGTAGCGTGTATCACCAATATCATATTGGACTGAACTTCTTAGAGTGAGGATTGCGGTGGTTGAGATAAATAGGAGCGAACAGAGAGTTTCTCGAAGGGTTTTTTCATCAGGAAGCCCATGTTTTGCGAAAATATCTTCTTCGCTCGCTATCGAACTCCAATGTAACTTGGCCGACATAAAGTATAAAATAGACTTCGTTGAGTTCCAACACACTGTGTCGACATCAAGAGTCTCAGTAGAGTCTCATGCCAAGTACACTAAAAGAATTTGAAGACGCTGTGCAAAATTCCACCGAGTCTATATACCTGCATGGGAGCTACCCTAACCTATACCGAAAACTATTATCTCAGTTTTTCTTTCATTTTTGCTACATTACCTGAACATAAACCATTTTAGTCTATAATCCGGACATGAAAAGCTTTCATGTGAGCCCCATATCGATTGAATCAGTGTACAGAGTACCGAGATATGATTGATGACAGATTTAGCATCTGTCAAAAATCATGTTTCTTCGTATAATAATTTCATCCCCTCGACCACCTTCAGATTCCAGTATAAAGTATAGTATAGAGCCTATTGAACTAAAACGCACTTCGACAATATAAAGTACAAATTAAAATTCACCAACGCTCAATGTACAACGTTGACGTAGAGTATAGATTAAAGCCTCTCCAAGTCTAACGCACTGCGTCAAGATAGAGCATAAAACAGAGCTGAGAATCGGAGTCTATCGCACAACATCAGTTTATGATCTCATTCCTACTAGACGATATGAAAATACGACATAAAAATCGTTCGCGCCTAACGTATAACGTCGACTAAGAACTTGTGTATGTAGACGTGTTTAACATAGAACGTGAAATGAAATTCCTCGAAATCCAACGCTTGCACTCTGCTTAATTGTCCTGACTCCTTATTGTTCTTTGTATCAAATCATACTATATTGATATTCTGCAACTTCAGTGTTTTTGCTCATCGTCAGATTTTCTCCTCCGACAACACACCACAAAGTTATATAATGCAGATAATATTTGTAGCCCATAATTGCATTCATTTGATAGATTAGTCATTCGTATTATCTTAACGTGGCCTTTCAAACCAAATTTTGTCACGTTTGATACTTGCATATTTCTCATAGTTTTGTATATTGAAGTTAGAATTATGCGGCGTCTAAGATCATAAGATTAATTAAACGAAAGAACGAGCATGATGAATACAAGTAAGTACTTTCGCAAAAATTGTGAGTTATTGCTCCACATACATTTCGATAGTGAATCTTGAATTAATCATTTGGACAGATTTGATGGAACATGTGGAATCTAAAGGTGCTGATACCGAATATGCTTGCCACTAATGCATTCTTAAACTTAGACAAAACACTATGCCACCTAAGTGCATAATAAATAAACTCATTACCGAACCAGTGCCGCGAATTATACAATCATTGAATGATTCCAAACGAATTTTAATACAAAGAGCTAAAGCATTTCAAACTGTCCGAAGAATGGGTACCGTAGCAAATAAAAACTTACCTCACAAGAGAGATGGTACAAAAAGTAAAAGGCAGGACGTTACATTTGCCCTTGCCTGTAGAGGAAACTTTGAAGAAAATCTGTCCCCCTACAGATCCAATTAATCTCGATCACGACTTATACATATTAGTTCGCGGAATCCCAACGAAATCTAACTTATCCTGGGAAACATTGGTAGTTATAAATAAAGTATGGAATGCATTAATATGGCTCAAATCAAATAATCCTCAATATACTGAAGTTCAGATGACAGCAACGGCTGAAACCTTGCTGGCTCATATAAAAGACATTGAATTCCAATGTCTTTTAGAGGACGGAGAAGATGATGATAGCAATTTGAAGGAGTCTGACAATGAGAGTCTTGATAGAATGGATTCCGCAATTGAAATAGAAAATGATGGCGATGGAAAGCGTGAAAGCCAAGATAACACAGGGGATGAAAACAAGGGTGCATTGTTGACTCGAAAGTCTCGATCGGATGAAATTTATGAAGAGTTTACTATACATCCGATGTATGAAAAGAGGCCTGATCAAACTGTCACAGATCTTTATCAAATGTCGAAAATTCCAAACGTGCCATTAGATAATCGTCATAAAAGTCTAGATTTGCAATGTTTTCCGCATTTGTATCCGTACGGTTGCAACGGGTAGCACGAGGATAGATCAACACCTCTGACGCAAGCCGAATTTATCAGATCGAGACTTCTGTCAAAACACTCACAATACCGGCTGGATCAGCAACGCCTGTTCTATCTATTGAATGACGCCAATATTCGGCAATTGAATAGTGGGATACATTACAAACTTAATATCACCAATCCACGCGAACGATTAACTGCAGCGAGTCATTTTGAAAAACTTTCCAGGGAAGAATTGGAAGGGAATTTGAATGAAATATTTTCAAGGTTGCGCAACACAGCGCAATACTCGAGTCGGCCAAGGAAGGATGTATCTTGCATGACACATCATTATGGTCCGGCAACATGGTTCCTCGCTCTAAGTCCAAGCGAATGGTTATGGTCTGACATGACGAAATACCTTCGCGAAGTGGGTGAACCTGCTGCCGCTTAGATGTCTCCGAGTCAATTGATCACGGCGGATCCAGTCTCTGTATCTCGATTTATTGAAAACAAGTTTCGCGCGATGCTTCATTTCATGTGCTCTTCCGATGACCTTATCGAAGAGGGGACCCATTATTTTTGAAGGCGCGAATATCACGGTAGAGGTATGCAGCACTTCCACGTATTAATCTGGATCAAAGTTGCTCCGGTTAGCGGGAAATATTCTAACGACGAAATTGCGAGGTTTATTCTGAAATATGTAATTTGCAGAATGACGCCGAAAGATGCTTCACCCGACTTGTATGGTCGTGTGACTACGCATCAACGGCACAAACAGAATTCTTACTGCTTGCGTAGTAAGCAAAATAAAGATGGTGGTTTGTGCAGAGCATGTCGATTCGGGTTTCCGCGTCCCATAACGAAAAACATTGTTATTAGAGGCTTCAACAGCTGGCAGTCGGAAGCCGAAGTCCAGAAACAGACTGTAAGATGTAGCCCGAAATCACACTGAGGTGAATATCAACGACTACAACCCAGCAATTCTTCTCGCTTGGGAAGGCAATATGGACATCCAGTCCATTGGCGAACTCAGCGCTCTACTGATGTGGTATCTCACAAAGTACCTGTCTAAGTATCAAAAAAGCAACATGGACGAAGACATGACAACACTGGTCAATTCGAAAAAATCACTTCACAGTCGTCTGTGGAGTTTTCTTCAACGTGCGTTGAGTCACCGCGAATGTGGAGCATTCGAGGCTGCTGATACTCTATTAGGAATTCCGTTGCACGGCACAGATCCACAAATAATCGTTAAGTGGATAGATGTGAATATAACAAGAAACTGAAAAGCAAAAACTTCTAAAGAAATTGAAGTCCTCGATGCAAGTTCTACTGATATTTTCTGTGATTCAGGAGTCGATACACATTATCCAGCTCGAACAGAGGAATTGGAATCAACCAACCTGTACGACTTCGTGAAATAGTACGAAGTTATTAAAGTCGAATCTAAAGGGCAGAACATTGAATATTACAATATGGGGAAATCGTTGTACCTGAAAAGAAACGTGGGTTCCTTAGTAATCACTATAAAAATAATGTAAACAATCAGCTTGGACGATATTACTTTGCGCTGCTGTTACTCTCCCAACCTTGGACAGATACAAATGAGCTGCGGAATGGATGTGATACGTACGCAGGAGCATTCCAATCAGTTTAACTGGTGCTCAAAGATGCGTTACAGTATCACGAACGCATCGCAGAAATACAAAAAGGTATTGAGCATATCGAGGAGATGAACGAAAAACGTGTGGCAGAAGCAGCCCAATCCCAACAAAGTGACACTTCGGATGTATTACCATTGGGCCGATCGAAGTAGACCGTGCAATGAAGGAGTTTCATGCACACGTCCAGAAGGTCGACACGGTGAAGGGTTCCCAAAAAATTGCAGACTCAAATGTCGATCAGAAACAAGCATTTAATACAACCACGGTTGACGTGAGTTCAAACGATAGAATTTTACATTACGTGCGGAGAGGGTGGAACTGGTAAGAGTCATCTTATCGAAGCAGTTGTGTAGTGGATCAAGCAGCATATTAGTAAAGATACCGCCATAACAGCACCAACTGGATGTTAACGGTTTGACTATTCAGAGATTGTTTCAACTGCTCATCGAAGACGGGGGCACTCCCAAATACAAACAACTCTCTGATGCAGCTTTGAAGTCATTCGAGAACAACAATGATTTCTAATGTGACCTTCATGTTCATACATCTACGATTAAATGAAATATTTGATACCACCAATTGCGAAGACGGTTGGTTTGGTAAGCAACATATTCTCCTGTTTGGCGATTTGTTACAACTCCCATCCGTTCGAGAAGAACCTGCGTTACCAAACTATCAACTGCAATTTCGAATAAACTTTCAGACGCAAGTGTTGGGAAGTGTTGATCTGTGGTGTAAATTATTCGCTTACGATGAATTAACGATTAACATGCGACAAACAAGTGATGAGTTCTATCGGGAAATACTATCAATAATACACCTCGGAATCGTTACCGATTCAGATACAGAAATTTTAACAACAAGGAAAATCCGTTTCACAAACTTCACAACCTCAACTTTCCGTGAAAGGGTACGTGAGCTATGTGAATACATAAATAAATTACCGAACGACGCAGTTTGTCTGCTAACAACATGTCGAATTTTCGATGTTCTCAATGAAGCTATGTTGGGAGAGATACCAAGCGCAGAAATAGAACTGATAACTCATGATAAAGTTGACTGCCCACCATATGTCGAAAAGAAGGTGCGTAAAATTTTGGTTATGGCAGACGAGGATTGTTCTCGAGCTGCTGGCCTGGCTAAATTAATTACTGTTAGAATTGGTGCAAAAGTAATGATCACGCGTTATAGAGCGCGTAGGCGTCAAGTTCGAGGCAATGGAAAGGGCTTTCGTTATTCGAAGACAGTTTGCAATTAACCTCAGTCATGGAATTACCATCCATAAAAGTCAAGGCCGCAGTTGGAAAAATGCCGTGATCGACGCGAGTATCTCTATATTTTCGAGTGGATAATTGTGCGTCGTCCTCTCCCAGGTAAGTTGCTTAGAAGGACTCCATTTGATTAATTACGATCCGCATGCAATATTAGCGGATGATTCCTCTATTTCGCAATACAATTGGTTGAGAAAACAATGTCGACCGGACTTGATGGTACTGACCGGTTCAAAAATACGGTCAAGAAAAGTCCAAGACCGCAAAAACAAATTTATCTGCATGTCAGGAACCTGCCAAAGAAAATACATCCGACGACACTTGGAAAGTGAAAGGTCTTCTGAACACAGACGGGGTTTCGTGTTATGCTAACGTTACAATACAGTGCCTATTTCACTTTACACTTGTTAGAAGCTGTTGGTTGAATCAACAGAATGACGACGTCATGAAAATCTTAATTCAAAATGATGTTAATTTGCAATCACCAGGTAATGTCTTTGATGCCAGCAGGCTTGCAGGTAAAGAGTTCAGTTTGAACGTTCAGCAAGATGCGCCGAAATACGATGACTTGAGAAATGTCGTAAAACACGAGTTAAGCTCTACAAGGTGTTGCAGCGATCGTGGATTTACCACACCCAAGGCAACCGAGGGTGATTACATTTTGTTACTCGCCTTACGCTCGACTGGTTCGAAATTACAGCTGAACAGAGATAATCAATCATAATTTTTCGCGTTGGAAACATATCGAAGGTTCATGCAAGTCAAAAAATCTACTCATGAAAATTGAGGTACCATCGGCAAGCAGTTGTTTAATTGTACAGCTCATTTTAACCCTTTCGTCCCGGAATATATGTTTCGATTCAAGAACAAGTAGAGTATGACGTTTGTGTTAATATGCATAAAAGTGACAGGTCTGTACCCTCTGAAATATTGTTTGAATACTGGGGGGAGGAAGGGGGAGGTGGTACATATATGTACCAATCGGGGTTTTGCATGGTTCAGTTTTGTACCATCAGGTTCAAATGATTCACTTTTGAAAATTTATTTTTAGAATATGGTTTGTATATACATGATACACACAACTAGTTTTCTCCTACTTTACGTGGTACAACATGAAACAGTCCTTACACAAAGGGATATCGCATTCCTGACAAATGGTCTTTGTACGCTTCTGACGTTTCTCCTCGCTACACCTCCCACATCTTCTTCTTGTCTTGCCTTCCACTGGAAGGTGCAAGGGTATGGCACCATACATTTTTTTCTTTTTGCTTGGAGGTCCTCTTTTCGGAGGAGCCAACAGAGTATTTTGTGTGCCCTCAGCTATCAACTCTTCGGCAAGTGTTACAAAAAAAGACAGGAATGGTGTTTTTTTATTCTCGCGTCTCAAGTCATTGTAAATTATCCAAGCGTTTACTGCACACATGTTCAGGCAAGTATAAAACACTTTCTTCCACCATTTAGTTGACTTTCTGTCGTGATCATACAATCCTATAAGTTGATCCGCCCTGTCAACTCCACCCATTTTCTGGCAATAAAATGAAATGGCTTCCGGACATGCGATGGGTTGTCGTTCTCCCGTTTTTGTTTTTTTAGAAACAGTTGTCACATCGGGCTTATGGCAATTGCTCATGAGCACAACTTCTTTTGTATCTTGCCATTTTGTACACAAGAGTCCACTGTTAGTACACCGAAATTCGGATTGTCCCCTTTGCAGTTTTCCTTTCATTTTAGGAACATTTTTTCGGTTAGGCATGCATGTTCCCAAGGCAGCAAAGTTTAGTGTTTCTAATAAATGAACACTAGTGAAGAAACGGTCGAAACACAGAACCACATCTTTCTCTTTTATTGAAGATGCAAGTCTTTTCACCACTTTTTCTCCAAGAGTGAGCGACTCTGCATCTTTTTTTTTAGAACATTCTTTACCGCAATATACGTTCAGATCATATATATAGCCAGAATCGGCATCACAACGAAGCCACAACTTTATTCCTCTTTTTGTCGGTTTGAGCGGCATATATTGTTTCAAGGCCGAACGCCCTTTGAACTTTGTCATGCTCTCATCGATGCTTTGATATACACTATCTTGGCGACATTTTGAAAATGTATGTTTCAGGCACAACAACATTTCATCTACATAGTACGTTTTCGAAGGATTAGGTGGTTTTTCCGGTGCAGCAAAGTAGAGTTTCGAAACTAGAATCATGAACCTATCTCGGGACATCGCTTTTTCTATTGCACGATTTCCTAGCGATTCCTTACCGCTCCAATAATGCTTGAGACCGGGCAGCTTATTGTACGACATTATAAATATACACCCCAGTAATTTTTGTATTTCTCCCTTATCGGTCAGCTTCTCCTTATGTTTTTTCTTCTTAGTGGCCTTGTTCAGTATATCCAGGCGCTGGTTGGTATATTTCACAATGCGCAAGTAGAGTGAGTGGGGAAAAATGTTATGAAAAATTTGCAATGGACTCAAATGTGACGCAATTTTCTCATATATTTTACACTTTCTATCAGATGCAATAGTTTTCGCAGGAATGAAATTATTGGTTGGAATAACCCAGTTCAAAATACGATCAGCTTCTTCTGGATTCGTTTCATTTTCTTGGGATTCACTCAGTAGATTTTCATTCACATCGCTCATTTCATTGTCAGTTACACTAACTGCAGATTCTTGAACTGGTAAATCTGTATGTTCTAGGTCGCTATCACTATCTGATCCATTTTCACTGCAAGGATCATATTCATCACTGGACCCAGCCGAATATGGCTCATCATCCTCTTCATCCGAGAATTCAAATTCCGATAAATGTTCAGCGGCATACTCGAGTTCCCTTTGAGTCAGATTCCTTTTTTGAGCCATAATAAATCTAAATTTCACTGATAATCACTACTCAAGTGCTTTCTCACATTGTCAACCTAACCTCTAATCCATATCAGCTGTGAATATACATTCTAGAGTATGAGGTAGACTCAAGACACCGATCCGGTACACTTCTCATATACGTACAATGTTAATTCTAACTTTCAGAAATTTTCAAAGGTGAGTGGTACATATGTGCACCATTCGGGACGAAAGGGTTAAATGCCGTACAGGATGGGCAAATTACGAATTACAGCATTACGAATTACAGCTTATAGCCGCGTACTGACTTGAGCATTTTTGCGCGCACGAACGTTCGTGCGCGCAAAAATGCTCAAGTCAGTACGCGGCTTAAGAGCAGTTCCTATGGATAAACCCTTGTTTTGTGCACAGAAATACAAGGTCAATAGTGCAATATTCCATCGTGGTCAGAATATTGACACCGGACATTACACTTGCATGCTACAAGATGGAAAGTCTGGTTGGCAACACGTCGATGATTATGAAATTCGAAAACAAAGCTGGATAAAAAATGCAAAGGGCGCATACATATTTTTCTTGCAGCTTACTTAACCGCATCCACAAAAATGACGGCACAATTTTAATGCAGGAGCATGAATCAGTAATACGTGGTTCTAGCTGAAATTTGCGTTCTAAGATAGCTATGATCAATTTTTAGATGTTGAGATAATGTTATGATGGGTAGCGACGATAACCCTGCGTGCAAGTAATTCCGCCATTGCCGGTCGCAAGGTCGGATGAAAAAGGAGGAGGGCTACACGCAGGGTTAGACGTTGCAGCTGAATAATCATAATGGAAGATATAATGTTTAAGCGTTATTACTTCCTTACGTTACGTCTCCACAAAAACACCTTGTAGATGATTATAATGTCACCATTTTTTAAATGTAAAAAAATGTAAAAAAATTGCCGCCAGTGCAAGACTTTGAAGTTATGTCTGATGATTCCGGGTTTATTTTATTAAATTCAGTTTGATATTTGAGATTTATCAAGTAGGCACATGCTTAGTTGGATTGATTCACCATTTTCGATACTAAATGTTCGAGATTTTCAACTTCGAATAGCGGAATATTTTTTTGTGCTGAAGCTGATGAGTAATTTCTGACACAAAATATCAAATTCCCTCTGCAGGATCTCCAAATACTTTGGAGAAATGTTAAAAAAATATATACACTCATGCGTTCAATCTAGCCGCGCGTGTAGAATTCTTTCAGTTTTCGCCCACTGTGGAGCGGAGCTAGCAAGCAAAATTATTAGCTGGTCCAGCAAAATTCTACAAACAGTACTGATATCCCCAAAAAAGCACCTTTGGTGCAACAACCTTTTGCCAAGTACATTAATGCGTGGATCACTTACAAAAAAACCTACCAACAAAATACCGATAAAATTGTACCCCAAGAACATCAAGCTACACAAGTATTGAAATCAGATACAAATCCCAAGTATCTGTATAACGATGAAAGTTGAAAAAATATTCATAACGACAAATTTAGAAGAACAAAGTAGACGGCAGTGGTACTTGGCGGGCCTTTCAATGATAAAAATCTAGAAAAAACATGTGCAATCCAAGTTAAACTGTTTCAAGACCGTACAATAGCTATGTATGTATATTGCAGCTAATTGGCTAAATCAGCCATTCAATTAAATGACTGAAGAATAACTAGCCAAGCGTTGAACGCAACGTTTAACGAGAAGGCTCAACGACGTTCAGCAATTTAGTTGAATCAAATATTGATGAAGTTGTAACGTTTTGTTAGGTTGACCACGAGATCGCAAATTATGTTATCTTAAATACTTATCTATTTACTGTTACTACACTAATAGTGTAGTTTCTAGTAACATCTAGTGGTTTACTAGTAAGTTACTAGTAATATCCAGTAACTTACTAAAATGCTGCTTGAGTCGGTTGCTGTCCCGCGATGAGACCACAAAATCTTCGGATTAATTTGATTTTTTTTCCAGAAGATTCTGACGACTTGACGAAAGTTTGAGTAGAAGCTGCTGCTTCTAATGATCTTATTCTAGTATCTAAAAGGATATTTAGTTTTTCTAGTGTTGGATAATCACTGCCGTCTCCCAGGTGTACTTCCCAATCTCGTCGAGAGTGTTTATCAAGCTTTTGAACTAGACAACATACCAGAATGTCGGTCCATCCAGCTATAGGATGACGTAAGGCCCGTAATGTATTTATGGACTCGGAAGATCTCGCACGTAACGCTTTTATACCAATAACGTTAGCGGGAGTGACAGAGTTTATTGCAAAGAAACTAGTTAGATGAGCATTAACAATACTTCGCTTGTTTTCGTATGATCCTTAAGAATATTCCAAGCAACTCCGAAGTTATCGTCAAACAAAGCGATATGCGATAGGAGTTTGGTTGTGTCGTCGGTGACAATAGATAAAAAATAATTCAACTTTTGAACTTTGGATGAGTGAATCCGAGAGATGATTAAAGCAGTGAATAAATCGCGAAAAGCAACCCAATCTGTGAGAATACCTGAGAATTTGAGCGCCCTTATGGCCGATAATTTGAAATCGGAAGATTTACACACGAAAAGTAACCGCACGCTCACACACACACGTGCAGATAGAGACCATGCGTTTATAATGTCTTTGAAATTGAATATCTCTGTTCCTCGATGAGACCGACAATTTTGTCTTATGGAAAAGTTGTTCCCCGTGGAAAAACACGTCGAAGGCACTTAGTCCGAAAGCGATCGGAGATGGCTCTCCCAAACGGAAGTTTTACCATTTTGTTTTGCAATCTTCACTATGAATGTTTTAAAACATTGTTGAGGCATGTGAAAAGAGATCAGGGCGATACATGTCAAATACAGCGTGTTGTCTTTGACGAACCAAATTTCGCATCAAGTACTGTAGGTCAATAATTTGTTACTAGGGTCGAATGTATTGATAACAAGCCAAATATTAAACCTATTCAAGAAGTTGAATTAGAAACTGTTTATAATATTGCGCGGAAGTGTTCGCTTTCTGTTGTATGTAAGCTGTACAGTCTTGGATCAGTGAACACAAGATTGGCTCGTCAAATAATCTCTCTGTTTTTCACTAACTATATTTCACAATGCATTGGATTCGTGAACGATAAGTTATCAGATTCTAAGTGTAGAAAAATGTCAAACGCAAGGTCTGCTGCAAAATAATTATCTCCTATTCATTGTTTTTTGACAACCTGGAAATTAATGATCTACTAGGATCTAGCACGTCCAAAAAAAATAGGGGCAGCCTATACTTCTATAAGTAGCATTTCATCAGAATATTTAAGTATGTTAGAAAACATTTTTTTAGTTCAGCTCAACAAATATCAGGATCATGCGTTTTTAGGAAATAAAGCAATTGTTACTCATTTTATTGAAAAAATAACAGACCTGGTCAATAACGACATAGATGTTAATATTGATGAAAAGTAAAAAAAGGTTCTATTTTATATTAAATGCCATAATAGCTGACAATCTTGAGTTAAATACCGATTTCGATTTCAATAAAAGTTTCAACGCATTCTATTGCAGCAGAATTTGTTTCATACGTAAAGAAGAATGTGAAACAATTTAAAAGAACGAAAATCATAACATTTAACGAAATTCAGAAAACTATAGACAACACTGTAATGACGGACTCATGGAGTAGTAGAAAAGTGCATTATTAACGAAATTGTGTATTTTGATGTATTTACTAATAACTTTATTGATCCCTACCATAACCTTCTAGAAGGCATCCGGCGCTACAACATGGCCACAATTTTGAACATTTGATTTACCAAAGAAAATATTTTACAAGCGGACCCTCAGGTACATGGGTGACCGATTTGGATGAGACTCATAGCACCAGGGATGCAAAGCAAACCCGAACCCATCGTTTGGAACCCTTTTCAACGGGGTTCCTCGCTGAGTTTCGTTTCTCTGCACCAGAATCGGAACCGCGGCGAAAGGGTTGGGAGCGGAACTTCGCGTACCGGTTCGTGAAGGGAAACCTTTGGCGAAGCTTGAACAAGGAGCAAAACCAAATCTGTGTTTCTTTCGGTTCCTCTGTGTTTTTGATGTTTCGCTGCAGGGATGCAAAGCGAAACCGAACCCATCGTTTGGAACCCTTTTCAAATGGGTTGTTCGCTAAGTTTCGTTTCTCTGCAGCGGAACCAAAACCGTAGCGAAAGGGCTGGGAGCGAAACCTCGCGCATCGGTTCGTGGAGCGAAACCTTGGGTAAAAAACGAAACCAAATCTGTGTTCATTTCGATTTCTCTGTGTTTTCGATGTTTCGCTGAAATTTTACTGTTTCATCTATATTAACCCATTAACGCCCGAATTTGAGGTTCCCTATACTTCAAGTTCAATGATGTGCTGATTAACGGTAACGAAAAATAAAATGGCACGGTTTCCATATTCGGGTATTTTTAAGGGTGCTCTTTCAATTGACTTCATTGGAAAATCATAAAAACCTCATTAACGCATTGATTTTCGAGTTTTAAGTTATGAAATTATGATTTTTCGGCTTATTTCTTCCTAATACGGTGAGTATCACTTGGGAATACTTTTTTCATTACGTAAAACCTTTTGAAATCGTTATATTGAACCTGAAACTTCAAAGATAGAGAGTGAAAAAGATTAATTTCAACATGGTGGGTCAAATATGGCGCTTGAAACCTTAGTACCGCGTTTGCGTGATTTCGAAATAGACAAAACAGAGGTCAATTTGAACAATTGACCTGAAATTTGTTATTCTGGAGTTTTCAGGGTCACTGATTACGAATCTGTAATCATATTCGTGAAACTGCAAGATTGTGGTACAGTACCGCGCATGCGCACTTGCGTGATGGGTTGTAAACTTGGCGAACTGACCTGGAATTTCTTACTCGTGGGTTTTCGGGGTCGCTGATTACAAATATGTAGATTTATAAAATTCCAAGAAAACAT
Source organism: Arge pagana (assembly GCA_963969455.1). NCBI lineage: Eukaryota > Metazoa > Arthropoda > Insecta > Hymenoptera > Argidae > Arge > Arge pagana. The sequence goes on along the minus strand of OZ018310.1, from coordinate 11,963,835 downwards.
GAGTATTGGTTTTGGTTTCAACAATAGCAAAGTGTATACGCAGCAGAAACAAAAGAACTAAAATTAAAAAAAAAAAAAAACAATAATATACACTTTACATCAGTACTCTAGAGAAATAACGAATTTTTGTATAATACTGCTCGGTAATGCAAACAACATGATCTCAGCGCAGCCAACTCAACTTGCTCGTAACAGCTATTAATGAACAGTATTGTGCACGTCACGTAACATATTAACTGCTAGATACAGAAATCTACGGTTTCGGTGTAATGAAAAAATACATAACAATACACTTATTTCTTATGGTTCGGTTGCACCGAACAAAGATTACGCCATTCAAAATCGAATGGCTCATCCCGCTCCGAAAGATGCAGCAAGCGGATCATTGGATTGAAACTCCCTCAAAAAAGGTTCGATCGCACCGCAAAAGATTGAAAGAAGGATAATTTTACATCTAACAATTTATTGCCCAATGCATTCGTAAGGAATGGGTAACTATTGCACTTCGGAATTTTTTTATCTTCATTACACTTTTCAATATACTTTTGAACATGCGGTAAAATAACACGAGACCGTTCAACAACAGGAATATTCTCGAGCCATCCAATGGCGCAAAACTTTTTGGGAAATAATGTAAATTCTGATGCACTAATGTAATCAGCTTTATGGGTGGGCACATTTTTGAACAGACTGTGCAGTGCTTGTTAGAATGGGAGAAGGTTCCATTCGGTACTAGTAATACTTGTTTTAAATGCACCATGCAACGTGTGCAATTCACAAGTAGCCAAGTCAAGTAACTTTTTGTCGCCAGAAATCTCCTTCAATTCGATTTGAAGTTCTCTGACAAATTTTAGATTCACATTTGGACCACCCATGGAGACTTGTAATCTCTTTTCGAGTAAAGCTTTCCATAAGTTATTAGTGAACGCATGCATCAAATCTTGAGCAGTTGTGTGACACAAAAATAAGGAAGTCAGGTATCGGGTAGAGACTTCGTTCTTTTCGTCATCCCAAAATCGGATAGCAATATCCATTGGCTCTTTTTCGCTAAACTTGTTTAAGCTCTGGTCAAATTCTACAACTAAAATATCACATTTTTTAACCAAATCTTCCAACTGTTTTCGAAAATATTTACGTAATCCGTACACAATCAGGTACGATGCTTTGGATTTACTAAGTTCGACTTTTTTCACAATCTCGCTTTGTGTGAATTTAACCTATTGTTAAATCTGTTGCTGCTGTTGGTAAAACTAGCCGGAGTTATACAATATGTTGAAGGCAGTGGTAAGGATGTTGCAGAAATTGGTGTAAGAGGATCATCTTTGTTGAACTGCTGTGAAGTTGCAGGTTCTGTACTTGAAATTGTTGCTCCATTGTTAGAAATTTTCAGAGCAATAGAGATAGGAAGGATCATCTTCAGGTTAATTGCCATTGCTTTGTGCGTTTTCCATCTTTATGGTTAATTAAAGCACTCTTTCTCATATTGCTGAGAGAAATTGATGCTATGGACAAACTGCAAAATGCAGAGTAGCGATCAGTCGGCACCGGTTTCATCAATGACAGAGCATCATCAAGCATCCAAAGATTGTTGAAAGTGCATTTATATGCTTTGGGCATGGTCGAACATCTGTAAAATGAATTACAACTGAAAATATAAAATTAGTCATAATACTCAACTCGATATTAACCAGATCTCTTACGATAATGCAATTACAGTGAAACGTCTGTTAACGGACACCTCTCAACAGCAGACACCTCCTTATAACGAACAAGTTAAAAATTCCTGGCAGAAAAGCATTGTCTATTGAACAATACATACCGCCCAATAACGGATACTCTTAATAACAGACGCAGACACTGCCAGGGATGCATTTTTCTATGCTAAAACCTCTTAATAGTAGATACGATGGCAAAGTTTCCAGTTTGTTCATTGTTTACCGAATTACATTGTATTAGCTGTATATATACCATCCTGCACATTGGATCCGCCCCATAAATTCTAAGGAGGATAGTCATAAAGCACTTACTTAGTTGCGAAAATTCAAAGCCTGACCACTTTTTACCCATATGAATTACTATAAAACTATTTTGGAGCTTTTTCTAGAGAATTAAATTTCCTATAAGAATACCTGCATCAAAATAGATAGAAAAAAAAACTTCTTAGTTTTATCCCGAGAAAACGAAAAAAATTTCTTAATACATGCTATTTATATCGAAAATCAAAAAAGGATTGAGCGTCTCGTAGAATTGAAATAACAAGTTGGCCATTGGGGAGAATGTTTTAATGAAAAAAAACTTTTTGACCACTCTAGTGACATATATATATATATATATATATATATATATATATATATATATATATATATATATATATATATATATATTAAACTATTTAAAAAAATGAATTATTTCTGTTCTTGTAGTATTTCAAGATTATACTTGGATTGATTTTTTTATCTATTAATATACATGTTTCGTTTGTATGGTTATCCGCAATAAAAGACGATATACTTGTGCAATTACAAATGAGCCATATTCTTAATAACGGACACCTTGCAATAGCGGACAAGATTTCCGATCCCAAAGATGTCTGCTATAGGGAGGTTTCACTGTAATTGCATCATTGCACTCGGAATATGATATCCGAATGGTTAATAGCAAAGGTTATAGGTTATGTCTTCATAAACGAATCACTCATTAACACTCCACCATGCACTCAATTTGTAAATTATTACTCAATATATTAGCATAGATACTTACCGGAAATAATGACACTCTTTCTCGATAGAATTCGTTGAAGCTTTACACTTGGTAGAAAAGTTCACATCGCGAAATTGTTCACAGTCTGTATACTGTCGGTCGATGCCACCGTATCTATCAAATAGCTAAATAAATTGAAGACAGCCACGAGTTGGAAACATGCGCAATAGCAAAAGGCTCCCGAGCATTTCCAAACAATTTTGAGTTACAAATGATCCTAACTCACCCACTATCACTGACATTTCAAAGAAAGATTCGCAACCATTCGTTTCACATACACGCGACTTTTAAGATTATTTGGAAAATTCCAGAACCCATATGAAATTTCCATATTTCCAGGTTTTTTCTAAGGCATGTCAAATTTCATGATATATCCATGATTCCAGAAATTCCATGATAACTGGACATCCTGAATGTACCTATCCGTGTAATCTGCGGCGCACAAAGACATTTGGATTCGTTGATTCATATTGGAACTAATTTCTGAACTTGTTGATCCGATCCGTATATTTTGTGATAACACAAGAACGGCTGATCTTTTTCAAAACGCAAGCTTTGGTCCTAGAACCAAGCATATATGTAAGTCTCAGACATCATTTCTTAGGTGAAAGAATACGGCGCAAGGAAGTCCTTGTAGTTTTCACTCCGTCTACCGAGATGATAGATGGCGCCTTAACAAAACCATTATCAATAGCAAAGACAAGCTTATTCGTGCATAATGCAGGAAGGTTGTGAGATTAAGTAAGAATTATTATTTCTAATTATGGACGGATATTGTAAAGTTTAATTAAAAAATAATAACACACAACATTTGAATAGCTCCTGCCATAATTATTCATGTCCGAAGTGCGTGATTTTGATTAGCACGGTACCACTGTTTTTTTTCGCTTTGTATCAAATAGTATGTATTCTCAGATCTTCACTGGCTCAATAAAAGGACACACGTGTTTTCTGTACTAGTGGCGTGTGTACCTTTCCTGCATCACTAAAACCTACGATCTTGCACGCATGTGCTACCCAGCTTCACCTGCTCTGCTTTTCTATATAACACTTTGTCGTGACACTTTCGATGAGTTTGTTCTCAAATTTTATTCATTTTTCGTTTACATACCTTTTCGAATCCACCTAGGATTTTCCTATTCGTGTATTTTTCCCAAGTAACCAACGACGAGAAAACATGCCACCCGAAGGCGGAGGCGAGCAGGATTATCATTTCGCCGCGAATTATTTCGTTCTAACTTTTGACAAGGGAATGCCTGATTGAGGCCGGGATTATTTCGTTTTTTTGTTTTTTTGCAATATTCTACAATCCTTACCGCTAATTCTTCTCATGGCACGGCTTTTCCTCGCTTCAGTCACCTCGAAATCCTTGAATCCGATCGGTGGTAGTTGCCGTCACAATTCGTAAACACCATGTTAATATCACCTACGCCGTGCATACGTCAACTGTTTTAACTGGCGACAAGTTTTACGTCTCGTATTACACGTTGGTCGCGAGGATCTTCGATTAAACGTAGGCTAGTCTAAACACAGCGTCATATTTACCACAAACCGCGTGAATCAGTCGATCATCTTTCTCTGATTACGACACGTCAACTTCACAAAATCTTTACAATATATTCATCCGCGGTCGGACACTAAGCCTAGAACGAAAGGAGAGACGGACACTCGTTGACAGGCTGGTGCGACGAGGAGCCGCTTCAAGCCGCTAGAGTGCCATATGGGCGAGTCCATTTGTTACCTATGCTTCATCGATATAGTTTTTGAATAAAGACCGAACGGATCGAATTTGATTGCTTGAAAAACTCATACGCTACAAAATAATAAAGTTATATCTATCATCAAAGAAGCCATCCCAACGCATGTAGGGTTTTATTTACCAAAACAAACAGTTAACAACCTCAAGCATCATTCACAATTGGTTAAGTGCAGTGGTCATGCAGTGGTAGTGCGGCGTAGAAGATTGCAACCACGGCGTAGTAGGAAAGAGACAACACTCGGCGATAAAACTTGTCCCCATTCTTGGGCATGGTAAGAGGAACTGTCAAGATGCGATTTAAGCGCTTTTTACAGAAAAAAGTGAAATGTCGGCAAATAGCGAAACGTAAGTTCATAGGGTCGGTGGGGAGAGCGCTGTATACGGACTTACTCCGTGAGAAGCGCTTAAATCGCATCTTGACTAGAGAGTCTGTATTGAGAGAGGAAACACCGCGCATGTGTCTGGCGGCCATATGCAACAGTAGAACGGGAGTTGTAATGAAAGCGACCTATTCAAACTTCTGAATTAAAAAAATAGTTTGCAATGCTTGCTCTCAGTATAAATGGAGTTCTAAACAGTCTGTATTATATGAAAATTACAGAAAACATATGGAGAGAAGAATTATGTTTAAAAATTAGAAAAATCCTAATTCTCGCGACTTAACACCACTGCAGTCTTTCAATAGAACAGGTGCTCTCGTTTCACTCTTAATAATGTGCTTCGTCTACACTCTATGATTCTCTATGAGTGGCTGCGGTATCTGAATCGGACTCTTCAATGATGTTGCTCGTGTTGCTCTGACTTTGTTTATTTATCAAACTATGGTATATGTATCAAACTACAAGGATCAATCACAAAAGGACGCCATTGTATATGGCGACACTAATCAGCAATCGACCCCCAAGTTTCTCCTCTCTCAATATAGGCTCTCTAATCCTGACAATTCCTCTTACTTTGCCCCAAAAACTGGCCCCTGCTATTGAGCCGATCGCTGCTTGAGTGTTGTCTCCTTCCTATTACTCCGTGATTGCAACGTTGGATGCCATTGCATGGTTCACAACGGATTATTCGAGGTGGCACTAATCTACGGTGAACCATATGATGGATCCAACGGTTCAATCTTCTGCACCGCACCAAGTTCTGCACTACGACTGCACGACAACTGCACTAAGCCAATTTGAATGATGCTTTAGCTTATTTTATTTATGAATATTTGGCTATATTATTGTAAACATTTAAAAAATGTTAGAACATTCGATCTCGAAAATTCGCAGATCAGCGTATTATTGACAATTTTATTGATTACTTGCATATCATAATCTCACTTTTTGTGTAAAAATATATTAGTCACTGGAATCTTGCATACAAGATTCAATTTCGAACGGACATTACCCACTCGAGATGAAGCATTTAAAAATTATCACATATGTGACATATGAGACGTCTCGTATGCGATAATTTCCGAATTATCATATATACTTATATATTATATATATTTCCCATAGGGAATACAGAAAAATATAAAATTAGGATTTTCAGTCAAACTTCCTTATATAACAGTGTATAATGGGGCGTTTAGGAATGATGCAATAGCTCCTCCCCAAAACGGTTATTTATTAATTTTATTCGTGAATTTATTACTGTAATAAATCGTATTGAAGCACCACGCGTCCTTGCTTGCACTGGATAAACCAGAGGTTAAACTGTAGACACGGAATCTGCAGTGGCCTCCATAATGCCGCTGAAATTGTATACATAGTTCAATTGCTGGCCACGACGCAGCGCTCTTTTTATTTCGGTCCGGTTTGGTAGCACAGGACTGGCCATCTCCCTTCTAATCTCTCGTCAGGCAATGAACCAGCCAGCCCGGCAAGACGGCGTTACAAAAGCCACCGCGACGCGGCCACAGTGGGCATGTCTGATGCTCGCTTGAGATCACGGATTCCAAAGTTCTTTTGGTATGATAAAGTACTTCATGATCCAGTCTAAGGTCTGACGCAGAGTACGCCATTCGCAGCCGTTTCCGAGAAAACGAATAAAAATATTCTTATATATATTCTTATACTGTTAACTTTGTAAGTTGAAACGTGGAAGCGGCGAAGCTCAACGGATAGGCGCTCGACATCCACGCTGCCGCCCCGGTTCGATTCCCGCGTCGAAACCTTTTTTTTTAATTCTTATTTTTCTTTGTCTTTATTTCTGGTTTTTCTCACAATGCGTGTTACTAATTCAAAGGGAAGATGTTTGATGAGGTCGTACTCAAGCCGGATCGTGTAATAAAAAATGAAAATCAGTAATATCTGGCGTTTATTGTATTAATAATTAATTGTGATTAATGACGCATATTTCAGGACGAATATAAGCTACACCTAGTATAATAACCGCATTTAATAGCAAAATCTGCAAATAATAATCAACTCATGATAGGAAAAAAATTGATGAACTTTGAATTCATAAATTAGACACATTATACGAAAATCAAGCTACAATTTTTATTCTCTTTTATGCAACTTCAGAATAACAATAATAAATATGATTTTTATCACTGTTAACAACTACCTACTAAAAATTTATTCATTTACTACGTTTGTAAATATGACAAAATAACCTCATAGGTTATGTTCAGCACCAAATCCAGTCATTTCTACAATTAAAATTATATTTTGGAATTTAAATAAACTTTATCAATCCTGAATAATGATAGAAACCAATTTCACTTACTTTTTGATATCCAATATTCGATATTCTTCATACAAACTATACACTCGCCGACTGGTATTCTCAGGGATTCTTCAAAGAGACCTATGTTTTCTTTGCATGAAAGAGACGTCGATTTCCTTCAGCAAGTCTAGCTACATGCGTGATCCTTGGTTTCTCCTATTCTTCTACCTCCGTGAGAAAAACGAATTTTCGTATCAGTATTTATTGGCTTCTCAGTTAGAAGCTATCGGTATTGATCTGTACTCGTTTCATAGGTTAGAATCATATGAGTCAATCAGATAAAAATGTGTTCGTTCTTGCCTTTATCTATTGGTCGACTGTGTGAAGAATGTGTTGTCTGTGATTCCTATGTGAGCCTATTTACACTCGTACGAATATGCGATAAATGCAATTACGGTTCCTATCAAGGGCGTAGCCTTATTTGTGGAAAACGCGGGGTACGTTCCACTTAACACCCGTAACACCCTCTGTATCGTCCCATCCATGATTTAACTATTAGAGGTTTTCTCAGTAGAGCTTGGACTTGGAACCAAAATAAAAATGTTCTGCGCTTGGGATTTCAGGCGGCCATCTTGCTACATATTCATATGTGTATGCCGTGTATGTGCGTATAAACAAGCCACCCCGAAACAACCGGTATAAATTTTGCTTCTTCAAGTCGTTAGACTTTATTGATATAAGTATTTGTATGAAAACATTTACTATTTTTACGATCCCAGAGGCTGGATCCTCAGTCTCGAAAATAGTAGAAAGCGGCGCGTCGACTCTGCGAGTCATTTAGTCAAGTGATGGGTTCGATTGAATTTAGACGAATGATTAGAGAATCTACTAAAGATTTATTAAAAGGTTGGTCCTATTCCCACGATACAATAGGTAATTAAATCGACTCGACGCGAAGGAGTAATAATGGGGATATCTGTGTAAAATGGGTCAGGCGATGACTGTCTTTGAGGCCTCGTCGGCTAGCCCTCGACGGCACTCGACGGACCGCGTAGTGATGTTTCCTATCAGCAAAAGCAGCCCTTTTGCACTGGACGCTGAGCGCCCTCTGGTGGCTCCGCGGTCGACGTAATCCGCTGCCTCAGCGGAATCCTATCCTTGGTTCTAACGGTCGTTTCTAACAAACTTTCTCACGACGCTGATTACAGATCCGAGGGATCTATTGATGATAACCGAACCGTCGGAACGACAGACGGAGTCCGTTCGTTACAACTATTATTCATTATATTAATATGAATAATCATTTATATATATTGAAAGATTATTTTTTTGATAAACTTTTGAAAAATATAATAACAGTAATTACTATTATTATATTTTGGAGTAATAAGTTTTTGATTAAAATAATTCGTAGTTTGCAATAAATGCTAAAGAAATTAATATTTTGAAAACCAGCGTCTCGATCGTTATTGGTTTACCGTATCAATATGGTTGCATTAATCCCACGTTTCTCACCTCAGTATACTTGGCAAACTACTGCAACCAATTTGAAAATAAATGTACCCAATAATTTGGAAATCATTTGGACAAATTTGGAAAATCATTCACGTAGTTTGGAAAAAAATGGATAATGAATAATCAATGAAAATGTATTAAACGTATAGTTAGCAAACAAATTGACCGATTTCATTTTTTTTTCTTCAGATCGATGCTAAATGATTTGGAAAATCGATTTCCAAGTATTTCAAAATTTGGAAAATAATTTTTAAGTATTTATTTACGAAATAATAATAAGGCGCCGCCCCCCTCCCGCCGCCCGCCCTCTGGCGGGCTGCGCTGCCCTCCGCCATGACAGTTTCGTCTTTCTACGTCTTTCGTGTGATTGATAATTTTGGAGTAGTAAGATTCAGCTGATAAAAATATTCTTCATTTGAAGAATGTACATTCTTACTTGAAGTTTTGCTCATGAACTAGACAGGTCAGCCTTGAATGTCACACGTTGAAGTATTCACGTTGCACTACATCAACCTGTATCATCTTCATTTCGGGACAGATCTTTGCCTCATGCAAGGCGAAATAGATAAGAATCAAGCCCGAAGCAATTTGTAGAACAATTGTGCCGAGGACTTCTGGAAAGATGAAATAATTCGTGGCCGTACTTTTATGTACCCATGCTGGTTGTTCAAGCCCGTGTGTAATGTAATTAGTCAACGTCATGAATAAAATTTCTCCGACGTTCTGCTTCTCAAAGGCATCTTATAAGGTAACTTTTTTCCCCTTTCGAGACTTGAAATATTAAAATGAATTTCATTGATATAGTTCGATATTTTTTCATTAGCAGGGCCCTTTTAATAATCGCCCAACAACCACGAAAGACGCAGAAAGACGAAACTGTCATGGCGGAGGGCAGCGCAGCCATAGAGATATAAGAATAGAGTAGGGAAGGTGGCTCAGAGCGTGTCTCTGGACTAGAGAGAGAAAGAGCAAGTCAGAGGATACCTTTCTCTGTCTACTGGCGCGTGCGCAGTCGCGCGCTTGGGGAAGTGGGGATTCGAATGAAACCAGGAGCATGTAAATGTCATTATTCCATATAATTTAAAAATAATATTTTTATTAATAATTATTCACTAATAAATAATAAAAGCAGTTAATGGAAATTTCGAATAATGAAAACATAAGTATAATGAAAAAGAGAAATTTATTCGAATAAAACATTTATTCAAATAACTCATCTCTTAAAAACTAAAGCTTGACAATACAATAACATTCTTATATTTCATTCGCCTCTGAAAATCGTTAATTTATTGTACTGCATCCTTATTCTATTTTTAATATCACAAAGTTTATCACCTTCATGTTTCAACCTTTTATCAATATAATTTTGCACTATTAGATAAATCAACTGATGACGATGATCATACATTGGCTCTTGCTCTAAGGTGTGACTATTCTTGTCTAAAATATGCGGAGGTAACATTTTCAATGTTTCTGTTACTAACTTAAAACTAATATCCTTACTAACTAAACAGTTCTTATGCATACGTATCACTTTCTCAGCAATGTGACAAATAAATTTGCAAAGCGCACAAATTGCAGGCATGTTTGTACCGTTTGAGCTTCTCACATTAAAAACAATATTTTTCACACATAACCTCCTGAACTGTTGAATGTAAGCAGGCTGAGCAAACCAATTCCCAATTCCAATGAATACAAACCAAACTTCCCGAATCCTCCCCCCCGCCGCCCCAGACGTTATGCGCATGCGCTAGTAGAAAGAGAAAGGTGTCCTCCGACTTTCTCTTTCTCTCTCTAGTCCAGAGACACTTTCACTTACAGGAGAGCCTATGGCTCCCCTACTCTATTCTTATACCTCTATGAGCGCAGCCCGTCAGAGGGCGGGCGGCGGGAGGGGGGCGGCGCTTTATTATTATTTTGTAAATAAATACTTAAAAATTATTTTCCAGATTTTGAAATACTTAGAAATCGATTTTCCAAATCATTTAGCATCGATCTGAAGAAAACCAAATGAAATCGGTCAACTTGTTTGCTAACTATACGTTTAATAAATTTTCATTGATTATTCATTATCCATTCTTTTCCAAACTACGTGAATGATTTTCCAATTTTGTCCAAATGATTTCCAAATTATTGGGTACATTTATTTTCAAATTGGTTACAGTAGTTTGCCAAGTATACTGAGGTACGTTTCTCACAACGCGTAACTCGTTATTGGCTCACCGTATCAATATGGTCGCATTAAACACACGTTTCTCATTGGTCAAAACATTTTTATAAAAGCATATGCGTGAAGTAGTTACAGAGCAAACCCCTAAGAGTTACATCATGCTTTCATCCAAGGCCCGTGGTCGCCGCGAACGATCGCCAACGTCATACATGACGTCACTGTTCGCGACCGCATCGCGCCTACTTCGCCCATACGAGATAGGTGGGTCGACGTGGCCTTTCACCAAACCGTGCCGCAGTGACGGCACTACGAAGATAACAATCATGGCGTCGACAAGATCAACCTTTTACAATCCTGAAAATGATTCTTCAGACTTATTATCTCTTATTAGTTTCGTCAAAATGTTACCCAAAACTACAAGCATGATGCAAGTTTTCAGTTGCAGCCACCATATTGAACGCGCTTAATATGCGTTCCACCTATAACTTTCGCCTACAACGGCCGCGGATTTTTTACGTTAGTGGAACGGCATTTTCAGCGGTCATGGTCGCGGGCGTTAAATGGAACGTAGCCCGATGCTTATTATTGTAAAGAATGTACTGTACAAAAAAAAAATTGAACTTTGTTCGATTGATAACAAGTTTTGCGCATTATCTTAAACAATTGAAAGTTGATCTAAAGAAAACTCATGGATAAGTTTTGCCAGTTTTTTCTTTACACTGTTCAACGCTGTTTTTTTGAGAAAAAAAAATATTTTCCTAAAATATAAACATCCAAAAATGTCCACAATAATGTAATTTTGGAAGAAAATTTACTGAAAACTCTTGATGCATATTGTAACAGTTCAGTTAATATGTAAAGAATTAAAGCTCAACGACACAGAAGTCTCGCAACAAGATTATCTTTGGTAATTTAGATGATTCTTTAATGATATTCGAGGATAGTCATCTGAACTGGAAGAATTAGTGTGTCGCACGTGATATTTTTTATCAAATATTTTAGATTAAAATGTTAATTTTTCATTCTAGAGGCGAAGGAAGAAGTATGGATTCAAGCGAAGATAAGACAGACATATTGCCTAATAAAAAACGTTTCCTATCGTCGAAAGCACAGATCAATGAATTATCCTATAAAATAACATTAATAAATAATTTTGTAAAGTAAGTTGTGCAAGTTAATTTTGTCATTAAAAAGAATATGCAAACATTTCAAACTCCTAATGATATTTGTTTTTGCATCTCTCCACGGAATGGGTGAGTCAGTAAAGTTGTGAGGATTCAAAATTGTGCACTGAAATTGCTATGGACGAAAACTCATGAAAAGTTTTGTATGACTTTTATTTAAATATAGATTTATTTCTTCGGTTATTACATGAAATAGAATTTTTACAATTTGTTTCGCTTCATTGGCTTTCGAATTTGTCGAAATACCTTCAGTGTCGAACTACTTGCAGAAGAGTGATGGGTATCCATAAATAATATTGACCTTTGTTGTGATTATTGAAAACTGACTCTGGTCATCAGGTTTATGACATACTATATCTAATAATTTAATTCTACCTTTTGATAATATTTGATATATAATCCGTTAACAGTTTTGGCACGGAATCTTAAGGCAGCATAAATGATTTCTACATTATATAAATCTGTGTATTTTCCATCCATCATCTATGACATATGTGGGAAATGTGGGATATAGACGTTATACTTGAAAAGAATTTTCTAATTGAAATGTTTGACAAAAGTTTTTGGAAAATAATGAATGCTCATTTGAGATCGACACGTAATTATGCTCATCCAAAGTAAACATTTCCCTTGTTACATCTACAAGTGATCACACGAATTACTCTTCTGAAAGTATCTAGGTAACCATCCACTGTGCTCTAATTATGTAATACCTTAGATTTCGTCTGTAACAATTTTTAAGTTCTTTTTCTTAATTTTTCAAACAACCTGATTACTGAGATGTAATACATATGTTTGTAGTAGAGATTCACCGATCATACTGACAATTAAAACAAAAATATGAAAAATTCTGTTTGGTTTGAAAACTAAATTGAATTTAAATATCAGTAAATAAGCATAAATGCATGAATTCATTTGCAATCGTACAACTTGTTTGTTTGGTTTGCCACATGGCCGAAACTATTCAGCGAGTCAAGTACGGCTGTGTCACTTTAGAAATCTATGATATTATATATTACTTTCATCAGAATTATACGAATGTATAATTCATCAGCGCTCAATAAATCAAAGTGATTGAGAATTTCATCTATCAACTTCAAGTCTAACTATTATCAAATGCATTCGGAAATGCATACTGCAGGAGGTACATGTTACAAATCAATACGTTAAAATTGAAGAAAGAAAAACGGACTGTATAACAATTTAATGTGTTTATTAAAAAGAGAGGAATCTACTTAACACGACAGTGATGTAGTATTCATTTGTTCTTGAAATGATAATTTGTCAACCTTGATTTTTCCATCATAGAATTTATACTGCTTCTTAACACTTTGACTGTCACGACAAATTCGTACGTTTCGCTCAGGACGCCACAATATTTTGTTTTCTGCAATTGTAAGACGTTCAGATGACCACCGTTGCGTCACAGAAGACACCGCGACCGATCATATATGACCAATATGTCAGTCAACATCGTAACAATTCAATCCAATTTGTTGATACTGTACTTCTCATATGTAAAAATGGCAGATCCATTTTTGCAGATACCAAACGATAATACAATACGTCATAGTGAATGCTGAACAGTATAGTAGATAGTATGATTTTGAAAATGGTTCGGATTAACATGGTTAACACCAAATGGTGATGACACTATTTCAAACAAAACGTTATATTTGCCAAGAAAAATCCGTACAATAAGCGTCGGAAATGCTGTTCGAGCTGAACAAAAATATTGACGTATAATAAACGCTTTGTATTTGCGATATTTTATATTACTGTGAAGATTTCCTCAAAAAGATACCAATAGGCATTATGTAAACGCAAATATTAATAAAATTTTAGATAAAAATAATTCAATCAGCATATTATGTACTATAAAACAAAGGATTTCACATGCTATGAATACCGCCATTAAAACTAAGAAGCTACCATTTTGTTTCAGAATCTTATTCTACCGTAATTGTTAGGTCTACCAACACCAATTTTTATGGAATGAACAAAAATGTATATTCTGCAAAATTTAGATGTCCTCATCAAGAAGTTTGCCACATAAGTATTTTCGAAATCAAGTCGCTAAGTATTTTCATGGACGGGACGACAATTACGACTAACCATACAAATATTGAATGGATTTGTTTTTTTTGGCAATTTCACTATGCTCTCCCATCCATAATTTCCACTGCGTCTAAAAATTACTCAAGTGATGTTAGATTTGACTATGTCGAAACATCGAGGAAAATGACACTACGTCAATGCCCGACAGTTTTCCTGCATAGAAGAGTTCAAGTAGGTTTTACCTACGAAGAATCTTTTATGTAATACAGAACCAGCACTGGTTTTGAATACCTGACACTATCTGTCGTCTTGCCATCATAGGTACAGTCCCCCCCAAGTTGGGTAACATTGACTCGGATAAACAGAGCATGCGTAGATGAGATTTCAACGCATTCGTTTTCATCATCTGTTTGATGCTTTTGAAGCCCATCACCAAATACGACGCCTGTCTCAGAGTTTTACCACTTCATTTTATTGCTTGATACTAAGCATTTACCAATATGTTTAATTACACCTTACCCGAGCTGCTTTACCGTCAGATCAGCTCGAAAGTATTTATAAATTTATATCTATTTTATTGCTTATAAGTTTACTCGTCATGTTTCAACGTACGTTTCATTTATATTAATTGACGGATAAACTATTTGGACAAATAATTATTTTCGAGGAGATTGGTAACGCATGGCTATTGCTGGTCACATTATTAAAGCTGTACCTAACTTGACACGTCAAATTTGTTCATCTAGACTATGCATATCCATAGCAATATCACGTCATCTAAGTAGATGTGTATTATTTCTACTGTAAGTATTGTTCAACCCTGCTTCATATTCAGAAGACGGAATATTTGTTCTCCAAATCTCTACCTATAACTCGAAAATGAATGAGAGCATCGAATTCATTTTTAATCTGGTTAGTAATTGGTTATAAGAGGATGGCGTTTTCGCATGCAAAGACGAATCTAAATCTTGATCGATTCTAATAAAGGATCAGATGAGCATATATCATGATAAACACATGAACAGAGGAAGGACAGAAATTCGTCAATCTATTATTTTGCTTGAAGAGTTTTTTTGACTAATATTTCATCCGCAAAATGTGACTACGAAGCCGTCTCTATTGAGTACTTTGAATTGCTTTTACTCGCAAGATGCATGCCTCGCTAACGCGATCTAGTAATTTACTTTTTATAATCTTTTACGTATTGGTATGCGTGATGACGCAGTTTGACGACTCGGCAATCATTTCTTCTCATCTGGACAACGAAGAACTGGCTACAGATCTTCCACTGACGGCTGATTGTAAGCTCATCATGGAACCTCTGAAGACATTTTGTGTTTTTACAACATATTTTACACTTTGTGCGAGTATAATCAAAAAATTTCAAACCTTTCATACTTTCAACATATAACATATAATTTTTATTGATTTACTGCAACATTTCATTACCTGTAATGAGCAGATGGTAGTGTCTCATAGAAATACATAAGCTGAGCTTTATGCGATGTGATAGCAGGAAGCCGGTCAGTTTGTTCTTCATGGTATTGCCACTGTAGAATATAAGTTCCCGCTGATTGCATTATATGCGTGCCCTGTTAGAAAATATGTATTTCTATTTGTTCCAAATAATTACTTGAAAGTTTTGTAAATTTTTTGTTCTCACCTGAATACTTTCTCCATCGTGGCATATTACACTGGGTTCTACTTTCATACAATCAACACCTTCTTTCCATTCCCTTTCTGCACCATTTTCATGATCGGTAACTGAACCTGATCTACCAGGTGCTAAAAAATTATGATGATTTAAGAGAATTCTTAGCATTGAAGATGATGCATCATGGCCAAAATAATCTTTTACTACAAATATTTGGTACCTGAACGCGTTTCCGGTTCGTTGTCTACCATTTCACGCAAAACAGTGAACATGATATTATGACGCATGACATCAAAATCCCATGTTAGTACTGCACCAGGGTCATTGCAATTTATTGCCACATGATGTACTTGTCCACGGCTTAGACTTATCGAATGATACAAACTGTGTTCATGATCACTGGAAGTGCCCGTCTCTAAATCTAATCTATATAATTGCTTGGGCACCACTCCACCATCGACCACGCATGTCTAATAGAGCAAAATTTTTTGGTGTTAATACTCTTCACTGCTTGTAAATCTCAAATCCGTATTAGATTTCAGATGAGAAATATCAGGTATAAAATTTTTAATCTTATGTCACATCAAGAATAATACTTCGAGGTATTTACACGAAATTATCACTTTCACTGATACAAATTATTTCCGTGCATTAAAACACTTGTGTGGACATAAAACATGTGGCAATGTGCTGGATTCAACTCGGTACATCCCAAAGCGTCCTAGTTGATTTATTGTTCGTGAATATGTATCAATTGATTGTCCGAGTATGAATTTCAAAATGTATCACGATTGATCATGGCTATCATTTTCATTTTGTTGCACAGCCTATATTATTCAGATGGTCTTGACAGGTCAATAATTAATAAATGAAATCTGTAATATCCGTAATGAGTAAGATATATCCTAGCTGAACACCCCTTCGAGTTAATTTGATGAAAAGTGATGGATGAGATCTGTGAAGTGAACAACGATACACCAATAAATCTCATTAATTAATCTTACATTGTTTGCCTCTACGAAGAGAATGTAATAGCGACGTGGTATCATATCATACACCTCGCATACGCCTTCCTGTCAGTCAAGTCAATATGTTACTACTATGTTTCATATATGCCTATTGCATTAGATCTTCTACTATATTTTAGATTATAGAAAGCAGTTTCAGACTACACATATTATGAATAGTAAATATTTTTGTAAAATCAAGAAAGGTAATATCTAAATTCCACAGCTACATCTATTTGTGATGATTTATTGAACACCATTGAAGTTTCAACCGCGAGCAGTGAACTATCGTGCGGCGCCCATTGTTCTCATATTTATTGGTCATTTCATAAGTTCCAGAGATTTAGTCGAGAATCAAAAATCATCATATGATATTCAATTATTCAAATGTGGATATTCATTACCTCTGATGGACCGCCGAGAAAATCAGGTATTACATCTTGATTTATATAATCTGTTAATCCACCAGCACCTGGCTCTTGATAATCTGTGCCACAAGAGAAAACAAACTTGTTTCTTGTGTTTTCATCTGCAAAATCCATAACATATGTGAATGTGAATATTTCAATAATGATTTGTAACAAAATGTATGAATTTTCAAGTCAAACAACGATTGAAGGACTTACGTATGAAAGTACTAATAAGCGTCCATAGAATGGGGAAACACCTAGGTGCACGTATGATCAAAACACGACCCATTGTTTCCGGATAATTTGCTTCCACAATTTCAATTATACGTAGCAGTGCCTGAAAATATTATTGATGACTATGCGCGATGTTACACGGTTTAAAGTACTTTGTGTATCATTTATTCAAAAAGTATTTTCAAACAACATACATTGGCGATACGATACCTTGATACCAGGTCTCCACAAGTGACGCATATTTAACCCTTCTAAATCAATGAGCAAACTCCACTGGGATACAGGATAACCCCAAATATTGGTTGCCTCGTCCATGAGTTGTAGACCTTCTTCGCATACATGTAATGCCTGTAATAGTATTTCTTGCGATTTAACAATGAAAACAATGGAGTTTTTCGCGTTGATCTTTTGAAATGATCAGATTGCTCAACTTAGATGTGAGAATTAATGTATTTGTTGCAGACAGATGTTTTTTTAATTTCTCTAAGGGGTGACAATTAATTTCAGCCCCCCCCCTCCAAATATACATATACATATGGCAGCCCTATAAATTACTTACTAATAATAGTAACTCGTCTTCTCCTATTGATTTTAATAAACCTTTTACATCCATTTGTCCCAATCTCAAGATATAAAGTGGGCGTCCATCTAAAAATAATTAAATATGAAAGGAATCTTTCAGGATATCGAGAGATAGTAGTCAGCTTGTTTTAAAGATTATACAAGAAAAAAAGAATTAGATGTAAACTTACCTTTATCAAAGTGATGCCAGCCACCTGGGAAATAATCTTTCACTACTTGGGGAGCTTCGTATTCATCCAAAAGTTTATCTACTTGATGTTTCTTTCGCCAGTGCAAAGACTGTGTTAACATTTCTCTAGCTTTTTCAACTGAAAATTCTCTAGCTCTCAGAAATCTGAGTAAAGTAGCGTTGCCTGGTACAGAGCTTCCGCGTAATTCCTCTATGCTATGTCTCAATTGTACTAATTTGCTTTCCTGCATCATATTCAGTTTTCCCAAATATCTTGCAATATAGTCTGATGAAAGTTGCATATCAGCTATGAAATGATAGGAAACATATTACATTATCAACAAAGATACTATAAGTGTAGAAGAATTTTTTGTAGACATAAATGGTTCTCTGTCTTTGCATACACCTAGCTTTTACCTCTATTGCCCAAAAGTTTGACATCTGAAGTAATCGAGTCTTTACTACTATTAATCGTCTCTGCTTCAGTTTTGTTGCTGTAAATGTCAAGCTTATCATGAAACATGTACACATAAATTAGAATCAGAAAGCGCTTCACGGATAAATATTCAATGCCAAACACTGATTCAAAATAGTCAAACAATTAATCCAATTAGCCAATGCCCCAATTAAGCTAACAATAAGCTTGTTTGAGCACTGACGAATTTCCTAAGCTGTAACCAAAGTAATAATTCAGTCTGTATGTATAAACAATGTGCAAAATAAAACTTACGGTGCTTCAAGTTGAACATCTATTTTTGTCGAAGGGTCAACCCAGGGTTCTACATACGTGATACCTTCTTCTTTTAATTGGTTTATAAAATATTCGATTATTTCTTTTCCCTGAAATTATGATAGTTCTGGTTTACATTTGTTAGATTATTATTTCACTTCAAGCTCTACACTGAATTATTACCAATGCAGAAGAATTTCTCATGACGGACGTTAATCACCTTTGATATATTTTGAGCGTATTGTTTCATGGCCAGTTTTTCCATCGAATTTTCAAATCCAAAGAAATTCTTTATGTCCAAGCTAGCAGTTTGTTCAAAGCAGGTCCATTCAGAGTTTTCGGGATGAATCTAAATAAAAATTCGCATTTATGGATGAGAAAAACCAGTGAACTTCCTATCATCAAACTCGTTCATACTTACATAATATCTACATTTTTCTATGACCTCTACTCTGGATGAAAAGCTTTCGTTGCAGGCTTCAATTTCCAAAATACTGTTGCGTCTATCAAGAACATTTCTTTGAATGAAGTAAACGAAATCGACCCCAATTATCTGAGAGAGGAAAAGAAAAAATGCTGCAACACTTGCTTGTCATTGGAGATGTTTT
This sequence comes from Arge pagana, assembly GCA_963969455.1. Taxonomy (NCBI): domain Eukaryota; kingdom Metazoa; phylum Arthropoda; class Insecta; order Hymenoptera; family Argidae; genus Arge; species Arge pagana. The sequence continues at coordinate 11,944,334 of OZ018310.1, read as the reverse complement.
TCGTTGACTAATGATAATCAAAGGAAAAAAATTAACATTTACATGAGATTTACAGTAAAATTTCATTAATTTTATGTACTGCATTCTCAAGTCATTATCAATTGAGCAAAAATTATCCGTTTTCATACATTCTTTACAATATAATGGCAGTTTAATTTCAAACAATGAATTATATAACAAATCTTTGTTCCAGACATTGGTTTTCCGAATTTGATGGAAGTAATTTGTACAGATCCAAATTCAATTTGGTTATATGTAATATCAAGCATTGGGCTGGTATTCTTTGCGTATTGAATATCGTACGTAAGAAGTTATGGACAACACGACAACTTCGAACAAAACTGACAATGTTAACTGAGATGTGTTAACGCTATGCTGTAAAACAAAATAGTGAATCTCAGTAAGTCACATACTTTTTTTAAAATGTAAGGAGCTTCAACATTTAATTTGCAACGTCGTTCTGTTCTCCGTATCGCACCGCCGGTACTTTCTTCATCCAATGTCACTTCGCAACCAACGAACACAGGAATTTGAGGGCATGTTGGAAATCGGCGCTCGTACGCCTGAAATTATGATATGCATTCTCTTGTAACAGAAGGCTGCAGACAATTCGTAATGCGCGCAAAGTGACCTTTTCCTGACCATGCCGAGTTGTTGAAATTTAACAAATCATTACCACGCGTGTAATTTCGAAATATTTGTTAAGTGATGCTGAGTATCAACTATTTGAACTATTGTTGTCTTGTTATAGAAACTCATATCGTATTTGGCTCGCGTTCTTTGGAGTAAACAAAATTTGCTACCGGACCAATTAACGTACCGAAAAGTAATAGCACAGATATTAAAACTTGGGAAACGTGTTCGGAATATCAACTTGGGTTTCGTCTACATAAATCCATGACCATTGAATCGTATTGATACATTTTTTGTTCAGCTGTCAAATAAGCACGAGCTACAGCTTTGTGGGTATCGATAAAGAGCCGTGCACTTAGAGGTAATGGCCGACTGCAATAAATTGTTCCAAATGTAGATAGAAGTCCTCGATAATAAGAACATACAAGGCTAAATAGACTTTTGCCGTTCGTTTCTCAAGAAATATTTAATCCTCTGTTGGCATGGTGGGAGTTTGATCAGACTCGAGCGTTTGTAATGCAGTTATTCTTGTTAAAAATCTCATTTAAAGTAAGTGGGCAGAAGGTTAATAAACAACTTGACAAGAGGCACGATTTGGCATAAGAGAAAGGCACATGCAATAGTTTCTAAATATTTTGAAATACCTAGAACTTTCGTAAGCAGAAGCAAACGAGTTATATCTTATTAATACATATTGATAACACGAGACATTATTGTTTTGAAAGGCGATGATTTGTAGATGCACCCTATGAGAAATGTCAAAAATATTCCGCAACATCGTTGAAGGTTGAAATAATAATAAAAACATACCAGCATGACAAGTGCAAAGGGATATTTGTAAACCCGAACTGGTGATTGGTATAGTTGAACCATACTGATAATTTTGTTTATATGTTCACGGAAATTTAACCAAGTCGTGAGAACGATTATTCGCAATCAGATATTTCACAGCAGATTCACTGTCCAGTCAATACAATGTAACAGCTGCCATGAAGATGTCGTAGTTAGAAGAAGAAGAAGAGTACTGCCCAGCAGAGGGGTGAGACTCAATGTAAAAATATAGGGACTTATGGTGCTTTCCATTTGTCACGGAGCCTCGAGGTCAGGAGACCAAACCTCTGGATATATGTGTCTATATGATGGCGCTGCTGTCGCTATGATAGGATGTGAAGTGAGACATTAGTGGTGCCATGAGGTCAGGAATTGATAATTTATTAAACGTATTGCAATTGTAATTCGGGACAGAGAAAGACTGAGGAGAGAGAGAGAGAGTAGCGTATTTTAGATAGCACGGTAATATATACCGGACTGGAGACGAGACATAAATGTACCAATTTTATATTTCGTTCCCAAATTCAATTAAAATTAAATTATGCCTCAAACCAACCAAAGTAATACGTTCGAAGGATAACCCTCATTGTGTTTATATCCTCCTCGTAAGAATTGTGTTCGTTAGATACCGCTACTTATATAATTATTATCCCTACGTAACTAGATATTTTTTTATTTGTTAGATACTCTTGTCTCTGTTTAATCCTCATGTAGGGTAAGGATCCTGATTTAGAAAATTAAAACGAATCAAAACATAACAATAAATATGTGCAATATGAACGCAACGCAACGAACGCTACTCACCTCCAAGACTGTGAACAAACCCTGAAAAACGCAAATCTCCTGCTAGACCACCGCTGCACCCCAGGAAAAGCATACGAACCCCCATCGTATGCGCGGCCAATACTTGTATGGGTATATTATGTCATGCAAATTAAATTTATGTTCTCAATTTTTCATACATCATTTCATTTTATTTGTTCCATGCATTTATTCATATAAATGTATGTGAATTGAATAAATAATAATTATCATAAATTTGATACGTATAATTTTTGTTTTTTTGGTTGGGATAATTAGTCGACCCAGTTTTGATAGTAAAGAAACGTTATTTCTACATTTTCCGAACTTCTCATTTTTGAGAATTTTTTCTATTACACCTTGCCAACAGCTATTTTAACATATATCATTCTCTTGGATATCGAAAAACTAAGGGAATCACGTACATCAGACTCCATTAGCGTATGCGAGGAACATTTGATACTCAAAAGAAGATTGGCTAATTAGTTACCCCACTGTCGGACTTATGTCCCAAAAAAATAATTGTGGGAGTGTAGGGTCAATGATATTAATCATAGAAACAGACATTCGAAAATCATGAAAATAGATGAGCTGTTATCTACATCGAAGTTCACCCAAACGGATACACATTTCGGAATGTTTGAACGACGCGTGCAGACATCTTGAAACGATAAACAGTGAGAGATTATTCATGCGAGCCAACAGCAGCGAAAAATAAATGTATGTATGTTGGTAACTTTGTTGATTTTAAGTCTTTAAAGAACAGCTTGCCTTTTATTGGCAAGTATTGTGTCGAGAGACAGCACAAACAAAGCTGCAACAAAACATCTACCGAGAGACAGGCACGAATGTCCGGGATTTTAATCAAATAAATAATGAACCCTTTCAGTATAATCAAATACAAGTCGATGAGTGAAACACGTGGTGATTTATCGACATTCTCGTTTTGGTAGCCCCACAACTACTGATTCTGTTGCATTCTGTTCAACTATAATGAATGAAGAACCTTATATATGCTCAAGTCATCATTCTTGCTCAAATCCTGTCAATTTTAAACAATTCTTCAACGTCAACGTCATCAGTAGGAGAGAGGGGGAGGGGGAGGCGGTTAGGCTCACATTATTTCAAGAGCTGGAGAAACCATTGAATCCTTATTCACCAGGGATTCATTTTGTCGCTCAAAAAACATTGAACAATTAGAGTGTTGATGATCTTGTTCCTCGTTTCTTTTGTCGATAGAATCGAATAGGCTGAGTCAGTAATAAACAAATCCGGTAATGTCAGGCCATCATACGAATCGATATTGACATGACTAATGACAGCTCTTGGTCACATCCTGTAAAATATTGGTAGATATTGTGAAATCGTAAATCTCTATGTTGTAACGTCATTACTTTCATCTCAACTTATCAATTTCTGATTGTGCGGTGGAACTGTCGAGAGTTTGTAGTTGAGACAAATTCACGTCCGATAAATAGTACCAGGGTACACCAAAATATACAATGTGGTCGAAAAATACCCCCAACAGATGTAAGATGAATTTTTCGGTTCTAATTTGTTGAAAAACTAGGCGTCCAATAGAACTGCAGATAAGTATGTATATAGAACATTGGGGAAGTTCTAATTGTTGGTGACGATAATTTGAATTTTCAATATCTGTAATGAGGCGTAGGATAAAAAAAATATCAGTAGAATGTTATGTGTATTGGAAATGTAACAATATTCAATATAATTGAACCAATAATTTCTGGGGAACTGCGGTCATTATCTCGGTTCTAATGGCTATTTCTGGATCTGATGCATCATCAGACTCTGAAATACCGCTGATTGTTGGTTATCTGATAGTATTATCTTGGTTCATGTAGTCATTTCTGGATCTGCTGCACAATCAGACTTTGAGAAAGCACTAAGTCTTGGGATACTGGTAGTATGATTTCGGTTCCAGTGGCTATTTCTGAATCTGCTGCACAATCAGGTCTTGAAATAGCACTAGATTTTGAGTAATCTACCAGAGGGGTTTCTGGCCCGATTAGCATTAGTGCACACACACACATACATACCAGCTGCCTATAGTAGACCACTCACCTTTCCACTCCATGAGCCTTCTAGATGGTTTGAACTTTCGCCAACAGATGGCGCCATCATCGTCCAACCACTTAACTGACGTCACACACCCCTAAGTTGCTACCACAGACCCTTAAATTAGCGTCACACACCTCTAAGCTGCTACCTCACTCCCTCAATTTGATAATTGGCGCCTCCAATCTGACATTCACACGCTCTACCTTACCGACTAACATGGTAACGATTAATCGATTCTACATATGCTAATTAGCCATCATTTACCATCCAAGATGAGTTACAGACATAATTAGCACTCTTCTGCTTGTTTCTTAATTTACTCACATTGTTCGAGAGTCAAACGGTACAGACGTATGACAATGATCACTCTTGTGATTCTGATCCAGAAGTTCCCACCGCAATCATCGTTCGAATCGAAATTTCCAGGTGAAGATCTGAACCAAATATGCGAAAGAAGTTATTCTAGAAGTTTCCGGCCGGATGCAAAAATTCACGGCCCTTCCAGAAGTTTTGCGCATGCGCATGACAATGATCTCGTTTGCGATTCTCAGAATTGTTTCAGGAGAGTTCTCGGAATTATCATGGATGAATAACCTTGACTATTATTTCCCAAGATACGACAACCTGCTTTTGCCAGAAATCTTCTCTTATATATATAAACAGAATTTCATAACATTCTCATGGCTGAAAATTTCTATTACGCATATGCGCATGACAATGAGGACGACCTCATTTTCGGCGGAAGCCTGATGTTATACAATATATAGAATTTCGTAACATTCTCAGGGCTAAAATTTTCCATCACGCACATGCGTATGACAATGGGGGCAACCTCATTTTACCGAAAGCCTCCATGATTTCGTTTGAGACTTCTCAGAAATCGACAGTTTTGAATCTCACATGAAGCGATATAATATCAAGCTATACGCAACTTTTTTGGAGACATCCATTCATGAACGTTTCAATCATACGTGGCAAAAATAGGTCGTGAATGCTGTTTAGCCTACGAGGTAACTACAAGTGGCTCGATATCTTTGCTATTAGATGGCAATAACACCGAGCGTCGGACCGCTCACATGAAGCCTCTAAACGAAACGAAAAGAATTATTGTACACCATCGAGGAATGATCTTGAATATTATTCGAGATGAGAATTAAGGATTGAGATATTTTGAATTTTCTAACCTTTAACTACAGTTTATCTCTAACATGTATGGTTACAAGGATTTAGGCACATATTTATAGGGAAAAATCATTTTTTATTTATGAAATGCTTAGAAATCAATTGGGATACAGAATGCTGACATTGATACATCGAGCTCATCGATATCTTGGTTTGCAGAACGATGCTTCAATAACCATTTTTGCAATAGTTTTACATTTTGCGCAGCACAGTTGGCATTTCATATATCATGATGGTTACAGCAGATGGTTTCCGATGCTTTCCTCAACTTCTCCAATGAAGGACACCCCAGATCAGTCAGATCAATTATTTCGCAGTGAGTCTTTCCCAACAATCCATACTGCACCCAATGCTTTTTCTGTATCCCCTTCACATAGATCTTGACCCCGCTAAGTACAAAACTTGTGAGAATCAGTTTGAGATCGTTGAAGAGTGAATTACCACCATCCCACGTCAAACCATGAAAATTTAGCTCCAACCACAAATTCTCACTCTTTTACATAGCTGGCAACAGATTCCATTCGAATGACAGTTCAAATAACAAGTTTGAGAGCTGCTCTTGTTCGTCATCAAGATGAATAAAATCCAGCTCCTTTACTCTGAATCCAATGCGAGATACTTTAAAACCTTACAAATCAACGATGAACTCCATTGTCAACGTATCATAGTCTTAATATCTTTCATGGCTATATTTGACACTACCAACACCGAGGTATCTGACAAGATCCAAAAGAGGTCAAAGATTACCAAAACTATTAAAGTAGATGACTTCACCGCCAATTTTTTTGTACGCAACCCAATGTGTGCCGGGACCAACTTTATCATGTAATTAACGACTGCCGATTCACGCTTGCATGGTTAATTCTTTGGTAAATCATTTCACATAAAAATACCACAGAAATATGGAATTTCCAAGATGATTGCATACCTTGACAGATCTACATCAGTCAAAGCCCGTTGGAGCAATGTCACTTCTAGTTTTTTGTCTGGTGGCATGGTTTTAGGTGAAGACTCAAGCCTTGTCTACAGCGTTTCAAGTGAAGTCCTTTACCTACAGCGATACCTTCCATAGTTTTGTTATGACGTTGACTTTCCTTCAGCTGTTGCTTGGTTGAGCTGGCATCATTCACAACGTTTGCAACACCCGTCGCACCACCAGCCGACGCACCGGTAGCGCTAAGCCCAGCGAATAGGGGTACGAGGAATGGTAAAATTCGCCAACTTTGAATGGTAGAGGAAGAATCCTGGGAGTGCGTACGTTAAGTTTACCACCAGCTTTTCTCACACCTCCTCGTGCACCTCTCAATGCTGGCTTGATGCTAGCCAGAGGAGTCTTACCCGGAACCATAGACCGCTTGGCTTCGGGGACGACTTTCCTCAGCGCTATCATGGGTTTGCGGACACCCATTCCAAGCTTCAACTCGGCTTTCATCGTGTTCGTTACAGCCCAAGCGACAGCTCTTTCACCTAAATTAGGGTCTTTAGCGAGAACTCGCTGCCAAGCTTTTTCTGCCAAGACTTTATCTGCTGCACTCCTAGCTTCAAGGTTCTCTCAATTTTTTGAGTAGGCAGTATCATGTTCTTTGCATCAATCAATTTTGACTCTTGATCAAATTCTCTTGTGTTCGAGCACAATTCAGATAATCATCGAACGCTATCTTTTTCAAAGTCGAGCCTCCGACCCCCTTGTCGCGTTTTTTATCTGAATTTCCTCCCTCCAACACTCTGAATGAGTCCAATTTTGCTCCTCAACCTATGAATTCTGTCATTATTCTACCATTATTTTCATCTTTCATTAGACCGGTAACTTTCTTATTCACCAAAAGAATTCTGTAAATGTTATTTGGTAGATAGTCTGAGGTGTCAAACTTCGTCAAATCAAATTTCATACATTCCTATATGTTGGGAACTGTGGAATGTTACACCAGGCTATCTGTGTCTGTATACTTCAATTTTGCTCGATCTCCAAAGTTTTTCTTCAGATAATTATAGTAAAATTCGTAAATATATGTTTTCGAAAGATCAAGGATAGAGAATCCTACGTATATTGGTTTATTCAGCGTAACTGTTGATTGTGATAATTCAATTATAACCATATCTTCATGGAAAATGGTGTAACTATGGAAATTGGGTTGTACAATCAGAGCTCTTGCTCCATACCATCGATGCCATTTGTTAATTAACTTGACATCTTTGTACTTCCGAACTTTTTCCATCGTTTTGCCAAAAACTGCGTTATTCATAAGTTTATAGATTTTTTTTTCCAAAATCATTGCTAGATTTTTTTCTAAATTCGGTATTCAAATTTATATATTTTTCAAGCCATGGTCCTTGTCGAAATTCTAAAACACTATGAATTTTCGTCAATTTCATACCTAAATTTAAACATTGCTTCAAGACTTTATAATGGATAACATATTTCGTTTTTGAAAAGAGCGTAGTTGTTAATTTTGATTGTTTGCACCCCGGTGGTATGTAATGCTCGGGGCATAACGGTAAGTCTCTATGCAATTCTTTATGCAAACTTTGAGAAATCCTTGTGAAGCAGATTCACAATAGCTCCCGTTCTAATTCGTCCCTCAAAAGCAGTTTCCAAATCGTGCCATTGTACACGATCGCTTCTTCTTCTTTGTCCTCGTACATCCACAACAGTTTTTCGAGATTGTGGAAATTTCGCCATCAATGATTTTAAAATTCCAATTGTTGTCAATAGTTTTGTTCCATGTCCAACCGTTGAAGCACTTCTTAAAATTTTATTCAACAGTCGAATATTATGTGTACCAAATTTATTCCATTTTTCAATGACCATCGGTGAACGTTAATTTTTCAGGAGTTCGTAAGCCCTGTCCATGATATCAATCAGTTTCAAACACTTATCGGAATCCATCGTTGATCTGCTTTGTTCAATGCTTAATATAAACACAGTTGAATGTTGAATGATCGCTCTTCGTTGAGCAGGGAACCCTTTTATAGGATGAGCGGACAAAGAGTTCCAAAAAAGAAATAAGGTTACAAAATACGTGGTTAACATTTTATTCAGATACAAAATTAGTTATACATAATTGAATTCAATTTGATTATATTTTCCGCCAGGGTAGCGCATCTGACGTCTATTCTCTTCACATGCTTCGATCATCTTTCGCCAGAGATCACCATCGTCATTTAGGATCTTCACCATCCGAGCGGGTATAAATACTGAGTAGCTCTCTTCCACATCGGCGATTATCCTGATGCCGTATTTAGTCTTAACTTGCCGCAAGTTTGTGATTTGACGATCTTTGGATACTTCCAGATCTTTCACTTTTTTCGTTGGTAGATATTCTTCCAGTCGACCAAACTTGTTCGTTTTAGTGAAATCCATGATATCTTTTGATGATTGTAATATGGAGATTAGCATTTTACCAGGCTTCCTTCAGACTCCTTCCACTATTCACTTCAAACTTATATTTCCAAACTTTTTTGTGAGGATATGCAAATTTGATCTGGCTTGACTCGAGTGTTTAACTTCTTCAATATTTTTTTAACAACAGCTCAATTCGTACACGCGATTCACGTTGCTTTAGTGTTCAGACTCATTTGAAAAATAATTGCTTAATGATGTGCAGATGTGACATATTCTCTCTCTTTTTAGTCCTACATCCCTCCCACTAATTTGCAGCTTCTAGAATATTCTCTCTCACACGTTTATTTGACCGAAGTCCTCATCTCGAAATTTAGATTCGAACAACGGTCGTGATGGAAGATTCTAGCAAAGGGGTTGCCGCATCTCGAATAATATTCCATCGTTATTTATCGGCGATGATTCCGAGAACTCTTCTAGCTTGGGGGGAAAATTCCGAGAATCGTAAGCGAGATCAGTGTCACACGTCGGTAGAAACGTCTGGAAACACCTTGAGTATTTCCTATCTCATAACATTCCGTGAGAACGCTATGGAACGTGATATACATGAGAGACCGACAGGTTCGAACTTGCCAGAAGACCACGATGACGTCATCGTCGCATAATCATTGGCATACGCCTTCATCTTTTGACTCCCGCTACAACGTGGGTAACATGAGAAAAAAAGGGGACGCTAATTTTGTCGGTAACAAATCTTTCGTGGCATAATTATCGATAATTAGCGAATGATCAATAAATCGATACCATGGGTCGGTAAGGTAGGGCGTGTGAATATGAAACTGGAGGTGCCGCATATCAAATTGAGGGTGTGGTAGCAACATTGAGGGTGTGCGACGTTAATTTAAGGGTGTTTGGTGCCAACTTGGGGGCGTGTGACGTCAATTCAAGAGCGTGTGACGTCATCAGGGTCGATATCAGCGCCATCTATGTCGGTAACAGCGCCATCTGTCGGGCGATTCACGTCATTACATCGGTAACAGCGCCATCTACCCATCGAACTTTACGGAAGGATGTTGGAGAGGGGGGGCGGTAAATGTCGGTGTAGGAATTTGCATCCAGAAACACCTCTGTTTATCTACTCATTATTATTCTGGTAACCTGTACTGATCTTTGTCGGTATAGATTTAGCAATAATTATTGTACGGTATAAATGTTTTTTGTCAGAAACTACAAAATTTACATACAGAGATATGTAAATATTCAATTCTGGCCTACAATACTGATGTATGACAGCTCAAAGTTGACTATTTATTTCTCTCAATTGAAGTCGGTCACACTACTTATTTTTACGGTATCTCAAAGTTCATAGAAGTACTCTATGTAAAAAAATTATTGTTCGATACTGTCATTGTTCCAAATTTTGTGAAGCCACCTTAATTAGACCATTTCACACGCTTAAATAAAGACTTCTTTCCAAAACCCTGAGCCATTCTGCTACAAATCCCAAGAGAATACAGCAAGGCAAAGCAACGTAGGGTACCATGGAAAATACATGGGGAAAAGAATTGGTAATCCTCAGTAGATGGCAGCTCAGAACAGTAGTGGAATTGGTAACAGGACACAGCAATCTAAAAATTTTTCAGCGCAAAATTGGGTAAACCAGGTGATCCAAACGCGCGAGGCCTGATGAGGACAGTGTATAAACACTAATTCACGCCCCGTGTGAATGCCCAGAGCACAGTTAGCCGCAAAGCAGAAGTGGCTGGGCGATGCGATAATCTCACTAGAGGATATCAGAGAACTTCGTCTGAGAGTGAACATTCCGTAGCCTGAACTCTCTGGGTAAGGAAAGGGAATACGGCACACGGACAAATCGCTACGTGCGGTATGGCTGAACAGGTCCCACCGAGATCGAATCTACATCTACATCTTTTACATTGATATTAAACCTTAAATATTGATCCGACTTGGAAGAGTCTTAGGACTTTGGGTTCTCACAATTTTACTTCAAAATAAGACTAAAAATACTTGTCGAATATGATAGAAAAATATTGTCTTTTTCAGAGCTTTTCCACGAGCTTCATTTTTTCAAAATATTTTTTCCAAAAATCAATACGTTTCGAGATATCTTAGGATATTAAGTGTAAAGTTCTCGAAGGTGTAGGCGACAAGCGGTGCCGAGTGCCTGAAAGTCCTTCGACGATTTTTGTTATCTCTTCATAAAGAAGCCTTAGGTGCATTTTGAGATTGATCTGACGTTTCGGCTTTTCGGAACTTCACCCTGAAAACAAACACAATTCCAAGCAGTTCTATTCTAGCCATTCAGAGTCATTTGTACACTATTCTTTCCCAAAGAGTGGACTACATTGTTAAAATTAAATTAATTGAAGACATAAACATCAGGAGTTCAATTTAGTGATAATTTCTTTCAACCTCTTATTCAAATCGACTCATGATCAGAGGCAATTCATTAATTAGGTAGGGCTCCCGAGCGCAAGAGGAGTTTTTAAAAATCTCTTCATGATCTCATTTCGGAGGAGAGAGGGACAAAAACCATTTCTACGTGAAATGTAACGATAAGTGTAGACTGATAAATAGTTGAGAGCAAAGCGTCTGGCGAAGCAGGTGTCAGATCTATTTTTTCATTTTTTCCATACAATTCCATTTAAATATTTTTATTTTTACTTTTTTATTATTCGTTAAGTTGCAAAAATCTGCCGCTGCATCTGATGAGCTACCAATTTTCTCCGACTGGACAGCATGGCTTGCCAACTCATTAAGCCGGACAACGATTGATGATCTGAACTGAACTGGCTTTTACTTTCTGGCTTATTTTCTTTCAGATTGTTTTAAATTTAGTCGTTCATTATATAACGCAAGGTATTTTTCATTTACAGTTCTTCGAGTTCTTTGTTCCCTGATTTTAATATGCTTTGAAATCTTTGACGTTTTTTAATGTAATTGATCTTTCTTTAATTACACTTAACCATCTCAAACGCTTTTCAGGAACACTAGGTAAAATCTTGCGCGAGGAAGGGGAGGGGAGTCCGAAAATCTTACGTGTCCTTACATGGGAATGGGGGGGAGGGAGGGGGGGGGGAGACGAAAATTTCAAAAACCAACCTTACGTAATTCATGAACGTGTCCCTTTGCTGCATACTCCTCGCCTTTCTTGGTCCTATGATCCAATATGAAAACTGTTTGAAGCTCGATTACGTTTTTTATCTTGCAGTGCACCCTGCAATGGATGTAACTCATTGTAATAAGAAGATTTTCAAGTCAGTTTTCGTAACCACTTGCCTTCCAATTTATTGTTGAATACGAGAATCCGTAGTCATCGAATATTTCGCCACGAGTGAGCTTCAAATCTCTTGAGGATTGTTGTCATGACTGGGTGATGCCACAGTCGAGTCGAGGAAGGTGGTAGCTTTTAGCGCCAAGATTCAATCAAAGATACGAGAGTGGCGACAAGATCCTCGAAAGTTGGTGTTCCAGCATGGATATGTGTGAAAAAGCTGAAAGCGGTTTGAGTTTTTGACACCAAACGAAAAATCGAATTCAAAACTGCTGCGTACAGAGGATCAATGAAATCATTTTCATCTGCGAATTCCTTGGATTTTTCAAATTTGAAATTCTCACTCAGATCTCGAGCGTACATATGCATTGGCGAATTATACTTCGTGAAGGCTCCGAGTCGTTGGAAACTCGGCGTCGTCGCCAAGCTGGAATTCGTAGTCCGAGTAATTTTCCCCAATCGATCTATCAGACTTGTATTTCCAACGAACCTCCATTCAATTCGAGTTACACTGTTTTGTAGGAATTCGACCGAGGCCGTTTCAATTGCATAGATAGCTTCCAGTTCACGGAAATTATAGATCCTAGGGAAAATCAACTGGAGCGTCGATATCTCCGTCTCGCCACGATAATATGAGATTCGGTTAATTATACCCGTCATCGCTTATGCAGCTGAATTCATCTGTGTGAGCTTGACTCTTGGAACGTGCTCGAAATAGTCTACATACCTGTATCACGTTCTTGCACGCAGCTCCTGAAACCATGCGGTCAGATGTGACGTTGTAGAATCATACCTGTCTACATTTCGATCCATGTGCAACGGAATATCGTTCCATCGGGAAAATGCTGTCGACTCGCCATTTTGATGGTATCCATTTGGAGAAATTATTTTTCATAGATCATTTGTTGTATAAGAAAAACCTTCTTTTCTTCAGAATATCGATCCATCACATGATTCCGCTGAAAAACCGAAATGCCATTTTTGAAATTGATCGTGACTTGAAATGAAACCGATCTTACGTATCGAGGTGCTCAATTTCATCTTCGTCTTTTCAATTAACCGTGGAATTTTAATTACGTACGTTTCTCGTCGCTTTATTTATCCTCGAGCTTTTTGCTTAGTCTTTCCCGAAGCGAAGCGAGTGTTGCATTTTCCGCTGGGCTTTCGTATTACTTGGTAATTTTTTCTAGTCACGTCTTGGATATGCATGAACTTTGAAAAATGGCCACTTCGTGCTTACAAAACAGTGAAACTATTCATTGGAAACACCCGAGACTGTTGTGAGCTGGATTCTGGCCACAGGTAGTGTTTTCGGTGAGAAAGCCTGGCTTCGGACTTCATGAAAATCTTTCTCCCGAACCTTTCGCCAGACGAGGCACATAACACGAGATTCGTATTATTAATAGGACATTCTTTCACGAAACATGAGGGTATAAATTTATAAAACTGGAAAATGTTCACAATCGACTAAAACTACAAATAACTTTATACACTTTATCTTCTCCGACTATTCGTGAAACTTTTTCTACCAAGGCAACCTCTCCAACCTCTCCGAACCCGATTTCGATGACCTTGATGTATGTTGTAGAGCATCAGAAAATAAGAGATACGTGTTTTTCTATATGTGCAGAGAAGCACGTTTAGGGGATGAAATCTACCCTCAAAGTTGACTCCTAAAAGGTCTATTTTCGATATATCTCTGCTTCTTATTGGTATTTCGCGACGGAACCAATTAGAACATGCTCTTCACGGTAATCCGAAGTTACTAGACATTGTGGTGACCACGGGGGTGGCAACTTCCATTTTTCATATTGGAAAAGCTAAATCCATCATCAATATCATCATTATCATAGCTATTATGCTATTTTTGGGTTCGTAGTATGAATAATTATGTCTATGATGTATTTATATAGCATATGTATTTGGTTTTTTCAAAGTGAAATGCTGACAGGTCTCATTTTTAATTTTTTATCTCAACAATCATGGGCATCCGATTCGGCCATACGTGTATTGACCCAGAAAACTCGAATACAAAATTCTAGAACTAATTTTATTGCGTATGAATATTTCTCACATTTTTAATTTGAAGTGGATTAGAAGATGAAGTGCCTATTATTTTCTGATGCTCTCCAACATATATCAAGGCGGAGTGATTTCCCTCTAAGTAGTATCAGTCTCATCCCAATGGTAATGAGCGAGGATAATTTTCCGAAACTCCATTCCGCAAAAAAAGTCCCTTCAGGTAGTTAAAGTCAAAGCTATGAAATACACAATTTTAGTATATTTAGATTCGAATGGAAGAGTCCAGCGTCTCAGGTCTGAAGAAAAATCCGCATTATTCCTTCGGAAAAGTTTCATTATTAGCGACATGATTATGTCAGGAAAATCAACCGGACAACGTCACTAATTGATGCAGATCTTAGTGGACTGTGATTCATATTTAGTAATATTAATAATAATAACCTTTATTAATGAAATTGTCAAATACATTTTATTAACAGAATTGTTCTGATAATATATTTTCATGTAATATAAATTATTTACAGATAACTTGCGTGCAGGAATTTTGTGCAATTCAATGAAACAACATTTGCTTGTCATCAACTGAAAATTGTAAAAAATTGTTCAAATTCTTTGATTCGAAGGAACCACGCAAGTCTCACAATTCGAATGAGGTTTGACAGGTTTGAAAGATAGTGATAACAGGAAAATAAAATTAATTTCATAAAATCTCATGAAAAATATATTTGTGCACTTTTTTTGCCCATGGTAAAGAGTTTTAATTACATGTAAAATTCCAAACATTTTTTGTTCACCGGATTGAAATTGTATCGAGTACGTATTGCATTTTCATTGCTCGATGATCAGTTTATTGTTCGACTTGCTGCTGCTGTTGATCTTGATTTTGACAGAGTCCTGCAACAATCCAACATCGTCGACTATTCAATGCTAATTTTTATTTATCGACGAATCGTATCGATATTTTTATAACAGATACCGACATCTGCGTTCTAGGCCAATATTACTGCGTTTCTCACAATTTTTTCTCACAAACTGGCCAGATTATTTCGAGTAAAAAGTAGAGATCGCGGCACCTACAATAATTATTGAGGTGTAAACATTGCAGGTACTAAGTTTTGTTTATACTAGTGTATGGGCGTGTATTCATTTCGTTTTGTTAATAACCTATGATATCGAAAATTAGAACAATAAATATTGCGCAGCAGTATAAATAAATAAAAATTAGTAAATATTGAAATCTGAATAATTTTATAGCAACAAATTATTGTACATATTTAAAAATGAATGAAATACGAAGAATAAATGCCATCACCGAACTGGGAGTGTGGACAATAGGATATAAATATTGCAGATTGTCATTCAAACGAATTATTGAACATTTCACAATGCAGAGTACTTCCGGTGTTACCGATATCCACAAAAACGTACATTCTTTTGCAGGTTGCGAAATAATTTATGGCGTGATTCGAAGCAAAATTGCTTTAATGTTATTCAATATGAAATTTCGACGGCGAATTGTTTTTACGGTCGAGAAATTATTTTGATAATCTTGAAACCTATAATTTGAAAGAGAGAGCTACTGAAAAGCCGCCATGTTTCGGTGGATCTCGAGTCAAATTGGCCAGATACGGGAAAAAACTCGATTTTATTTCCATTAAGGGCAGTGGGACGCTTGTCAGGTGACTATAATTTTTTTCTCTCTCGAAACTGGGGTTTTGTTGGTTGATATTCTTCTGCAAAGTATGCCCTACTCATTGGTTGAAGTTCAACATGGGAAGAATTTATCTGATAGCTGTAAAAATATCCTCATTCACCTGCTACAAGAATCGAAATATAGCCACTTCATTATCAATCAGACCAACCACATAAGCTCAACTTAGTTTTCAATTGTCAACAAGTATACGTATACATTTGTTTGTACAGATTGTTACGTTTTCGGACGCGTTCTCGAGATGACTTGTCATATGTTTATTTTGCAATAATATCCATTATCGTAATGTACAGTTCAAACCCATCAATTTTAATAGGTAATATTGATCATTTATGATCCATACTAACTATTAAAGTTATGGTCTTCGTAAATTACTTGGTAACAAAGCTTATTTTTCACTTCGGTAATCTTAAGCCATTTAGTGATAAAAAATGTGCATGGTGTGCAGCCAATACACGTTATCATATAAGAAAAAGAGTTTCAAGTAGTCAAAATGTAGCACTCTTCTACGTGATAAGGCATTTATTTTCGGGATTACACCCCAATACCCTCATTGTGCCTGGTCATCAAACGCGTTGGTCCTCTGGTTTTCTATCATGTGAAATATTATCCCGAGTTATCTTCTCCTATGTCTAATCCTACGTTATGAAAAAATGTTCAACAAGCGACAAATTAGCCGTGTAATCCTCTCCCGATCATCAAACGTCATCAATTCGTACAGTATCATATTGAATTTGAGAAATTTTCCACATATCGATATCTCTAACGAGTAATAGCATCAACAAATTCGGCTCGAAAAGTATAATCCAAAATTAGGTATACATCAATAACAGCAATAAAAAAAATTCCCTCGTATAAAAATACCAAATTCAATTCTACCATAAATACTAGCACCATAAAATGTTGTACTTTATTGTACCTGATAAATATTTAAATCAAATGTATGATCAACGGGTATAGATACTATAAAATTATTTCAATAGCAAATGTTACAAACAAATAGTTCAATTCAATTGCATATGCCTTGAATTGACAAATATAATAATTGGTATTCATCACAATAACTTTTTCTTATTACAAACTCAAGATGTGATTATAAAGGTTGCACTTTTCGGTTCGGTACTTATATTTGTGTGGGTATGGTCCGAAATCGGTGCTACTATTCGCTACAACCGTCGATACCTACGCACAGGTGTTTTTCGTAGGTGAAGTTGTTTTTTTTCGGTTTTCAAGGTCTCTAATATTCATTATTTTCAAAAATCGATTTATCCCAGGATTCCGAATTCGTAGGCGAACGGCTCAAGGGAATGTAATAAAACAAAAATACGTATATCTCCCTCGGGTGTGCTTCGGTGCCCAAAAACCGTTTGTTTCATACTACCTATGCGTAAGGTACAACTTCACGCGTCGCTTTCGGTGTGTGATATTGAATTTCACACGGAGTATGTGTAAACTCGAAACGATCCGTAAAGATGTACTTCACGCATGCTATGAAAAAAATCAGTGCTCGGCACTCGGTCGCGTCGATCGCGACTCAGTGCGTCAAATTCGACGTTATGCTCTAGTAAGGAAAAAATATTATTTTTCTACCCGTCAAATATATCCCAAGCCGTAATAATTGTTATTATTATTATGTCCGTCCATTTTTTCCAAACGAAAAACGTCGCGTATGGTCAGTTACATCAATTTGAGAAAACGTATCGCAGTGTTTTCTCGCAGAAGCCAAGGAAAAATGTCAATAATATTGTAAATGTCGACTTTTCGGAAGCCGGTCACGTGCAAAAGTCAAATTTCTCACCAATGTTCTCTCTGTTCCGTAGGTTGTCGAGTTCTTTCTTCTTACTTCTCCCAAAGAAACCTAATTTGTACAGACCAAACCCGAGAAGAGCGATCAGCAGCAGTCCCAGAAGAACCGAAGCTAGCATGATCCACCAAGGGAGACCTTGTTCTGCCATCGATGTCGTAAATTGTATGAATAGCGTTTTCACGCTGGACGTCGCCGTATTTTCTCCAGAAAACACGCAACCATTTATGGGCGATAGGAACTCAACATAGCCACTCGTCTCCAACGATATGCCATGATCAGCAAAACCTGCGTTTGTTTTATCAATTGATTGGGGATGAGAACGTTGAAATTATTGATAGATGTGATTTTAATGGAGATTTCTTCACGTGACAATTCGCATGGATGCATGGACTTACGTGATAGTTCTGCAGTATTTAATTGAATCTCGAGAATGACGATTGCCTGGTCCGCTGTCGTGTTGAGGGGGCCTACCCAGCAATCAATTGCAACGCATCGTGTCAAATTATTCTGACAACTCATATTGACCAAAGACTGACTGGTACTTGTTGATATTTCACTGGTAGGAGTCACGTCAAGCCTTTCGCGCATCTTCGAACAACTCTTTATCGAATTCAGCTTCGCAATTTCCATCTGGTTCCAATGCGTCGGTATGAATAAGGTGAGCGACGCATTGTCGATCGGACTTATGCCATGATTTCGAATAGTGTAGACGTGTTTGAAGTCAATGATTTTCTGCTCTCCTTTGATGTATCGATAAGAAATTTGTTTGCTCTCGCTGTAGGAAAAAAAGACTCGGATGCTGTAGTTAGAGTTCGGTATGCGATCGGTTAATTGACAGTTTGCAGTGAAGATGGATGGAATTATGATAGAATAGTTATAAAATATGTATAAGTCCTGTTTACCCAATCAGAATGATATTGATGCTCATTTCGCACGAAAGCTGCAGATTTGCATGGGTTATTGTGCCACGGCCATTCGGTTTTGCCGCGCTCGTGGACGTGTTGATATTTAGCGTAGAGTAATTAGTGGTCGCCAGTTGTCTCGCATCTAATTCTACGCGAATGGATTTCTGAAATGTATAACAAGCGTGATTTATTGTAAATTTCACGACCAATAAGCGTCGATGCGGAATGTAGGATAATCGATCTATGGTTTCGTTTTCGGAAGAAAATTGACCGCACCGATCATTAAGAAGGTACGTACACTTGGATTTTCCGAGAAATCGATTTTTCAAAACATTCTTCAATAGTATATCAATTCAAAAATATTCTGTCCAAATTTTACAAAGGTCCGAGCATTATTTACAGAGATATACCATTATAAGTGAAGCAGCATCGAGTGGATTTGAAGTACGTAGAAGCGATAGCTTCACGCTCAGAGCACACTTCGAACGTGTTATTTTTTCGAAATTACTTTTTCGAAGTCGCCGAGTGAAGAATCTCCAAAACGATTTCACCGAATACTTTGAGACTTTTACCAGTTATTGTCGATATAATTGTCTTGTGCTCGACCGAGAGCCTTTTTATTTGAGTGATTTTTTTGGCTTGACTAGCTGAAAAGTGAGCGTGTTCTTTATCAGAAAAGTGATTTTCGTTTCCTCTGTTTCCAAGAGGACTTTTCGTCTCAGAATGTTATTTTCTCCCAGCTAAAATCTTTAAACGTTTTTTTCTCAAAACTACATTTTTCAACATGCGTAACATATCTCAAGTTCCATTCGACCAATTTACTTCACATTTTGTACAAATTGTCAATATATAACCTTTTGTCATGCCATCATTTTGGTACGAACATGTTTTTTTATACTATTTTTAAGATACTAAAAATTATGAAATAAAGGCGAAAAATGCGTTTTTTCAGACGATCGAAATTTTGCGGCGAATGTTTCTTTTGTTTTCTCTTAGTCGGTACTTATAATAACGTTTTTACTTATTGAAAATTGTTCTCCAAATCTTCTTTCAGATGAAGTGAAAGACTGCAATCGTGTGAATCACAACATGTCGGTTTTTCACCGACCATTTTACAAGCTCATAGCTGTTTTAATTCAATTTTTTTTAAAAATTGGTTTTGTACATTTTGATAACATTCAAAAATATCTTGTAATAAATTAAATGGTAGGAATATTTTTCGTTTTTTCTCATCGAGCTCGAAAAAACGCCCAAAGTTTATGTATCTAGACCAGAAAACCCCCTTAAAACTGAACCTACTATCTAATCTAGGGGTTCCGAAACTGGGGGGTGCGCCCTCTTGGAGAGCGTGAAGACAGTCGATCGGGGAGGCGTCACCAGACCACTCAACCCTCCGTAGTCACGCTACCTAATAATATCGCCGTAATTACACATGGGTCAATTTGACCCAGTCAGTTTTCAAAAAGCGATTCTGCGCAAACTATCACTCCGAAGAATTCAAAAAAGATACAAAACATGCTCCAAACTTTCTCAATTACGGTCGTGAAATTGAATTAAAAAAAAAAATTGCAACTTACTGAAAAAAGATCATTGAAAGGTAAAAATGTAAAAAAAACGCTTTTTCGTTCAATAAATCATAACTTTGTGAATTTTCAAGATTGCTGACCCAAATTTAGACGTGATATTCCACAAAAAAGCTACTTTCAATTTTTTTTTCTTTAAATAGTGGGATGACTCGCGTTCCAAATGCTCGACTCAAACTGACGATCGGTCTGTATAGTGCAGGGTTCAAACCTTAGGTGAACGGCCTGAAGTTTCCTTTAGACTACGAAATATTGGAGATACTGAAGATGACAGAAAATCTCACTGAGTTAAAATTTCAGTAAACAATTTACTAAAACTAGATTCACGTTGTTGATTTTTTCAATTGAGTACGATGTTCAAAAAATCGAAACAATCTATTCGAAAGAAACGTCTACATTCATCAAACAAATACATATTCATACGAATTCGGTAAACTTGAAATTAAAACCGGCAGCTGGAAAGGAATCGTTTTATACAAGCGTGTCTCCAATCAAATGTTTGCTGTTCAGTATGCAACAAACTTGAACGAACAAAGTATTGAGACAAACTCGATGTTGCTAGTGACTTACGTTGTGCCCATACTACAACGCGACCTAGAATAGGCATACTCGTTAAGAAAATGCAAATGCATCCATCTCGCCAACCTACATTTCTTCACCAGTACTTCTTCAACTTGAATTGAAACTTATAACGTTGTATCTTCTGACAGTAGAAATAAAGGTTTTGTTTGCAACGTGTTTTTTTTTATTTGCCCATAAAATTTATCGTGTGAGAGGGGCGTGGGAAACTTTCATTTCAACAGGTGGGGGCGTGATACCAAAAAGTTTGGGAACCTCCGATCCAATCCATCTGTTTGCGATTGAAAACAGGCCTCGGATAACTCAACGTGTTTTGTTGAACACCGTATCGCATATCAACTACGAATTGCATTTCTAATTGCAAGTGATGAACTTACCCGTTGATTTTGAACCAGCAGCTGATCAACAAGGCATTGGATACAAGTATTATTCTCCATCTGGGAATCGCAGTCGACGCAGTTCGAGGAGTCACTGTTCATAAACGAGAATGAAGAAGGGATATAGATCTGTGTTTGGATATCAAACGCATCTTCACCGCTGTTTTCAACACTGATAACTAGATCGATAGTCGACTTTGAGCCTGGAATGAAGACGGCGTTGTCTTTCAAACTTGACGTCAGTTCAACTGCCAAGTTCTCTTGACAGACCGAACTCTGACAATTCCATCGTGGCGGCAGCGTCAACGTGGCATTTGCCGGTATTGCGGTTATCTGTCGTTTGTTAAAATAATCAGTACCGCGCGTTTCATCAGCTCCTATGGTTAGAATTCCATCCTGTCCAGATTCCGTGCGAATCTTCACAAATGCTGTGACTTTTGGTTTCACAACGAAGTCTGTCGACCGTTTCTAAGAAGAAAGCAAGAGTGTCAAATAGGAGTGTGCGAATAGTGTTCGAATCGAATCGAATAGTTGTATTTCATTCGAAATTCGAATCAAATATTCGAACTGTTTAGATACTTTGGACTGTTTCATAGTTTAGATCATTCAAACTTTTTTTCACATAACTAATTATGGTGTTAAATAATTAATTTTGAAAAAAAAAATCTGGAATTTCAATGAAAATCAATAAAACGAAGTTTCTGTACAACTTTCATTTTTTGAAAAGAGTTTTCAGTCGTTGATAAGTGAACAAAATGGTTAAAAACAAATTTTCGTTCTTTCAACATACTTTGGCAACAATTACGCTGAGTAGCTAACTTTACAGCCATTCTATTGAATTTCAGATTTACTACTATAATAAATCTAATTTGCACATACAAAAAATCCCGAGTTACTTTGAATCCTCAAAAATAATTGCAAAGATAAGAGATGACAATGTAATAAAAAATTAAAAACAAAATTTCGCCTACGTGTATTAAATTTTTTGACATAATTGGAAACAGTCGAATTATTCGATTGGATTTGTCACGAATAATTCGTTAATTCAAATATTCGCACACCCCTAATTTCACAGCTTTAATTCGGTTCAATATATTGCAAAAAGACTGAAACGGAATGAAACTTTGCTTCCCAACGGAAAATCAGATTCGAAAATCTAATTCCATTTTCGAATTTTTATACAGTGTTTCCCATCGGTTTGAAAACCAATTGTAATACGATGATGTTCGAATATTTAGTTCAGCGGTACGAACTTTAACCCTTCGAGTGGCACAGCTTTGTTGACTTTTTATGCCAAAAATGGCATGATAAAAAAATTAACCAAATCATACAATATATCTGCGTAGAGGGGTTTCTTGGATCACTGAATCGATTGCGATGTTTATTTTTGTTCAATTTTCGAGTTGTTGCGTTCTTCATCAAATATCAATCATCATTTTTTGAAATATACTATTCTTAATTCCTTTTCTCGAGAGTTGAAAATAAAGGTTGGATTAGCATTGTTTATTTTTTTCAATTTCGCACCTTATTCATTGCTTTTTTTTACAAAACATTTTTGACCTGTACGTCGAGTTACAATATTCCACGAATTCGTAATCAGTGACCCTCGTACATCAAATTTGGCGGAAATCGGTAAATTTTCGAAAATTGTGACATCTTGAATATTTTGAATCTGACCTCAGATTCGTGTTCAGCGACCCCAAAGACCCCCTATACCAAGTTTCGAATGAATTACTTGAAAATTACGACAGTCATTCAATTTGATCATGTATGACACGTTGGCGCTGGTGGCGCAAGTTTTTCTAATCAAATACGATACATTGACACTCAAAGGGTTGATATCAACTGATTTGCATGGTCACCTTTATACCGACGGTGTAACTGTGACACGACCATCCTTTTATATTCAGTGTACACGGAAAGACGTTCTGCAATCTGGTAAAATTATCAGAATTTTCAAGTGTCGTCCGCTTTGCAATCTCGTCCACGTTTTCAAATTTCACTGTCACGTCTGCGGAATATAAAGTATATCATTGGACGCCTTCAAGGGATTACAGTGTCGAATTTGGGGTACCATGATTTAGTATTTAACGATATGGGAACAGCAGCATCATTTTCTGGGCTCGTGTGTGATGATCATGTCATTTCGTTGCGATATTCATCATTGTTTACCAATATGCTCTCAGCCATTATCAAAGGACATTGTCCTATAGATTCGTCATCGTGAGAAGCACGTGTATTTCAGAATAAAATCAACTCGTGATAACTCCACGTTATACATAAGTTTTTGCTAGAAAGGTTGATTGCTGAAGGTATTCAGGTGTTCAGCGTTCGGAGGATTGTAACCAGTTAGAAATGACTCCTTGAGGTATCCACAACAAAGTTCATCTCATCCTAGCCCCCAACCTTTCCGATATTTCTCCACCCCAACTCTGTAAAGCTATGAATTTTAAACATTTTTTACTGCTGCTTTTTTAACTGTTATTTTTCACACGCAATTGAAGCCATTTTTCAAACGTTTGTTTCTTATCGTTGAGAATCTCAACTACTATGGCACTGATAAACAAGAGTAGGAAAAATTTGGAAAATATTGAAGCCATATTTCTCTGGCTTTGGGTAATGCCTATCAGTACAATAGTCGACGAAATTTTTAACGAGAAGAAACGAACGTTAACAAAGTTTACTTCAAATGTTTGTGACAAACAGCATGGAAAATGGTTACCATTCAAAACTTTGCATAGTTGAAGTAGGAAAATATCGAAAAGGTGGAATGGGTTTCTTTGGGTGGGTATGGTAGCTCGAAGAATCGTTTTTCTCGGATAGCAATCCTCCGGGTGCTGAACATTTGAAGACCTTCTCTTGTGAGTGATTTTGGAAGTGTATATACTAGGATGTTTCATTTTTGGGCAATATTTTTTTTCATCCTACCTAAAAATCTGATAATTTATTTTTAAAGAATATATCATCGCTGGAAGAAAAATGTAAGTAAATTAGAGGCTTCACTCTTTCAAAAATTCGATTTTCCATATAAATAACTAGGGGATTTTTTTTCGATTCAACTCGATTTTTCGATATTCAACAGCTATTTGTAGTGAAAAGAGTATACAGATTTGTAGGAAATTGAATTTGCTACAAAAAAGTTTCGCTAAGCAGACGCTACCCGACTAACAGTTTTCGACTAACATTTTTTTTTGAATAGACGAAGTCAAAAACAGCGGCAAGGTGCTATAAAATAGAACTAGAAAGAATATGAAATTTGTGAAAAGTGATCAAATTTGAGCCGACTCGGTGAAGTTGTTCGACCGCTACGTGGCGGACGCTGAAACGATCGCGTTTTCAAGTGAAAAGAGCGTTTGAGCGGCTGGACTGATTCGGCTCAAACCGACTCACAATCAGAAACCGTGCCTAAGTTTCACATAATCCCTCAAACTTTTTAGCAAAATGGCTCCACGCTCGCGAAATGGCGGCAAAAATTCGTGAAACCTAGCGTTTCCGTGCAAAAGTCAATTGTTTATCCAGTGGCCACACGGATTTGGCTTAAGTTTGACTCAAGAATTGAAGCCGGAGCTCAGATCATCCGATAAATCAGTTCATGTATTCCAAATTGGAGTACAGGAACAAAAATTCTCTATTTAATTCTTTGTCATACATTTCGCTTTTGAAAGTAAATGAATGTTGGTGGATCGTGCTCGATGCGAGAAAGAGTAGCATTTTTGCCATTTTTCTGGTTGTTATATGTAATGATACGCCGAGTGGCGATTCTAATAATTTCGAAAAAAGTCTTACTCAGCTGTTGAGGCGGCTGCTTGATAGAATTAGAGATGTTATACGTAGAACACAGTTCTACAACGTGGTAATTCATACGATAATCTGATCCTATACCCTCCTCCTTAAATTCCAATGATGATGTAATAGAAGCAACAATCTTTGATCGGTATATGATCACGTGGCCAGATAAATAGGCTCCCACAGCGATATCAGCAAAACCATTTTGATCAATGTCTCGTGGCTGCGTGATTGAGATTCCAAATCCTCGAACGTTTTCTGGGCTCAAGAGTTTTTGACTATAGGGTTGTAGCAGACCCGTTCTGGCACCGTTAAATATGTAGACTACTCCATTGGAGTGGTATGGACCGCTGACAGCAATGTCACCGAAGCCGTCGTGATCTATGTCACCGAGGCAGGTGATAACTGTTCCAAATCTTTCGCCAACCACTTCTCCGTTGATCGTTTGTACATTGATCATTGATGATTTCCGGTACTCCTAGAAATAACGATCGATCAGTCTACTCATACTGGATATAAATTGTTGGCGCTATACACCCAGTCGACAATCGATGACCAAAGCTATGGAGCTTGCGCCTCATATTTGGATCTGATTTTAATCTTCCATTTTATACTGCATGTTTAATTTTAATTGCCCCAGACTAATATCTCCTTAAGCAAACGTGTTAGCGAGAGAGCGCGGATACAAAACATTCAGGATTTCGGAGCAGCAATTTTACAGTGATCTTGCTGCTGATCGCAAAAATTATTTTCAAGGTAAATTCGAGATCAGCTGTTATTTTTCAATGGAAAGGACTATTTTTTATCTCGGTATTGGAGAGGAGGAAGCGTTACAATGGAAAATATACCTATGATAAACTACACAAGTTTGCGAAATAATTGTTCTATAGGCATGGTTTACTGAAGTGTTGATTTTGTAATAGTGGTTCTAAACGTAATCTAAAACTATGCAATACACCGCATGACCTTTAATAGATTCAGGTGGCAGTATGTCTGAACGAAAAGTCCGTGATTACTGAAATGATATCATACATTCTGATTTCTTTTTAAATTAATTATTTTTAAGCAACTAGTTTTTGTATTAATTTTTTATATTCTGTTGTAAAATTTTGGGTTCATTTGATAATTCTGAAATTTGACAATTGAGACTTTTCGTTTGATCACTGTGTCAGATACTTGATAATAACATCTTATGAAATTGATTTTGTCATTTCTTCGTGTAAGAATCTAAAAGCGTCTTTCTTGAACCTGTGTTTCACAAACTAGTGGGGCGAACCCCTTGAGAATCAACAAACTGATCTACGTATTTATTTTGCTTTTTTGTCGAAACCCAATATCAAATACTTGCTAACGAACTGGAGAAAAAACAAATGTAATCTATTCAATGCGAGGTTCGGCATATCACGTAACAGTCCAAAAATCTTACCGCGTTTTTTAAGATACAAGTGTCGAAAATAATAATAATAATTCTGATTCTTATTCCGCAGCAAAAGTTTTGGAGACAGTCTTTTTTCTTCAAAAATGGAAACTTTGCGAAGAGACTGGTCAATTGTTCATGCATATATCTCTTCTACTTGGGGCGAAAATGTGGAAGCAATCCTATTTTCAGATAGTCTGGAACAAAAGGTTTCCGAGGACTCGAAGCTTTTAGCAGTTTCTTGATTCATAGACTTACGTCATTCGAACTTCGACTATTTTTTTACCGATACTATTCTTTGATGAGAAAAAAGTCGCGCGAATTACAATACATGGACTCACGTTCGTGCTTCTGTAAACGTAAATTCTTCCCAGGTCCGAATTTGCCGCGTGATTCACAAGATTAGACCAAAATGGAGCACCGACTAATAATTCGTCTCTTCCGTCACCGTTTATGTCGCACGATGCTAGCGAAGCGCCGAAATATGCACCAACTTGCTCTCCACGAATTAGCAACTCCCATTGCAAACCGTTTGCGGTTTCATCTTTAAAATTATATAGCATCACTCCTCCTAGCAGTTGCTCAGCTCGTGGACCTCCCATTGCATGAACGCGTTGCAGTTTATCGAAATAGTAACCAGAGGTTGCCGCGTATCCTGAAATTCACAGTTGACATATTAAGGATTGTTCGAGCAGGGAAGACCGGGTCAGATTGGTCATTCGAAAAATAGCTTTCGGGAGAATAATTTTTAACGCGATTCTTTTTAGTGGAACGTTCCATCGTGATAATGCTGATTGTGCATTGTTGCGACACGATGATTCATTATTTTTAGACAAATGAAAATATATGAGATTCTACTGCCTACGACTGACAAGTTTTATAATATTCCATTCTAATTAACATATTTCAAAGATTTATTTATATTTGATGGAAAGCTTTTGCATTATAGTCGATAATTATTGTGCTTTCTCTGGATCATGGTTTAAGCATCGAAAGTTAATCTTGATCTTTTCACATATTGAATGTTCTTTCAGGGACATTTTGAGATGAAGCGATAGACGTCGACTGACTGTTCGTGAACGTACAACATCCTGCACAACTCAGGCAAGCAATTCTGGCTTGTGTCATCCACAGAGTGAGTTTTTTTTATCTTAAGAAATCTAAATATTTCGAGAAGTAAATAACATAGCGGAAATGTTTCGGATATAAGTCGGAAGATTTTGCGGGGTCAAGCAATGGTGAACTTGTCGTCGATCCTGAGTCCAAATTTGAAGGTCAAATCAAGGTCAAAGATTGACCAACGTCAACGTCGTCATTTCTGAGTTATGCTGAATGCAGTATCTGCAGATTAAATCAAAAATCAAATTTCATCTCGAAATGATTTATCGGATTTGCAGAAAAAAATTAGTTTTTGCCATTACCGCGGCATCTAGCAGTAATCAGAAAAAAAGTTTCGGACAAAACTTGCGCGCTTTTATTTAGATGATGAAGAATAATAAAGGCTTCTTTTTCAAAAATCAAAGTTGATCTTAGTTCTCGTGATATTCAGATGTCTCAAGGCAAAAAACTCAATCTGTATAATCAACCAACAATCTACCGAAACGCTTAATCGTAATTATAACTATTCATTCTCATCAACGTAATAGATGGGCTTACGGAAACTATGTTTCACGTTCCATTAGAAAAGACGTATTTATCTGTGATTATCGAATGCACAATTTTATTATGGCTCCGTTGGCCTCTAAAGATAAATAGTATGTGAAAAAAAATTAAAAATTAGATGCTGAAAATGTTAACAAACTCCAAAACATGAGAGAATTATTTAGAATATCTAAGATGTTGAATAAGCAAAATTGGCGAAACTTTGTTAGCGTATTCTACAGGTAAAAACAGGGAAAACTGTTACATAAACATATGCTCTTCAATGTTTGATAAGGGTGTTATAACGAATAATACAAAATGATAACGAAATGGCATTTCATCGATACAGCGTACGAACGTATCATCAGTGTTCGAGAAACTTGCATAATCTGATTGAAACGCTATGTTTGCTAACAAAACTACCATAAATTCTGGTGACAACGAGGTAATAATGTTCAGTACGCCGTACGAGTTCGTATCGAGATGCTGCAAGAATTTTCCAATCGTGAATACGCTGATATCCATTTTTTTTATGGTTATTGCAATGGAAATGCTCGTGCTGCTGTAAAGAAATATCAGCGGAGATTCACTCAAAGAAGAATACCACATCGGTCTGTGTTTGTGAGAATTCATCAACAAATGTGTGACACCGGTTCAGTCCGTCCGGAAAGTGAAGAAAATCAAATTTATGGATCAGTAGTACGTAATGAAATTGCTGTAGAAGAATTCCAAATACCTTTGACAATAACCCGAGAGAAAGTATTTGAATAGCATTGCATCGACTACAAATTTCAAGATCTACAATCTGGCGAACATTACATGGCACAGTGTTCCGCACTGACACTGAAATAAAATCTATCTGAACGTCTCGGATCACTCCGTATCTTCAAAGTAAAGCGTAACTGCAATATTTTAAGCCTATTTTCGTCTTTGTTCATACTGACAATTAAATATCAATAAATTTTATGAGTATTGGGTAATACTGAAAAGCACTCTGAATTCGATTTGTTTACATCGGCCCTAGTAGACATGCTCACGGCAGGATGAGCGTACGTCTTAAGCTATAAATACCGTGATCGTACATTAATTATTTCACAAGCTCAGTTCGGAATCGTTGAATAGAAAATAATAATTTATTTTATAAAAAGAAGAATTGGAATCTATTTTATTTATGATTTACTTTAAAGATACGAAGCGATCCGACATGTGTGGATCGGTTTTCTTTAACTGTCACAGACAACACCGTGATCGCAATGAAAGATATCCATATCATTGCATACTTGTACAGGAACTTTTGCGATGATGTTGAGAGGAGAATACGTGTTTGTGAGTGGTACGTGCGTGTAATTGGTAATAATGATGATTTGCAATCGCAAAGTCTCTCGACCGATGAGGCAATCCTTACGAGATTCGGTATCCACTTCAAATACCCGCAATAGCAGTCAGTGGACACGTGACAATCTACACCACGCTCTAGTGAGAGGGTTTCAATGTCAATCCAAGTGCACCGTCGGGGCAAAAATATGCAGCGGTGGGATAATTGGACCACCGTTTTTACCGAATGAGCTAACGCCGCAATCTTTTTTGGATTTCTTAAAAAACGAATTTGAGACAGAAGTAACAGGAGATATTTCATTATTGCTTCGACAAATGCTACGGGTCCGAAACATGGCGCAAGATTAGTCCGCCAATGGATAAATGAACATTAACTACAAAAATGGATAGGTTGATGAGGACCCATCTTATGGCCTCCAAGATCACCAGATCTCACGTCGATGGGTCTTCACTTGTAGGGAATTGTGATAGCAAAAGCTTACGAAGTACAAATTAAGACTCGTCGACAGTTACAGTACAGAGGATCAAAGACGATTGCGCAAATCAATTTATCTAGTAACCTTCGCTCTTTGGCGATTAATTGTGGGTATTATCCAGAAACTATTTATTTATACTATTCATTGCCAAAGCCTATCAAACAATTCTTTCTCTGCATCAATTCACCCCGGTTTCCCTCACTTGGTCCCATTTTCAAACCAAGTATCCCTGCATACAAAGATATTTTGTGGTAGAGTTATATAAATATGTTTGTACTTTTGATGGATTCGAGTTTTACTGATTGACAGGACACTGGTGATTGAAAGTCTCGAGATTTCGTAACTTTTCAATTGCTTTTAGAAATATAAAGAAGATCACAGAGCGCGAGTGATCGAACATCATGGAACATCGCTGTTGTACGTGAATTTGCTTTTTATGATAAGCAAGAGAATATAGACATTTTTGTGATATTCTGAATATTTCAAATTGCACATCTCATAATTATCAATTACTTATTTGTTCGAAACGATCACGATCGGGGAAACGCGAAACTACGTTATCGGAACTACTTTGACACGATGGGTAACTTCATTTCTTACTAGTGAAAAAGGACTGACCGAAATATTTATGGCTGTAACGATTGTAATAGGCGTATTCATCTTCAAACATGACTTTGTCGTTGCGAATCGTTGATCCGAACCCTCCTTCCAATCCTGGACCACTCATTATAACTTTCACATCCGAATGGTCTTGTATAATGTATGCAGACATTCCAACATTTCCGAGATAGTCAGTACTCGGCACTCTACCGTTAGGCAACTGTACAACAGCTTCATCGGTTGGACGATATTTCCCTTGATTAAAGTATGACTGGTAACAAGCTCCTGGTAATTCTTCTACAATCGAAGGACGCCACCTCCAGCCACAGACCTGAGCATCAAAGACAGTATATTAATATATATATATATATATATATATATATATATATATATATATATATATATATATAATTTGAATCACAGAACGAATACATCGAACTAGATAAAGAACCCTGCATATTCCTTGTGGTGATTGGAATTCGGCAGATTTTCTTGGAAATCAGAGAAAATGTTTTGATTGGTATCCAAAAGCAACAATGGCCACTACTCCAGCAAAGGCAATTTTTACAGTAAAAAAGTCCTCCGAGGGCAATCGGTGTATATATTTTTACGTAACCTGGAAGTTTACGACTATTTGATTGCATCTTTGATTCAAGGTCAGTTATGCCTCCGTAGAAAACTACCTTGTGACGGGAATAATCTATTACTGTTCATGTTTACATGGTAATCTTTGTCGGTTACATATCTGCCATGAATAGCTTTTTAAAAAGTTAATCCCATGGAGACTTTTGACCACCGTGCTATAAGCTACGTTTTCCTCAGTTTCGTAGATTTCTTTTCAGTGGGTAAAAAATATTTGCTCATCAAAAGTGTCAATGGGCTCAAAAGCAGCCCTCAATATAGTAAATGCTACTAGATGCTACGTGACTCTTTCGTATCAACATTTCGAAGAAATACTTACAGTCCCGAAAATATAACGTACTGGACTGCAATACAGGGTGTTCCATCTTATATTGGCATATATATACTATATATATTTTTGAAAAAAAGTTAAATAATACTTAGTAAGAACCAGTAATAAGATCTAACAATTTGGCAGAAATTTAAAAAAAAGTTCGATTCACTATAAATAAAGTTTTGAGCGTGAATAATCTTTAAACTCATCGGTTCATCGAAAAATGATAGGAGACATTTGATGTAGAGCGTTCAATTTCCTACAAAAATATGAGTCGCGCATTGGATTCCATTGATTGGTTTGTGAGCTGGAAATTTCAAAAAAATATCCCGTATTAATTGAATAAGAAATAGAAATCCGCGATGCGCGACCTCTAAATTAGTACGTTTTGATACCTGAGCGAGAAACCGATTTTCTCCTTGCGTGGACTTCGCGCCCGAGCGAAGTCAGGGTGACGAGGTCACACGAGAAGGAAATCAGCTTCTCACAAGAGTGTCGGACAGTATTTGTCGACACGACGTGCGAAAAGCTCGATTTCAGCATGCGTCTAATCCGAGAGCGTGCGTAAAATCCAACTTTTACGCACGGAGTCTCGAAAATGGATATTAAGAGCTCCGCTTTTAGCAGGCGTCTTTCCTCAACCCTCTGAAAGTATTTCAGCAGTGGTTTCGGAAAAAAATAGTCGATTTTTTTTAACTGGTCTAATATATCGCACTGGTCTAATGTATTTTGACAAGAGGTCAATCTCTGGACTGGTGATAGGTGATGAGTAGGGAAGGAATTTGAGATAGGAAATACGCGCCCGCTAATGTCAGCTCCTCTTGTTTGCTGTGTTCCGCTTTCTGACTTTCGAATAGGTGCTGCAGATCTTCTGATTTGTGTCTCCACAACACCTCCACATGAAAGGGTGGATAAGTGAGATCGAGGCGTGAACAGTGCTTACAAACATTTACTGAAAACGAAACAACAATTTTTCAAGGACACGGAGACCATATTAGACAACTACTTTGATGAAATCCGGAAGTGGTTATTTTGTTTTTGAATAAATGTTTGTAAACACTGTTGACGTCCTACTTTCACTTATCAACCCTTCCGCGTGGTGACACAATATCAGCTGTGCTTGTAATGACAAACGTAGCGTGTACGTGTGTATTCATAGAAGGTGCGCTCAATCATTCAGCCGTTGGCTGTAGCTACTCAACGGTCTCAAAAATTTTACGTGAAGATCTGCAGTATCGATTTGAGAGTCAGATAGTGCAACAACTTAAACAAGAGGACCAGTACCGTTAGGTGACGTTTGCGAGTACGTATTCCCCATCGCAAATTCCTTCCCTATCAATCACCTATCACTAGCCGAGAGATTGACCTCTAGTCAAAATACACCCTGTATATACAGGGTGATTCTGAATTTCCTTTAAAAACTCAGAGGGGTTGTACAGGGTGGTTATTGACGCATTTTGAATATAGGAACTTGGGGTTGCCAGGGTTACTGAACGGTGCTAGGCGTCGTCTCATAGATGCTTCCATCTTCCGAAGTTTACCGGAAAGATATAAAAAGTTTGTTTAATTATAAAAGTACAAATAAGAAGCAACGTTCGACGACATTATCGGCTGAATAAATCGAAGCCTCTTTGAGAAAAAAGTATTAAAAATTGCAAAGTTTCAAAATCAATAATTTCTTGCTGAAGACTGAAAAATGTCATCGAAGAATTAGGTTAATATTTTTATTCAGCTCATTTGAAAAAAAATCAACAAAGAACGGCGGATTAGGTCAATTTTTCAAAAAGTTATAGCTATTTACAATAAAAATACCGTGTTTTCCGGTTGGGCAGAAAAATGTACAAGATTTCACGAAAACGTTTTTAGTAGGTACTGTTATGTCCTCGTAACTTTTGACACACAATTAGTACTATCACTGCGATTTACTCTGTAGAAATCTGAAATTCAGTATCCCCTTCGCCGAGCACAACGGATTGCTGCCGTCGGTAAGCGTCGAGAACGCTAATCGTGCCGCGTTTTGTACGAATTTATGAAAAAAAGTTTGATTTGGCAGGTGTGACGACCCAGGTTTGGAATAAAAGGATTGTAGAAAATTTCCTGTCTTGCCCGAGATCGTCTACGATTAGTATGTGGGTTTATGGGATGTTTTAATGAAATGAGGAAAGGTGAAAAGGCTGAAATATTTAAGAGCGGAAGGGCGTAGCGGGCTAAGAAATAGATGTCTTATATATAATGAATTTTAATATGACGATTGGCAGCAAAATACGAAACGTGCGAGAGGGATCTGTGTATTCTCGATTTTAATGATTCGCGGCAAATCCCTAGTTCGCGTGACGCGGCGTAACCGTTGCTTTCTCGCTCTTATGCCGCCTCGTTTCTTAATGGTTGGTGTCGCTTGCTGAAGAGCAGAGGTTGATTGGATTAGGAGCAGCTAGCAAATTAATGCTCCGCCGGATTTTTACGTTGGCTAGCAAATGAATGCTCCGCTGGACAAGGACTGGCTAGCAATTGAATGCTCCGCCGGATGGGTTGAACTTAAAGATGTAAATGAATTTTTACTTAAGGGTCTAGAACGTATTTTGCTCTTTGCAAGGGAGACCACTTACCATGATAAAAATCGTCGGCGTGTGTGAGTTATGAAAGAGATGCCGTATGATTTTGTTTAGATGCCGCCTTTGCTGATGAATGATTCTAATGAAAGTTGTGAAAAGTTAGGATTTAGGTTGTAATTGCAGAGTTTTAGGAAATCTGATTCAAGGAATTGATCGTTGCGATTTTAACAAGTTTTATTTTAAATGTTGGTTATATTAATGAGTCGGACGCATATTGTTACGTTACAATTTCGTAGCTTTATAATGAAGGTAGAAAACGAAAAGTAAGACTCTCAGCAAACTGACAACTGTCCTACCTTAGTCGTCTACACTGAGCAAACCCAGCTAACTTCAGCACTCGATCGTAGTAACTACTCTTTGGCTTCTGCCTGATTTGTCGCGTACTGCGTGCAATTGAACCTTTTGACTGACTTCGACCTTTTAACGGACGAACTGATCTTTGGCTGACGTTTTTGATTGACTAACTGACTGGTGAGCTGGGCTATGCAGTCTTATATATATTCAAAAAATGTGTCTTAGGTGGGAGGGTACTTAGAATTAGTAATTGATGGGTGGGGGTTTCTTAGAATTAGTAATTGATGCGTTGATATTTCGATCGGTACTGTATGCCTATAGTGGTCGTGTTGTTTATTGTTATGTCTCCGAGTGCGCGTTCGGTGGTGTCGGTTGTCATCCTGCACGTGCGTGGTCTTTATCTTTGGTCGGTGCGGTTGCACTCGGTGGGAGGGTCATCTCGTACCTTGCGTGATTTTAGTTTCCGACTTTCTGTAGTAGTTTTAGGGCGAAAGGGTAATTATAAAGGCATGGAATACTTCCGGATGGCAGGTCCCTCCTTAAACGTATATAACTTGTGAATTTTCCCGAGGTAGGAGGGTGAGTTTGTTACACAGGCAATTGGTCTGGTCGTTTTAGTTACACTTTCTACACTTTTCTTACACTTTTTACTCTCGCCCAATAGGAGGTGTGAATTTACACCTCCTATTGGGCGAGAGTAAGAAGTGTAAGAAAAGTGTAGAAAGTGTAACTAAAACGAACAGACCAAATGAACGATATACACAGACGCTGTTCCATCTTAATCTTCCGATTACCTCAGAAGCATTGTCAGGTAGAGAAAACAAATTTAGACAAAAGTTGTAAGATCTAGAGGGGACAACATTGAGCCACAGTTTCGGTTGGCTTTGGTCGACGGCCTCAAGGTCAAATCATGGTCAAATCAAGGTCAACTTTGTTTTTACAAATAGGAATCCACATTTTCTCACACGGATCCGTGTGAAATTCGTGTGTTTTTGAAATTCGATGAGAATTAAATTTCGAAAACAAATACAAATGAGTTTGGTCTGAATCGATATTATCTCAAAGGAAAATTCCGGCAGGTATCCACAAGATTCAATATTTCCAACGCTTGTACGGTGCCCTGCTGTCGGAATGTTGAACAATCGATTACACTATAATAGTACACGAACATGCCCTTTGTTATGCGTATTTGAGTAGTGACATTATCGAGGGATTGAAACATATTAGACTGGTATTAGGCTGGCCAAGCATTCGACAGAGGAGACAACTTTAAGCAGTTGCTCCGAGAAAAAGAGGTAGGTTTTGATTTAGGTACGTGGCACTGCGAATCATCGACAATAATCAGGGCTCACAATTACTGGCTGAGTATGAATAGTAGTTGATTATTTCCACTAGAAAGTACTGTTACATGTCGATTTAGTCGGGTTTCGAGTATTGAAAAGGTAATCATATTTTCGTGAATTTGCGTGCTACGCCTAATCATGAAAAATGCATTATCAAGAGTTGTGTCGATCGAGTCTTTTGATCCACATCCCACCAGTAACATTTCTTCAATTTTCAAAAAAATATATCCAGCCCACTTTCCATAGGAAATGTGCAGGATCCTTCGGGAGCTATGTGAAAGTCACAGATGTTTATATTGTTTACTTGCACTGTCTTTTCACTTCAAATAATTGATAATAGGTTTTATTAGTATTTTCGTGATACCAGAATCAATACCACGTGGGTAAACTTTATGACAACGAATTTGTTAGCTTCAATGATTAATTCGAACTCGGAAATACAAAAACCTGTGCATTGATACCGGAAATTTGGTGGCCCTCTGTGTATGTTTTGTACACTCTAACTGTTATGTCAGAAAAAATCGAAACAAAATGTGAGTTTTAGATTTAAAGCGTAGGTAGGCAACGTTGCTCCTTCACAAGTGATTGTGGTCGTTCTGTGGTCTTGCAACTCTTTGTCTATGCCTCATCATTCGTAAATGCCAGAAGCCATATATGTATATTATGCGTCACATAAATCGAATGATAAGCTTGGTAGTTATGGTGCAACACGCCAGAGACGCGCCTCGTCATCTTTGTGACAAGTAGGTCTTTGTGACAGACCGAGTAACATTATTGTTGTTATTATTATTATTCTTATTAATGTTGTTGTTGTTGTTGTTGTTGTTGTTGTTGTTGTTGTTGTTGTTGTTGTTGTTGTTGTTGTTGTTGTTGTTGTTGTTGTTGTTGTTGTTGTTGTTGTTGTTGTTGTTGTTGTTGTTGTTGGTGTTGGTGTTGGTGTTGGTGTTGGTGTTGGTGTTGGTGTTGGTGTTGGTGTTGGTGTTGGTGTTGGTGTTGGTGTTGGTGTTGGTGTTGGTGTTGGTGTTGGTGTTGGTGTTGGTGTTGGTGTTGGTGTTGGTGTCGGTGTCGGTGTTGGTGTTGGTGTTGGTGTTGGTGTTGTTGTTGTTGTTGGTGTTGGTGTTGGTGTTGGTGTTGGTGTTGGTGTTGGTGTTGGTGTTGGTGTTGGTGTTGGTGTTGGTGTTGGTGTTGGTGTTGGTGTTGGTGTTGGTGTTGGTGTTGGTGTTGGTGTTAGTGTTGGTGTTGGTGTTGGTATTGGTGTTGGTGTTGGTGTTGGTGTTGGTGTTGGTGTTGGTGTTGGTGTTGGTGTTGGTGTTGGTGTTGGTGTTGGTGTTGGTGTTGGTGTTGGTGTTGGTGTTGGTGTTGGTATTGGTGTTGGTGTTGGTGTTGGTGTTGGTGTTGGTGTTGGTGTTGGTGTTGGTGTTGGTGTTGGTGTTGGTGTTGGTGTTGGTGTTGGTGTTGGTGTTGGTGTTGGTGTTGGTGTTGGTGTTGGTGTTGGTGTTGGTGTTGGTGTTGGTGTTGGTGTTGGTGTTGGTGTTGGTGTTGGTGTTGGTGTTGGTGTTGGTGTTGGTGTTGGTGTTGGTGTTGGTGTTGGTGTTGGTGTTGGTGTTGTTGCTGTTGCTGTTGTGGTTGTTGTTGTTGTTGTTGTTGTTTTTGTTGTTGTTATTGTGGTAACAAACGGACTCCGTCTGTCGTTCCGATGGTTCGGTTGTTATCAATAGATCCCTTGGATCTGTAATCAGCGTCGTGAGAAAGTCCGTTAGAAACGACCGTTAGAACGAAGGATAGGATTCCGCTGCCTCAGCGGAAGTGTACGATGTTTGGAGAAAATCCATGATACGAAGGTCGTATCCCCTCCGTGTAAGCGTTTGACAATCATTGTTGTCACGGTCGTAGATAAGACCGTGAACGTAGCATAGTAGCCATCGTGCGCCGGACCTCCACACGCACTTTTCAGTCCTACAACTGGCGAAGGCATCATCTCAATGCGTCACACTTGAAGCTGATCGATTACAATCTCGGAAAAACGAAAACTTGTACAGTTGTCAACAGCTGTACAGTTGGCTCATGGCGTGAGCGTTGTTATGTTTTTAAGTGGTCGCACTCAAGCAAGATCAACATCGTCGCCTTTTTTTTTCAAATGCATGGATAACTTTTCACCTGATATTGAGAGAGAATAACTCGAGACAAT
The DNA here is from genome assembly GCA_963969455.1 of Arge pagana. NCBI lineage: Eukaryota > Metazoa > Arthropoda > Insecta > Hymenoptera > Argidae > Arge > Arge pagana. The sequence goes on along the minus strand of OZ018310.1, from coordinate 11,906,539 downwards.
TCCAATGAGCTCGTATTCACAGTTCGAATATCAGAAAATTAGTCTTACGGTTTTGAAATTACTGATTATTGGAGCGAGCCGCATTTTACAATCAGATCTTTCGAGGCTGCTAATGGGAACTGAAGAGAAAAATAAGCTACCGATTAGATAAGGGACGAGTGAATGTTAGACGCTCGAAAAAAAGGCTACTTTTGCAAAAAATTTTGACGTTACTATGATAGATATTGATATAAAAGTTGTGAGGCTAAATAAATACACTCTTCAAATATATTTCAAAATATATTTCCATTCATTTTACTCAATATTTATTTATAAAAAAGGTAAAGCGTTGGTACATATTTTAAGAGTGTAATTATTTAAGAGTGTAAAAAAATAGGCAATAATGGGTCGTTTTGGAGCGTTCGTAGTAGACTAATCTTTTAATTAGCGCCAGCTGTGTCGTATTCAATAGGAGTAGTATTTTTTATTTGAAAATTACTGCGCGAATTAACGGCCGAAAATCTGAGATTCACGGATCGGAAACTTGTTATTGGACACAATGTGTAATAGCTAATGATAACGAACCACGGTTGTAGGATATGTTGTATTTTCGAACGTTGTAACGATAGTTCCGCCGAACCAACTATTGTCACTCATCTCAAAATCACCCTGGTTATTTGAAAGCCTGAATCTCGTACAACGTGAGCCGATGTTACACCGGAAGACAGATCCTGGCTCGATGTAAGTGGATTCAGAAATGTTTGCTCGGGGAGCACCAATGAGAATTTCGGTTTTATCTTTCCGAAATTTGTTTGGACGAAACGCCACGGCAAACCCGAAATAACTGTTCCGCAAGCTGTCAAACTTCAACAAATCTTCGTAGATTATGATATTATTCACGTCAAAATTATAAGAAACTACACTTGTTCTAAGAAATGCACAACAGCATATTATTAATAATAATGCCATGTTTCGCGAACACTATGCTCTCACAAAATTTTCAACTGCTTTGATCAACTACTGTTGCCTTCTTTCAAAAGTAGGCGACACTTTACTCGAGACAATCGAAATGTGCACTGGAGCACGGACTTATTACAAACTGACACGGTACACTCATTTGCTAGATTTTATTTAATATATACGTCACGATTTCCATCTCTCTAACCACGCACGTTATACCGCACAGTTTCCGTTTCATCGAAGAATTCCAAACCCAATGCCAGAGGAAACATCGTTACTCATCACTTATCGAGTGCGCAAAGTGCCAAGTATATCAGAATGCTTCGTATCACTCGATGTACATGAATAATTGTTTTGATACAATAACTTTTGGAAAAAAAATCTGAAATTTCGTAAAAAAAAATCACCAAAAAATGTCTTATAACAACATAACTACGCGATATCATGAAAAAAACCTAAGTAGTTTGATGGCAATTCTTGCACTGTACGTACCGTAAGTACAAAAAATACAAAAATCGGACTACCTCGATGTCTCCTCACCTAAAAGACATCACTTTGATACAAATTTGTATGTATTTGGTGTATTTATACACTGAACTATCAAACAAATTTTGCCAAAGCGAAACAAATTAAAATGGCCACTGTACAGAATTTATCTGACACTTGTTTTTTGGATATCAAACGTGTGGATCTGCAGTACGTGCAATTTTAGTAAGTTCAATAGCTCAGACTCCTTAACGTTAAGTGAAAACCGTCAGATTTGCTGACACAAAATACCTATTGCGTCCTTTTATCCATAGCGCAGGGTCTCTCAACCTCGCTTGTCGTCGACTTACATCAACCAGACCTAGGCCAGTCAGTAGAGGCTTGTAGGTGACAAAATTACTAGTTATAAAACAACTGTTCTATGGTTTAGAACAGTGTTTTTCAATTTTTTCGAAAACGCGACCCCTTTACAGGTTGAAGAATTCTAGCGACTCCCTTAGGCAATAGACAGACAAAGAGTCAGTCTCTATTTCTCTATTTTGTTACTTATATTCATTATTAAGACCTACACACTGCAAGAAGCCGCGAGAGCTTCGAAAGTAAGCACGAGGCAAATTGGTAAGGCTGCGTGCCGATTTAACTTGTAACTTTGCGGCGTTGCAACACGACATTTGTGGTGGCGAGCGAGAGACAGTGTCCCGCGCCGCTCGCCGCCGCCCGCGCTACCACAGAATGTTATTTTATCTCAACTCTCAATTGCGCATGGTCGTCGATGAGTACAAACGTGTTTGATTTGATTTTTCGTTTGCTCCGCGTGCTTGAAAAATGGATGAGTTTTTTTTAAAAGATCGCAGCTTTCAACATCTGGTACTAGTGCCAGTAGCGGAGGTGAATCAAAACCGAAGAAAGTTAGACGTTATGACGACAATTACTTGAAATACGGGTTTACAGTCATAAATAACAAACCACAATGTGTGATTTGCAGTGATGTGTTATCACGTGAAAGTATGAAACCGACAAAGCTTATGCGGAATTTCACAACCAAGCATCAAAAAGAAAATGATAAGCCGTTGGATTTCTTTGAACGGAAGTTGGAAGCTCTTAGGCCGCAGCAGAATACTATAATTCAGATAATAAAATAGCGTTGTCCTAGTATCCACATAGCGTTGTAAAAACGCTCATAGTCAGCGCTAAGAGCTCGAGCTCAAGCCGAGTCTATTCTAATTGTTTCAATTTTGAGTTTTGATATTTGATGTTTAGAAGTTTTGTTGTTTGCATACAACTTAATTCAAATTAATTTCGGTATGCAAGGCTTCCGTGCGCTTATTTTTTATTGTTAATCCTTTATTTTTACATTCTTTTGTTTGTTCTCAGGTATCAAGTGTTAACGAGTCTACATTATTAGCTAGCTACGAAGTCGAATATCGAGTCGCTAAATCTGGGAAGCCGCACACAATTGCCGAAAATCTTATTTTGCCAGCAGTTCTGGATATGGTTGAAATTATGGTCAGCAAGCAGGAGGCAAACAAGTTAAAAACCATACCGCTTTCTGATAATACTATTTCACGCAGAATGAACGATATGGCCAATGACATTCGAGAGCAAATAGTCGAAAAATTAAAGAGGAGCCCACAGTTTGCTTTGCAGTTTGACGAATCGACACATGCTTCCGATTGTGCTCAGTTTGTAGTATTTGTGCGTTTTGAAGCAGATGACAGTATCACGGAAGAAATGTTATTTTGCAAAGCAAATTCTGGTCAGTGTTTGTACGATATGTTTTTTGAAAAGCACTTGCGACTACGACATTGATTGAAAAAAATGTATCGCTATTTGTAGCGATGGCGCTAAAACTATGACTGGTTTTGAAATTTATGTTTTCTTACATACGTTCTAGAAAAAATACAAAAGAACTATTCAAAGTTTTTCCACGTGCGATTTTCAAGTTTGTAAGATTTGTTTTTGTTTTTGAAACTGTATGTACTCTTTGATTTTTCTGATGATTTTTTATTTTAAGCTTTCGTTCATTCTGGGAATTTCGAGACCAAGTTGAAAGTGGGCCTATGATAATTACTATTCTCTCTCCACTTTGATAGTAGTTTTATTAATAGTCAATGGTTGATAATTTTTTCGAAATTTGAAAAAAAGCAAAGAAATAGTATTAATAGACGTGAGTAAGTTTTCAACGGAGCATCGTTTGCAGCGTTCGACTCTCGTAACCGAGGGATCGCTGGTTCGAGTCTCATCGTGTGGTTTTTTTTTCCTTGGAAACGTGCCTTTTCACTTATTATTTTCCCCATTCCGAGAATTATGAGCAGCCGAAGCATTGCAATAACTATACCCGCAAGATATTTTTCATGAATTTCATAATTTCTCGTGACACAAGAATGCAAATCTTCCAATTCCCCTTCTACAGTCCATTCATACCTGAATTGGAACACGAAAATTATCTACAAATATTCAGGATTTTCTGTAGAAACACTGAAAGCTCTCTCAGCGCATGATTGTCTTATGAGTAACTAGTGGACCTGGCGAACTTCGTTCGGTCACAGAATCCATAAATTTAGCGATAATATGCCCCAGAATATGTGTTCAAACGATGAAAGTGATCGAGCAGGATATTTTCCGGCCTACTTGACTCTTACCGTTTTAATTCGGTCAATTAACTCAATATCGTTATAAACCCTACCCGACAGACTTTGGGATCAAATTATTATTGATGCCATAAACACTTAGCAATTGCTCTTGTGATTTATTTATCAATCTATCTGTCTGTCTGTATGTATTGCTGTGTGTCTGTCTATCTGTCTGTCTGGCTGTCTGTCTGCAGAAATAGCACTCAGATTGCAGGATATTTGCCGACTTACATGACACTTATCGTTATAATTTGGTCAATCAACTCGATATCGTTATAAATCACAGCCTATATGTTATTGTGATGTACAAGCAATAATACCGTGAAGTTCTATGAAAATTCGTCCAATAGTTTTTGCGTGAAAAAGTAACAAATATCCATACATACATACAAACTTTTGCGTATGTTTAATTAGATTCATGACGGAAACTATCAGCTCTACGCCTTGGGCTCATTATATCTCTTTTGTGAAAACTTCAATTTTCTACAAAAAAGAACTGATACAATCTTGCTTGAAAAGCAATCGTTCACGAGAAAAAACCGCGAATTTTAGTGAAAAATCGAGTTTGACGTTTTTTAAACAGCAAAAATTCCTTTCCAATTTTTGCCTATGACCAATCGAGTAACGTGAAACGTGGCCCAATTCTAGGTAATTGAAAAAGAATGAAGTTTTACATATTAATTTGCTGGGGTAATTTTCAATTCATTTAGCGGGTACTCAGAATTAAAACTAAGAGCTTAAGAGAATTCTTTTTTACATGTTTGAATGTTCACCCTAGTGACCGACCAACAACTCTAAATCTTCTACAACCATTCGAAATTCATCTTAATTTCGGATTCGCCAGACGTGTCTTGCTACGGCCCAATGAAGGTGATACTTCTGTCGAAAAGCAATCGGCAAAACATTGCTTCTGTAAAATTTAATTTATTTAAATACTTTTTTCAAATCTCAAGTGAAGTAACACGGGAGCAACGAGCTCCAAGATTATCTGACTTCATTCGCTATCATTTACGTGTGCGATAACACCGAGCGATTCGGAAAATCACGTAGTCTTTTGCAGGAAGAGTCCATCTCCCTCCATAATAACTCTCTTCTCTGTGACTCATACTTCATGAGCAATGTACTATACGTAAGTGGGAATATAACCACTCTCACCCGTTATCCCATAACCCATAACCACATACCCATAACTTCCTCAGCTACGTAAGTCAGTAATTCGGGAGTCATACTATTCTAGCCAGCCACTTCGAGTCACTTCGATCGATTCATCATTTTCGACGATTTTCGAAAAAATATAACTCAAATAAATAACATTATTTCCGAATAAGCCAATTGTCATACGTTATAGCACATATGATCCCGAGTTTCATCTTCTTCTGATCAGAATTGTGTTGGTTAATTACCACTTCACGTGAATACGCCATTGCAGCTGAATCTCAAAAAACAATGAATCATTATAGATAGGTATATAAAGTACTCCAAGACCTGTGGGATCCTGCTTGGAAATAACTGCAGAGTGAAAAATCTTCAATTCAATTCAGTACTATAGAATTTTCGACGCCAGCGGATATTGTTGCGGGGCTCACGAACTATCGGTCTAAATATAATCACACGCAGTCCACCACTACGATGATGAAAAGTTGACATGATCAATACCAATAGGCCGGGGAAAATGAAGAAATTGAAAAATCCAGAAATTACCTTAATTGAATAGCAACTTGGTGTCATGAGCTGGCGAGCATGAGATATTACAAGAACTCTGACCGCAGCGCCCACCCAATCGATGTAGGAAGTGCTGAGGGTGTGATTTGTGTGGGCTCAGCGGACGATCTCTTATCTTTCTGAGGAAAATCCGACTGCGGCGAAAAATACCGACTAAGGAACGAATAAATAAAATATACACTATAATATGAATATAACTTGAATGTCAGACAATGTATCGCAGAGGTAAGGCAAGGAAACAAGTTGTATTTATTTGTAATTTAAACGATTTTACTCAAAGCTCACTAATTGAACGATTGGCGTAGTTATGCCAATGCAACCAATGCGGTTGCATGGGGCCCCTGATTCGAGGGAGCCCCAGCGAGCCACAAACGATTCTTATTTTTTCAAAACTTCTTCTTCATGATGGTACCATCTATCGTAGATTCCGAATGAAAAAATGAGCGGGGCGCAAACTGTACGCGTACGATATTGGAAAGCGTGCCACGCACTATCCACTCTTTGGAGGCCCATAAAGATGGCAGACCCAACTTGAAAATATTGAATTTGAATGATGCTAGAATCAGGTGTTTTTTCGGTGCAATTTAGGTGCGCAAACGATAAATTCGGTACAGAACCGATTTTCCAACAATTGACAAAAAAAGAGAGGTTTACCAACCTGACATTTTAACCACCAAGTTCGCTGTGAATGATGCTCAAAATTACCGGTATTTGAGTTGAAGCTTGGAAACACAAATACGTTGATAACCTGGAAATTATCAACTTCGGACCCGGTAATATATTGAGAGAAAATGTTTGTTTTAACACGATCTTTCGATTTATATCGTTAAAAATACGATTTGCGGTAATCGTCTTCGACCTCGATTTTTTTAAAAACTATGGAGTGTCTAGCAAAAAGCCGATGGACAAATCAATTTATTTTTTCGTAGTTTCGTAGTTTTTTGTATCTGGATCCCTCGTAGCAAGATTCCTGGTGTCCAGGTCTTCGGCTCTGTAGTTTTCGGTGTTTAGGTCACACGCTCCGTAGTTTTTCGTGTCTGGATCTCTCGCAGCAAGTGTCCCGGTATCCTGGTTTCGTAGTTTTCGGTGTCCAGGTCGTCCGCTCTACAGTTTTTTGGGTTTGGATCCCTCGCAACGTGGTTCCTGGTGTCTCGGTCGTTCAGAGTGACGGCTGGTGTATATCGTTATACATCACGTGTGAGATGATGAGATGAACAATTCAAGTTGCACAACGCGAGATCATTATATCGAGTTTTTTCATTTAAACCAGTGAATAAAAGTAGATATTTGGGAAACATTGAAAACAAAAATGATAATCTAATCAATAAAACTTCATTTATTCAAGAAATCCCCCACAAACCCATACCGTGGTGCCAGTGTGGAGGTAGGTCTTACAAGGAAACCTTTCGAACCCTAACTCGCCGATTTCGATGATCTTGATATATGTTGTAGAACATCGGAAAATAAGAGACACGTATTTTTTTATATGTGCTCTTAAGCCCGTTTAGGGGGTGAAATCTACCCTCAAAGTTCACTCTTAAAAAGTCTTTTTTCGAAATATCTCTGCTTCTAATTGGTATTCCGCGACGGAACCAATTGGAAAATGCTCTTTGCGGCGACGCGAAGCTACTAGACATTGTTATGGCCACGGGGGTTGCAACCCCTATTTTTTGTACTCGAAAAACCACATTTTTCGAAGATATATTCGTTGTAGTGATTCGAATATTGACTTGAAAATTGAAAAATAAATATTCTGGGCGGTGAAATGGAGTACATAAGTTGACGTATCCAAGGATTCCGCGTTAAGCACCCCCAAACACGGTTACTACCCCTTTAGACATTGGTCATCTGCAATAATAAAGAAAATGTTTTTCTTAAGAGAAATACGAATAAGATATGTTTTGAGAGACACGTATTTTGTTATATGTGCTCTTAAGCACGTTCAGGGCGTGAAATCTACCCTCAAAGTTCACTCTTAAAAAGTCTTTTTCCGATATATCTCTGCTTCTAATTGGTATTCCGCGGCTATGATATTGCTATGATACGATGCGGCTGGTGTAAGAAATCATTATGTTTCAAACATTTCTATGAAGATTACCATTATTGTCATGAATTTATAGAATAATACACTTTAAATTGAGAATTTGAAAAATATTCATCCGCTGTAGAATTAGTTCTAGTTTTTTGTATTGAAGTTTTCTGGGTCAATACATATGCAGCTGAACCTGATTTCCATGATTGTTGAAATAAAAAATCAAAAATGAGACCTGTGAGCACTTTACTTTGAAAAAACCAAATTGATTTCGAATATTTTGAGTATTTTTATATGTACATAATATAAACACGATTTTCCGAAGTTGATAACTTCTTGATTACCACGAACAGCATTCTGTACAATGATTTGTTGGTGCTTCAACAGGATCAGGAAAATGATGCTGTATTGTATCTTCAACTATTTTTGCTGCGTGATCTTTGTACTGTTCTTGAAAATGTAATGTCTCTCCAATAATCATATCTACGTCATTGAAATCATTTGTGGCACTTATCAGTATATCTTTAATCGATTCTGCTAACTCCATTTCTCTATGATTGGCCGTTCCATCTTGTATTTGAATATTTTGAAAAAACGCGGATAATAAATGTATAACGCGAAATCCTTGAACACGTCAACTTATTTACTCCATTTCACCGCCCAGAATATTTATTTTTCAATTTTCAAGTCAATATTCGAATCACTACAACGAAAATATCTTCGAAAAATATGGTTTTTTCGGTACAAAAGAAAAGGGGTTGCAACCCCCGTGGCCATAACAATGTCTAGTAGCTTCGCGTCGCCGCGAAGAGCATTTTCCAATTGGTTCCGTTGCGGAATACCAATTGGAAGCAGAGATATATCGAAAAAAGACTTTTTAAGAGTGAACTTTGAGGGTAGATTTCACCCCCTCAACGGGCTTAAGAGCACATATAACAAAATACGTGTCTCTCAAAACATATCTTATTCGTATTTTTCTTGAGAAAAACATTTTCTTCATTATTGCAGATGACCAATGTCTGAAGGGGTAGTAACCGTGTTTAGGGGTGGTTAACGCGAAATCCTTGAATACGTCAACTTATTTACTCCATTTCACCGCCCAGATGATTTATTTTTCAATTTTCAAGTCAATATTCGAATCAGTACAACGAAAATATCTTCGAAAAATGTGGTTTTTCCGGTATAAAAAATAGGGGTTGCAACCCCCGTGGCCATAACAATGTCTAGTAGCTTCGCCTCGCCGCAAAGAGCATTTTCCACTTTGTTCCGTCGCGGAATACCAATTAGAAGCAGAGATATTTCGAAAAAAGACTTTTTAAGAGCGAACTTTGAGGGTAGATTTCACCCCTAAACGGGCTTAAGAGCACGTATAAAAAAATACGTGTCTCTTATTTTTCGATGTTCTACCACATATATCAAGATCATCGAAATCGGTGAGTTCGGGTTCGAAAGGTTTCCTTGTTAGTTGCAGCGGTCTTTTGTATGCTTATAACTATCAAAACCTACTTATTACTGGTAAGTACAATGAAATTTACACAGAGTAGTGAAACACCCTGTCGTGAGTTAGGAAATAACGCCAAGCAGCATGGCGTCGTAGAGTTAGACCTTGGTGATTGGTGTGGTGATATCGAAAAATCATTTCCAGAGCCACATACTTTATGGGCACATTCCCTACTACCACTCTCCGTAAACTTTTGCTGTATATTTCTACCAATCTGAATCTACCAGGGCAATTACGACGTACTTGAATGGAAATTGTTGGTGGGAATTTGTACCTCTAGAGAACTTCAATCTTTCGAAAATTTAGATAATTGATATTGATTCAATTATTAACTAAAATTTTGCATTTTGAATTCATTGCGAATATACTTTGGTCAGCGTGCATTACATCTGGTCATTGCTTATTTGTATGCCCATTAGTTCAATATCGAACTTGAGTGGAATAACAAACACTGAAATAGAAATAGATATTCGAAACATCTTTAGAAATGTTCAAGAAGAAGCTGCGAACATGTATTACATATGAGTAAGGTCAGTGCCGAGACGTTATAAGTTTATACGAGTTTCATGAGTGATGATTCGAAGCATTTTCGAGATCTACAGAGGTAAATGTTCTCATCCAAACGCATCAAGAGGTGATATTGGAAATTCATTTCAGAAAGAGTGAATTCAGTGCAACATTTAAGTCTATTACTATAGGCGAAAATTTATCATTGACAACATAAGCGAGATCATTCGGAACCATTTAACTGAGTACACGCAATTTCTTATAATTTAATAAAGCAGCAGGAGTACCACCAATAAATCATCACCAAGAATACACCAGGGAACTAAGATCAAGAAACTTTAACACGCGGGGGAAGGGGGGAAGAGGGGGGAAAAAGTGCAAAGCCAGTTCGGGCATGATCAAAGACGAATTAAATAAAAAGGGGAATGAAGCTACGAAATCAGTTCAATTGTCGGGTACCAGCTACGTATCGGTGTGGCACCCCACGTCCATAGGAAAATCTATCATATATTTCGCAACGACAGTGAATAGTTCGGACTGGAGACGGAGACTCTATCAGGGAAGCGAGGGGATTATTCTCTGTACTTTCGGAATAACAATTTACCTTGGTGAATGGGACGTGGACAGGAAATCATTCGCGGTGGGTGATCGGGGACAAAATCGAGAAATAACAAAGCTTAAAACTTACCCTAACACGCGGTCGCCACTCGCTACAAACGTTCATGCAACATGATTGCTTGTCGGACGGCAAACTCACTCAGTTACGATACTTTCTTACAAATAAAAAAACTCTCGCAGCAACTCTCACGCGTTCACACTCGGAGAGGCTCGGCTCGAATCTTGTCACCGGTCGTGCTGTCGTCTTGCAAGTCGAATTGGGGCGGCTGCGGATTGGTCGAATGGAGAATTTCGGTGACGTGTTAGGTTCGGGTTGGCTGCGGACGATTTTCGTAGTTTCTCTGGTCGGACGAAGGAGCCGTGGCGTCAGCGTCGAAGGTGGGTCGGAGACGCACGATACATTGTAGAATGACGAGAGATGGCGGCATGGGTCCTGGTTGAAGCATGTTCGGCCGCAGCGAGCTTCTAGCAAGCTCGCTGCGGCGACGTGGCGGTAGCAGTCTGGCAGCTGACGTCGTGGTCTTGGCGTGCGGTCTCTGCCTGGCCGTCGGTGCTTTCCCACCTTCTTAGCGTCAGTTCGTGCTCCTTGCTGGATCCGTGGCTCGTCCATCCGGGGTGTGCTGGGGTCCTTCGGCGGTAGCGGGTGATGACGGTGACGGCGATGATGAGGACAATGACAGATTCGAGCTTTGCGGGGCAAAAAGAGGAAGGCCGAGGGGGAGGAGGAACGCGAAACTTACTATGAATACTCAAAAGGATTCTATCGCGCGCTGCAGGCTAGTGGCGGAGTTCGACCCAAATAGGGGGATAGTGTGACGATTTTGGTCACAAGACATGAAAATAGCTATCGACTCGGGAAACAGGAAGGTATCGTGGGAGGAGATGAAAAACAGAGGGGTAAGAGAGGAAGTGGTGACAAGGGTGAAAAAGATTTATAAAGCGACAGGAAATAGAGCGAAAGTGGGAGGAGACGTAGGCGAAGAGTTTTGAACGCTGATGGGGGTGTCGCAAGAATGCCCGCTGAGTCCTTTTCTCTTCAACATATCAACTGCAAACTTGGAAGAAGAACAGGGGAAAACAGGAGAGATATGGGTTATAAAGCTGGGAGGAAGACGAGTCTACATACAAGAGGAAGAGGGGATGAAAGCACTGATAAAAAGAATGAAAAGATACCCAGACGAGATGAAACTTACGGCCAGCATGAGGAAGACCAAGATAATGAGATGCAGGGAAGAAGGTAGAATGAAGATGGAGAGGGGAACTGATAGAGGAAGTATAGGCATTGAAATAACTGCGATACGCAATAACGAAGAAAGGAAGCAAGAGAGGCACGTGAAATATAGGGTGAGAAAAACAGGGGTGGTAATAAGGCAGGTCTGGAGAATTGTGAAAGAAGATTTGAAAAAGACTGGGAAAGAAGAATGTGGATATTTGATAGACTCGTATGAACGGTAGTGGAGTATGCTGCGAAAATTTGGGAATGGGGAGAATGGAAGAACAGAAAGGCACTGCAAGAAAGATACATAAGATGGGTAATTGGGGTAGACTGGAGAACGCCGGGATATATGGTAATGGAAGAGTTTATGAAAACGAAACTGAGAACAAAGGCGGGGAAAAGAGCATGAAATTTCGAAATGAAACTGAAGGAAGGAAGGGGAAGCGAACTAGCAAGGAACTGTCGGGAAGAAGTCGAAAGAAGAGAAAAGAGGAATGTACGTATCAGAAACAGGGGGGAGAGGATAAATGCGTAACAAGGAGAAAAAGGGGACAGACAGAAGGTAGAATTCGCAGAAGTAGAAAAAAAATGATAAGGAAAAGCGAGGAGAGGAAAGATGGGAAAAAATACGAAGTTCAAGGTATAACAAATGGTACAAAAGTATGAACAGTGACGGTATACCGAAAAACTTGAAAAAGGGATGGGGAGAATGTAGATGGGGAAGAGTAGCAAGATTCAAACTGGAAAGGGTGGTGAAAGAAGCAAAGTACTGGGAATACGATGAAAAAAGGAAATGCAGGCTTCACACTGGGAGGAGGAGACATGGGACCATGTATGAGGGGGGTCGTGTTGGAGGAGTAAAGGGGAAAGAGAACTGGCAAGAAAAGGCATTGCAAATTCTAGGGGAGGAGAGGGATGGATGAGGGAGGTGGAACAGAAAAGAGGTGGGGGAAAGAGGCAGCAGAATGGAAAGCTGCGAACGGAAGAAATGAAAGGAGATGAGAACAACGGACTGGATTTAGGATCAGAAATAATAAAGAGATGATTGGCGCGATATGAAAGAAAGGAACAGTGTATATTAGAGTGAGATAAATTGTTAGGCATCGTTTTTAGTATTTAGTATTGATTCAAATATATGTTATGTTTGGCATAAGACTTCAGAGTCGAGAGGGGCAATTTAAAGAGGACAATGTGAAGGCAACCTGTAACCCCAAGGCGAATAATTAAATAAACGTACATCAGACATATCTTATTATTTTATTGATTTATATAATATGGGCAGACAAATTTCAGCTGTTCTCTGTCACATGCTTACTAGTGATGGCGCTTTGGAAGTGAAACATCGCGATGTCAAATAAAAGTATTTTATTCTATCATAAGAACCAATATGAAAATCAGAATAACCATTTTCCCATAATCGTATATATTCGTTGACAAGAATCTTACTCTCAAAATCTTATCTTACATCTCATTGTGATCAGTTATCAAAATTATATGTGATCAGCTATAGGGACTGTCCATCTATTGGCGCGTTTACTCCACTTGAAAAATCAATTTATCGATCCGAGACAAATGGTATATTCGAGTATATTCGCGAGTGCGTAAATTAATTCGATCTTTCACAATGTCGCATTCCAAATTCGCAGAAATGCCTCACCTGCATCTCCGATGCGTCATATTTTTCTTCGTCAACGTGTTCTTATCGACTCACTTGCAAATTATGTAATTCTTATACGCTTCATTCGTGATTGATTCGATGTAGACGTCGAGACTGCTAATGTAAACGACTCCGCCTATCAGCTAGACGTTTATTTTTGAGGTCGTTATTTCAACATATTTTTTTGTATTTAATCCGCTCCTGGCAGGATATGACAAATTTCCATTCTGAGAGATAAAACGCCTTGTCACTATGAACGTTGACGTTTATTCGTCTACGCACATTTAGTAACGTTTGCTCGGATATTTGTAGCATTTTTGAAGGAACGGATTGCACTAACAATACGGCCGCTGTTACTTGCAGCTGTGCGACTATTGGGACACAGCAGTTCGAGTCGTAAGGGCAATCTAATTGTAAATAAAATAATGGCAGTCTTGAAATACGAGTAGCAATGGAAGAGAACTTACGGAATTGAAGGGTGAGGGGTAGTCAGAGACTTGAAAAATGTGACTTTTTCAAATAATTTTTTTTGGAAATAGTTTGATCTATTTTATTCAGAAAATCATACAAAGGCACCATACTATTTTTAAACTCTGTAACGAACGAGCTCAGTCTGTCGTTCCGACGGTTCAGTTATTATCAATAGATCCCTCGGATCTGTAATCAGCGTCGTGAGAGAGTCCGTCGGAAACGACCGTTAGAACGAAGGATAGGGTTCCGCTGAGACAGCGGATTCCGTCGACCGCGGAGCTTTTAGCGAGCGCTCCGCGGCCAGGGCAAAAGGGCTCCTTTTGCTGTTAGGCTCATCACTACGCGGTCCGTCGAGGGCTAGCAGATGGGACCGCAAAGACAGTCATCGCCTGACCGTCACCTTCGATAGTCATTCGGCTGACACTCTCTCGCAGAGTCGACGCGCCGCTCCCTACTATTTTCGGAAACTGAGGATCCAGCCGCTCGGATCGTAACAATAATAATAATAATAATGGAATTTTTTTTCATCGAATCTACATCGAAACGTTTTATATATTCATTTTTCGCGTGTGATTGACATCTAATGGCCAATAATTCTTACTTGTATTGCTCTAGAGTTGATTTCTGTATCTCTCTGCACGTCTAATTGTGCTTGAAATTGATGTAGCTTCGGAATCAGGCGTCTATTTGGCTAAGATGCGAATATACGGGCTGTATGCGGCTCTTCTAGCGTCACTTGCGTTGATGTTTCACAAATTCAAACTTTAAACAACTTTTCTTTAGATTCAGTGTTACAATTCACTACCATACGAATAACTGATTAAAGCCCGTCACCTGTTGGATATTCGGTTTAAAGGAAAACACACAAATACTGCTGATTAGTTCTATTCAGCTTCTATCTATTCTAATATGTACCGCTGATGACAAACTCTGAAAAAGAAATGAATAGTTATTTTTATTATAACGCCACTGGGCCTCTGCGCGATCACATTCAACTATTATGAACAACATCATCTTGATAAAGTAAAACTCTTTTCGGAGGAATTGTGTTTTAATTGGTGACGAGACATGTGTCGAATCGATCATGAAAATTTCAAAGCAATCGATCCATCTGTTTTCGAGATATTGTGGTGACCAGTCAGACAAATACAGTTTCGAGAGAAACGCGTCTGAGAAAGTCACATCTAGTTAGAATCATCGTTTTTGACGGATTCTCATAATATCGCCTTCCAAAAATATTCTCCGAAAATTCCAATCGATCCGTTTAAAATTGGAGGTGTTATGCCAGTTTTATTTATTAAAGCTCATGAACGAATATACCTGACGTGAAACCTTAAACGCGTTTTTCTCGGGATGACTTTGACAGAATCGGTGACCAGAACATTTCAAACACGACTAGACCGATCTGCTTTGAATTTTCCAGAGATTTATCGTACGTCAAAAAGCAGTTTCAATCAAAGGATTTTCATTTTTCATACATACTATTCTTTATATCAAGGAAAACAGAGGGTTTTGTTCACCGACATTCTGACGATCACTGTCGATCGGCAGCAATTTTGTCAATAATCATTATTTTATTGACTCCTTCGAATCAATACTAGATAATACGATACAAAAACTAAATTCGTTTGGTTTTTGGATTTATCGTGATTCGTTCTCAGGCAGTAGTGGTCACCACGGACGACCTTTTTTTGACAGTTGTCTGTACAATTTACTGTATCTTCGTCATTCAAGTATTTCACGCCAAAAAGGGTCCATGAAGAGCTTCTGGCAAAGAGGTCGCAGAAAGCGACAGCATCGCACGGCACACGCACCAAAAACAGGTACCATGTTCGGAGAACTCGATGTTAACAAACAACAACGACAATATACCGAACAACCAACTATCAAACAATAACACGGAGGAATCCAAACTACCTCCTATATTCGTGCCAGGTGTTCGAAATATCGAAGCGTTCACAACTAAGAATGAAACCGTTGTCGGAGCAAAAGACTACGCACAATAATGCTTATCTCAACACAAGACATCCTGACGGCACAGCACACGGTGGCACAGCCGTTCTCGTTGGACGCAGTATTAAACACCACGAGTCATTCAAATACCAAGAGAAATAAATACAGACCACTCCACAAGTGGAGCAGCAGTAGCAGTAACTTTCTCGGCAGTATACTGCCCGCCTAGGCACACAATCAAAACAAACCAATTCATGGATTATTTTGGAACGCTAGGGCTTCCGTTTATATCCGGAAGAGACTATCACGCGAAACACAGGCAATGGGGCTCAAGACTCGACACAACCAGAGGTAGAAAACTAAACGCAACGATTATGAAGAAAAACTATGATTTAGCTTCCGCGGGAAAACCTACGTACCTACTGGCCAACGGATATCAATAACATCCCAGATATTTTAGAATTTTTTATTAGCAAAGGAATAAATAAAATATCCTCCGATCATACGCCTGTTACATCGACGATAAACCCGGGTATAATACACGTAAACGTGAACATTCCTCCTTCGCTACACAATAAAAGTACCAACTGAGACAATTTCAGAAAAACTCTTGAGAACAAAATGAATCTCAACATCTCACTCGAAAATGAAAATGAGATTCACGATGGAAACGAGCTCTTGGTAAACCTAATATAAAAAGCAGCATGGAAATCAACACCGCCATTATTTAGCAATCAAATAATAAATAATGACCCTCTAGAAGTCAAAAATGAAATAGCTGCAAAAAAGAGACTCGGGAGAAAATGGCTACCGAGTCGGAATCCCACAGATAAAACAAACTCCAATAAAGCCACCGAAGAACTGAACAAACTTCTATTTGAATATAACAACCATAGTCGACAACACGGACTACAGACACTGACTGCCACTAAAGCTACGGACTACTCTCTATGAAAAATGAGAAAAAAATTAAAAAGACCCCAGATACACGATCCGCCAACAAAAAACATTGCCAATCATCGGGAAAGGAGAGACGACGAAAAGTGAAAATATTTGCAAAACACTAAGCGGAAGTGTTCACACCCCTACCTCCAGCACAATGCCAACACGAGCACGCGAACACGGTACAGAGATTCTTAGACTCTCCACTGCCTATGACATGGCCAATCGAACCCTTTGCTAAAAATTCCCCCGGATATGATCTTATCACTAGGAAAATTTTGAAAGAATTACCAAAACGAGCAATAATACTAATTACAGTTCTATTCGATTGTATACGGCGTACGTCTCTTATCCCTAGTCGATGGAAAGTGGTTGAAATAATAATGATCCAAAAACCCGTTAAACCACCGACAGAAATAGCATCATACAGACCGATAAGTCTGCTGCCAATCTTATCAAAACTTTTTCAGAAGCTGCTGCTCACAGGGTTGAATCCACAGATATCTCAATAAAAATTAATCCCAGATCACCAATTTGGATTTTGCAATTATCATTTCACCATCGAGCAGGCCAACAGAGTCTACTCGCTGGAAAAGAAAAAATACTGCTCTGCTGTCTTCTTAGATATACAACAATCTTTCGACATGTCATTTCGAAAAGTCTGCTATGACGGATTACTTTTCAAAATTAAAAAAGGAACTCCACCATTTTACCTCGTTATAAAATCCTCTCTGAGCAATAAAAAAATTCTACGTCCGCTTCGGACAAGAACACTCGTCATACTTGCGTATCACTTCAGGCGTGTCACAGAGCAGCGTGCTTATGCCGGTACTCTACAATGTATATACAGCGGACCTACCAGCCGCAAGAAACGTCACAATTTCAACCTACGCATACGACACCGCGATACTGATTTCCGACAAAAATCCACTCAAAGCATCTAAGGTACTCCAAAAAAGGTCTGACAAAAATCGAGACCTGGTTGAAAAAATGAAGTATCAGAGCAAGCAAAGCCATTACCTTCACCTACGGAAGAACAACTGCCCATCTGTATCCTCAAACAAAAAACTTCTTCCAACAATAAATAGCATCGAATATCTAGGCATGCACCTGGATCAAAGACTAACTTGGCAAGATGACATAAAAATTGGAATTGGAAAAGGAATTGGATTCGAAAACAAACAAATGTACTGGCTAATTGGGAGAAATTCTCAATTAACAAAAGAAAACCAATAACTAATTCCCAAAACAATCCTCAAGCATGTCTGTAGGGAACAGCCAGTAAATCAAACATCAACATACTCCGGAGATACCAATCAAAAACACACAAAAAATCATTGCCAATGCTCCTTGGTACATTTCGAACAAAACACTCGACACCGATCTAAAAATAGATTACGTCACCGACAGCATCCAAAAACTCAGCAAGAAGTAGCAAGAAAGACTGGACAACCACCAGAATCTACTGGCGAAATACTTCTAAACCGACATAACGAAACAACTAGACTCAAACGTGCAAAGCCACTGGACCTAGTAATCCACTTCGACATCTGAACAACAGCAAATATAACCAGACAAAAATAGATAATATATCAATGGATATTTCATCTGAACTGACGACTCTTTTATTATTGTTAACCAAATTTCTGAACGTCCCGCGGCAGGACAGATCGTAGTTGCAAATATTGTCAATAAAAAAATTATACAGATTTCCCAATGAAAAAATTGTGAAAGATACTTGTAAAAACCTGCACCCATTTCCAACCAAAAAAAAAATCACGAAAACCTCTTGTTACCGGCCGTGAACTAGGTCCAATCCCTTAAAAGTTCAAACACGATTCAAACTATAAAATTGTCACTCGCCGTTATTCTGCTATGCCTTTCTAACAATTTCGAATATGGGAGAATCACGTTAACAGTATATTCTACCTAGGCTCGGAAAGAAGTTTATGTAACAACAACAAAAATCTATTTTTTCAACATACCACACAGGTGACCGCCTTAAAGAGAAACTGTAGAAGAATGATTTTCAATCCTTGATAATACCTAAAATTCTGATACCTCTCGGAGACTATCGGTCGTAACAGGTGACATTTTCCAAAACTTGAAATCAACGAATTCATGAAACTTTCAGCAAACTCATCGCGGACAGCAAAAATACCGTAAGATATTCAAATTAGCCTTTCCATTTCCGTCCAAACCAATAGTTCTCATGATATCGTCGGAAAATATACCTAATATCCCTGGAAAGTACGTATACAGGCTATCGGAAAAGGCTGGAAAGACTTGAATAACTTTCCAGGTGAATAATTTTTGGGAACCTTGGGGTCATTTTTGTAGTAACTTTTGACGAGGAATTCAATAGTGACCTTGGATTTTACCTTGACGATAACTTGATGAAGGTTATTTCAAGGTCAACGCAATTCCTTGCAACGGGAACCCTCTTCTTTGACGTCGGCGGTCGAAAGACCGGGAAAATTTATGTCCAGAAATATTTTAAGGTCATGATTCCGGTTTGACCTTCAAGGTCATTCAAATGCTCGAAGACTGGATATCTTCGAAGGACGCAGTGAATAAAAATAGTACAAAGCTCACTTCGGTTATTTCGCTTTTGGTGGTGACCTCGTGGTTGAAATGCTAGCTTTGTATTCAAATTCTAAAAACAGAAGATTGAAAACAAAAAAAATGGAAAATAAAACTGTGAAAAAACAGGTTTCTCCTGTTTTTATCCTGTTCGGGGTTTATCAAAACCCCGAAATTTAACCGAATTACAGCAAAGGATCGTAAATAAATCCGCTCTCATTCCCACTGAAATCATGGAAAATGATATTGGTGCTTTCTACCATCTATTAGGTTACTGTCAAGAACTGATATGGTGAACAATTCAAGCTTCTGCGTTAAATACCTCGAACAAATATTGATCAATGCACGTAAGAAGCAATGGTACTCGCGATAATCAAGCAACCCAAAGGGCACAGAAATTATTACGTCCACATCGTTCCCCCTGAGTAGTGCAAAGAGTGAACGTATGGAAATTTTCACTCTTTTGATTGCCGACGTCGTACAGTGGCCGATTTATGCTTCGGTCGGTTTAAATCTCGGTGATAATGCAATTCTCAACCGAGTTGAACCATTTTAATTTCAAAATACTAGTGAGTAATTGTACTAGTTGAGAGTATTGCGCCTCTCCGGTTTTGGTTCGTCGAATCTTCGGGAAACGTCAGAAAACGTCGGAGGTTCGTATAACCTTGAGGCATGTCCCCATACTAGGCTGTAGATGGCGCTAAATTGACTATCGGATTTTGCAAGTGAGTTCCAACGACTGCACCCGTATTTGTCATTTCTCTCATTTTTATTCAAAAAACCACATTCGTATGAAAAAGTTACAATTTTTTTTTCGATATTGAAGAATCAAAAAAAAAAAAAAAAATACAGCGATTGATGCTTGGGTATGAATCGGGATAAAAACCTCTCTAAGATTTTTTGTAAGAGGTCATTTCGTCAGTGTAAAATGGACATAGCCAGTAGCGGTATAGAAAGTGAAATAGGTACATCGTATCCTGGCACGAGTCTAGGCTGTTAAACTTCGAATGGACCGTTAAATTTACCGGAAAGGCGAAAAAAATACCACTATTTTTCCTGTTATAATTATCTGTTATTCAAACAAAACTAGTTGGATAATTTAAAAAAAATGTATGCTAAAAATTAGACTGCAGTAATCGGGTCTGCAAGAAAAATCGTGATAAAAACTTGTTTATAATTAAGTGATTCATACAAATTGTTGAAAATTATTATAACCTATTTGTAAACATTTCCGCAAAGATTGAAATTTATCTTATTGAGAAAACACTTTTTTCAATTTGAGGACATTTGGTTTTCTGAAAATAACAACGATTTAATGAATTTTTATACATAATGAAAATACCTTGTCTCCGAAACATACTGTTTTTCAACATTAGATCGGTCTTTGGACAAATTTTTTTTACGAAAATAAATTGTGAAAATTTATATTATTGGTAATTACCAATTGGTTGAAATAATTGGTAATTATAGTGGGAAAAAAGTGGTGTAGATTTTTTTTCGGCTTTTCTGTGAATTCAACAGTCCTTTTGAAGTTGAACAGCCTAAACTTGTGCCCGAATACGATGTACCTGGGTCATTCCATGTCGATTCAATAACGTTGCGACGTTGTCTTTCTTCGATTTTTTTTTGATTATTTAATATGTTTTCATAAATGTAAAAAGAAGTCTTCGGATTAATCTTTAGCATTTCCACTCGTTTCGAAGTTATCGATTTTTGCTTAAAAAATGTATATCGTCGACTATAATTATCGTAATCTCAGTCTATAGGTGGTCACAATTTTTCATTTTCAACGCTGTTTATGAAACAGAAATGAAGAGCCGAAAAAATGTGCAATGCTTTTTCAGCAATTTTTAGTAAAAACAAAAGTTTTTCGTTAAATAGGACACTTTTTTCAATTTTTTTTACAAAATTCTACGTCACAAAATAGAATTTTTGAACCATAACGCAAGATGGGCTTCAAATAACTTTTAGTAAAAAAATAAAAAAACATTTTTCAGAGGGAAAATAAATCAAAATTAAAGCAAAAAAAAATATTTTCCAATATTATTTTACTAGAAGTTATTTGAAGCCCATCTTGGGCTGTGGCTCAAAAATTATGTTTTTTGACGTATAATTTTGTGAATTTTGTTGAAAAATCAAAACTGTCCGATTGAACGAAAAACTAATTTTTTTCATTAAAAATGGTCGACCAAGCCTGGCTAATTTTTTTGTCAGAAAGAGCGTTTAAAATGAAGAAGAATGACCCCTATAAAGTGAAATTATGACAATTATAGTCAAAGATATACTTTTTTAAAGCAAAAATCGATACCTCCGAAACGAGTGGAAATGAATTAATTAACCTGAAGACCTCTTTTTACATTTATGAAAACATATTAAAGAACCAAAAAAATCGAAGAGCGTCACCGTCGCAGCGTCGTTGAATTGACATGGAATGACCCATCTATTTCACTTGCTGTGGCGCTTCTGACCATGTCCATTTCACACTGGCAAGATGACCTCTGACAAAAAATTGTCAGAAAGGTTTTCATCTCGATTTATACCTTAGAATCGATTGCTGTAATTTAGTTTTTGTTTTTTGACTTTTGAAACTTAATTGTTATTTCTTCATACGATTGTTGTTTTTCTGGATGAAAATGAGAGAAAAGCAAAATACGGGTAGAGTCATTTTGAACTCATTTTCCGATCCAATAGTTAATTTAGCGCCACCTACAGCCTAGGATGGGTACATGCTTCAAGGTTGTGCGAACCACGGACGTTTTCTGACGTTTCCCGACGATCCGACGAACCGAAACCGGAAAGGCGCAATACTCTTGACAAGTACAGCTACTTACAAGTAGTTCGAAACTGGAATGGTTCAACTCGGCTGAGAATTGCATCGTCACCGAGGGTTAAACCGACCGAAACAAAAATTCGCCACTGTGCCTCGTATGAAGTTTGCAGAAAATACAAAAATTGACCTTGAAATAACCTTGAAGAATACCAACAAGGTCGAGTTCCAGGTCACCACTAATCGCAATCAAATGAAATAACTGAAATTAGCTCCGTACTATTTTCATCAACTGCGTCCTTCACAGATATTCAGTATTCAAAATTAAATATCCTTCGACTGACCCTCAAGGTCAAACCTGATATATGACCTTAGAATGTTTTCGAACGTAAAGTTTCCCGCTCCTTCGAATGCCGACGTCAAAGAAGGGGGCTTCCGTTTAAAAAAATTGAATTGACCTTGAAACAACCTTAATGTTTATCGTCAAGGTCAAATTCAAGGTCACCGCTGAATTCCTCGTCCTGAGTTCCCACAAAAATGCTTTTAACAGTTTCTAAAAATCATTCACCTGGAACGTTATTCAGGTGCTTCCAGACTTTTCGGTCAGCCTGTATGTAAATTGTTTGACGGAAGCTCAAAGTTCCGATTGAGATGACGCATCGATCGGAAGATCGGACTAAATTGGAAATTCACTCGGAGTGCTTGAAAGTTGATCTAGATTTTCGAAACGCGAATTTGAAGTGTCACAGTTTTCGCAAATCGCCGCAACGCAAGTGCATTTGTTCAGGTGGCGTTCCCCGGCCCTTGGGCATCGGGCGCCGCGAGTTCCACAATCTCGTCCACGGACTGTACCGAGTCTCGACGGCGCTGACGCCAACCCTCGTCGAAGCGCTCGTGATCCGGCGCTTGCGTCGAGGGCGCCTCTCTGCGTCGGCGGATGCACGTCCAGCCGCGCTAGTTCGAGGTTCGAGCCAGTAGCAGCGGTAACCGTTGACGGTAGAGTCAGTTTTCGGTTCGCCAGGAGGGATGCTGTATACAAATCAAAGAAGTTGGACCGATTTTAGAAAGTCGGCGACGTTCTACGCCCCCCGTCGTTTACGTCAGCGTCTCGCGATCGTCGTTTACAGTCTACGGTGCGCGTCGCGGTGCTAGACTAAGGTCGAACGATGGGGCCAAGGCACCACGGCGTACCTCGGATCGATCGGGGAACAACCGGGTGCGAAGATAACCTCGCGTAGCGTGGCTCCCGAGTGCACGAGGATATCCTCGAATTTCTACTTCCGGCGGCAAATTTAGCCGGGAGGGTAACGAGCCCGAGTCGGGTGTGAATAAATGAATGAATAAATAAATAAATAAATACATAAATAAATTAATAAATAAATAAATTAATAAATAAATAAATTAATAAATACATAAATTAATAAATGAATAACAAAGGGGGGGTTGGAAAAAACGACGATTCCCGAGGCTGGAGAGGATAATTTCCACGAGTCGGCATAATGAGTTTCACGTCATCCTGACAGTTCCGCAGTGTCGTTGCTGTCGCTGTTGCTGCCGTCAAACGCCGAGTGCCAGCGGTACCGTTATTCAGTAGTGCGAAAAGGCGCGTTAATAATAATAATGTAACAATTTTACTAACAATAATATCATCGCTCAATGCTCAATGGTCGATCGAAATCAGCGAGATATACGTAATAGAAACAGTGCTGTTTATTTTCATTTTTCACGTTGTTGATCGTGAATCAGGTGCTGCGGTGACGTGTCATATCCCGGAGGGAGTCACGGAGGATCCCGCCTGATCGCCGCGTCTAAAGTTGCGAAGAGCACGCCCTAGTGTAGAAATAATCAAGCTTCAACACGACTCCAAACCAGAATCAGCGATATCGAGTAAAAAAACCCTAGAAATCGCGCCACCTACGAATAAGAAAAAATAAACGGGACTAAGGTTTACTATTCGAGAAACGTTCGTTACGCGCGGTGTTTGGCTTACGAAAGAGTGATATCGCCTCGGGACTTCTCGCGATTTCCGGTGGTGATTTGAAGTTGAGAAATTCCATGTTCCGTCGTACGTCGAAGGTCCGTGATAAACGTGGTAACGGGGACGGTGTGACCAGCGTCAAGCAAAGCGTTCAGCTGGAAAGGGAAAACGAGGAGAAAACGGAAAAGACGGGCACAGATGAGAGAGCATTCGCGTTTTTGTTGTGACGTATCTAGTGATGTTGCCGGTGTCGTTGGTTCGCGGTGGTGAAAGTGCGTGAAATAAATATCGGTACATCGGAGCGACGGCGGTCGTCTTCTTCGTGGAAGATAATTGGAAGATTTCTCTCTGTCCCACTCTCTCTCTCTCGCTCCGTCTTCATCTCACCGGGTCTTCTGGGTTGGCCTCACCGTGAGAGAACGTTGAGAGAGAACAAAAAGCTTCCGTTCGTGACGGTTTACGTCAACCACGCTCGGAAGGTTCGTTGCAAACGGCCGAACGGGGAAGGAAAAGCTTGGGTGTCGTACTACGTGCGATACGAACTAGTTAAAGCGGGCTAAGGTCGCGATCGAGAGTACGGAAATAATAATCGAAAAACGTACACATCGGCATGGAGTCGTCTCGCGTGATAATCTCCATCGCCGCGCTTTGCGCCGTCCTCCTAGGTCAGGCGTTCTCTTTCGTCTTGGATGGATCTTCGACGAGCTACGCCCAATTTCGGAAATGGAATGCCCGTCTAAACGGCACCTTGGAATTCGAGTTCAAAACCGATCAGGGTAGCGGACTACTCCTCTACACGGACGACGGTGGTACCTACGATTTCTTCGAGATTAAACTGATCGAGAGTGCGCTTAGGCTGAGGTACAATCTCGGCGGAGGCGCACAGATCGTGACTGTCGGCCGAGACCTCGGTGACGGGCAATGGCACAGGGTACAGGTCACGCGGAACAACGAGAACACGACGCTGACCGTCGACGGTATCAGCGCTACGTCGACGTCCCGCGGCAAAGAGTTCGAGTTCGGCAAGCTCGCCGGAAACTCGGAAGTCTACGTTGGCGGAATGCCGAACTGGTACAATAGCAAACTGACTCTTTTAGCTTTGCCAAGTGTTATTTTTGAACCGAGGTTTACTGGAATCATAAGGAACCTGGTATACGCTGACGGCGATGGTACAACCTCCAGAAGGCAGGAGATGAAGACCCGTGATGCCAAGGTGAGCTCTCTCTCTCTCTCTCTCTCTCTCTCTCTCTCTCTCTCTCTCTCTCTCTCTCTCTCTCTCTCTCTCTCTCTCTCTCTCTCTCTCTCTCTCTCTCTCTCTCTCTCTCTCTCTCTCTCTCTCTCTCTCTCTCTCTCTCTCTCTCTCTCTCTCTCTCTCTCTCTCTCTCTCTCTCTCTCTCTCTCTCTCTCTCTCTCTCTCTCTCTCTCTCTCTCTCTCTCTCTCTCTCTCTCTCTCTCTCTCTCTCTCTCTCTCTCTCTCTCTCTCTCTCTCTCTCTCTCTCTCTCTCTCTCTGTCTGTCTCTTTCCCTCCCTCCCCTCCTCCTCCTCCCCCCCTCTCTCTTTCTCTCTTTTTTTTGCTCTTTCTCCTTTTGGCGTCTGCCTTCAATTCCCCCAAGTCTTGTCGAAACGTTCGGTTGGTCTCTCTCCTCCTCATCGCTTCTTGAAGCCCAGACGTCCATGAGTTCCAACGAAATCCGCGATGAGATGCTTCGAAAGGGAAAAGTTGTAGCAATCTCTGGGAACGGGGTATCTGTTATTGGTAGAAGAACTTTCGAGAAGTCGGTTCGACAAAGTATCTACAACCTTCAGCCTGCATCTTCCTAAGATTTCTCGTCGTACGAATTCTCGGTCGTACTCGTAATTTCTATCCAAGTGTATACACTCCCCCAAAACCGAGCAATATTCGAGCTCGTTGTAACGACGCAGCACCGACGACTTCAGTCCACTCTACAGTCGGAGTCATTCGGGTAGGGTTCTTGTTAATCGTATAAACAACGTTGAATGCTGATCGCTCAGTAATTCCAAACGGGTTGACAAAAGGAAAAAAGATCGAGGGATCAGTCTACTGTCAACGGTCGAAAATATAATGTTTGTTATAAACGCAATGTAGATAGATTTAAGATTTAACGAATCCGCAATTGATACGAGGAGTGTCGCTCAAAGTAGGAATCGGAGTGGTTGAAACGATAAGATATTACCATCGATTTCCTCCTTTTTCAGTTTACGCCGAACTTCTCTTTCTCGAGCCGGTCCCAAGTACATCTTCATCTTCTCATCCCCTTATTTGTATTATTCACTTAGCGTAACCTTATTATTCATGACGGAGTACAAAAATTTTTATAAAAAAATGTTGACGCAATAAAAACACTCGGAAAATATATAAATCAGGGTTTTCTTCATTCATTTTACTCGAGTTATTTACAATAAAGGCAACTCTTCTGAAAGTACGCAAGTGACGTGTGTTGTCGATCTCCAACCATTAAATCATCCGAAACATGAAAATGAAATAATATTTGATAAAGTATAACTGTGGGTTTCGCCCGAATTGAGATTGTAGGAAAATTGTGATATTTACTATATTTTTTATTGCAAGATGACGGAAAAAAATCATTTCCTTTTTTGACAAACGTCCGCCCTTTTGTCAACTATGCATAAAAATTAATAATTGCATTCCGGGTCGAAGTCACAGTTGTACTTCATCCAATAACATTTGATTCTCACGTCTCGGATGATTTGTTGCAGATAAATCGACAACGTAAGTCACTTGCGTGCTTTTTGAAGAGTTTCCTCCATCCATCCTTTTCCCAAGTAAATATTGAGTGAGATGAATGAATAAAAACGTCTAAATATATTTAGTGCGGTTTTTGTGTCAACATTTTTTCCTGACACTTGGCGTGGGTGGTGGAACGTTGATTGCAACGCTGTCACTGTGGTAGGCTATCATCATTCTACATTTCACTTGTCGACGAACACTCTTCCAAGTGTCAAGCTTATAGGTATAAAGTATTTGCACATGAATTACTTACATGTTTACTCAATTGTTATTCACTAGCGAAATCTCATTGGGGTGGTGGAATGTCATCTTCTTTGTTTGACATATTGGAACAACAAATTGAAAGTAAACGAGCTTTGCAGGAATAACTACATGCCAACTGTCGCTGCCTTCCGGACTCATACGAGATGCTCGGAGAGAACTTGAAGAAATGCCAATTTTCAGAATCAACAGGTTTAAATTGCGGCGACAATTAATCGTGCAGTTGTTACGAGGAAAATTCAGAAGTTACACGCGTCGATGGCCGGGACTGAATACCGCAAGTGTCTGTACGAACGAACCAATTTGACGAATTCGATGCTGTTAGATTGTTTCGCGGAGGAATCGTAGATCTTGTAGTGACATACGAGTACAGCGATCGCTGTGCACGGCGGATTTGTATGTTTGGTTCCCGTTCGTCAGTATGATCGGAGAAGAAAAAGGATTCGAAGGGTAGAAAAAACTGTTCGGGCGAACACTTATCGCGATTAGTATGCTACTGAGAGCAGAAATTCCGCGAACTTGCACAGTTTCAAGTCAATCACTGTGATTTTAGACGAGAGTATAATTTTCCGTTGCTTTACGACTTCTTCGGCTTTGCGCCACTGGCATAAGTATTTAACGACCCCACCGTAAGAATAACTTACTCGTGTCCAAGAAAAATAGTTCCTGAAATTATCATGACTCGACTTCATACTTCCATGTTTCTGTTCAGCTTCTGAAAAGCTTACGGCAACGTCAGTCGTTTTCTATAAAACGGGTAAAAAACAGTTTCACTGTTCTGTTCAGTCGGATAGAAGTTTTCGAATAAAGGAAAAAAAGTACAAAAAGCAACAGACGAGGCTTGCAAGTCGAGTCTAATAAGCAGATCGTCCTCGGGTATTAAATTAGCCACGTGGATTATCCTCAAAAATGTAATGACTGCGAAGAGAACTGTAACTGTACCTATCAGTGGAAAAATTATTCGAGTGCTTTGAAAATTCGAAATTCTAGCAGTTCCCCGCCAAAAATTTCTTAAGTCTGGCTTTTAACAAGAAGTTTTGACGACTTCCTGAGGGGTATTTTACGAAAAAATGAGCATATACATATCTACCGAAATATCTACTTGAAAGTAAAAAGTTGTGAACGGAAAACGAAGGTATACGAAAAGTTTCGTGCTTTTTTGAAGGAGGAAAAGTGCAACATTTTTACCGAATTTCGCTTGCAGCCAGTTTTATTATCAACACGTACTTTTACAGATCTGACAAGTTTTATTATTCCACGTGCGTGTACTCGTATGAATGATGGGTAAAATTTCAGTTTCATGCCGACAGAGTGCAATTTGTTAGATGACGAAGTCCGACAAATTCATTTTCGGGAGAAAATTTCTTTCGCCTCTGAAATCGATAACATGAAAATTATCTTGGAAAGCGTTTAACATCGGTTCGCGAAAAACAAACAAAGTTAAGTCAACAAATTATCTGAATTCACATAATTTTGGAAATTGTTCGGTGTTTGAACGATGCTCGAACGATCTGTTGACCGTAAGGCTCGTCAGCTGTTGAGGCAGGATTCTACTTTGGGTGCTCGAAAAGAAAAAATATTGTGGATTTTTTATGAGATTATTAATATAGATATTGATGCAGGTTTTTTCAGTCCTAATTAATACACTATTAAAATATATTACAAAGAATTTTTTCAGATATTTTGTGTACTGTTTATACGCGAAAACGTCGTTTAAAGACAACGCAATGTGTTGAAATACTGGAAATGGGCCATACATAAAATATTGCATGTACATGAAATGTGGAAAAAAATGTATGTGGAGTTATTCGGGGTAACTGTGCGCAGCACTTACCAGTGCGTGCATCCCCTCTATCTCCGAACGGGGCGTGAGGGGGTCCTGAC
Organism: Arge pagana; assembly: GCA_963969455.1. NCBI lineage: Eukaryota > Metazoa > Arthropoda > Insecta > Hymenoptera > Argidae > Arge > Arge pagana. Next base: position 11,877,619 of record OZ018310.1, on the reverse strand, counting down.
ATGCACAGACCAATTAGAGGTATATTAGCGGGGAATTAGTTTACGCCAGGAATAGCAACCTCGTATAATCCGTTTTTTTGTTTTTCAATGTAACAAGAATCGGGTACTGAAAAAATCGCTTTCGCCATCACGGCAAAGATTGTCACCCCGCACTGCGGATAGCCACAACGGTAAACGATTTTTTCCTGTGTCAGTAATTTATTAAGGTTTATTTTCCACAATAACGTTTGAGATCATGTTTATCGCGGTACAGTTATACACGTATTTCTAAGAAAAATCCGTCCGGGGCAAGTGTGCGCGGGGAAATGTGCGCACGCGTACGTCTTCTCACATGAAGTAACGATGAATTGGCTCTGAAAAGTTGTTGTTTTTGTGTGTGTGTGTGTGTGTGTGATCACTGCCAAGACGAGTCCTCGTAAAATTCCTACTGATCAACTATTATATTATATTCTATGTTGAGTTCATTTTTATGCAACTCATTTCGACGTGATTCCATATCAATAAGTAAGTCTCTTATTACCTATTGATCTGGTCTTCTACGTGGCTTTGTCTGATCATTTCAGATCATCGAAGAAGTAAGTTGTAAGTGAAACAGATATATGACCTTGAGATAATTTGATGTCGAGACGTTTATAACATTGATTAAAAAAATGCGTACACTTACTCTACACGAGTGCGCACTCTTGCCCGCAATACGGGTTAAGTGTGCGTGTTCCGCATTTTTCTAATGACTGTTTTTTTCAATCGCGAAGATTTCATTCCCTATTTTTGAATTTAATTATCAGTCGAATGAATATTCTATCAACTATACGACTCAATTTATCTTTAATCCTTATTGCTCGATTTTAACACCACTTTGAATGCTTAACTGCACACACCACTCGAATCCTTCTACGTGCAAAAATGATAAAATCGCGACGAAAAAAATAGTGAAAGAGAATATAAATTTTGATTAACGTTTTTGAGTTATTCTCTTATTATCAGTAGTACGTCTATTGAAAGATGTATAAACATGCATGCAAGCGAGATGTGAGAGGAGAAGGAACAGAGAATCTTTTTAGGGTTTCGACTTGGCTAGTTCGTCAAGGAGAAAGCATAGACTTTGGCCTTCTTCGGGATGAAGGATGCGTAAGCGTCGATACTTTGGGGAGATATTGTGAAGGAATCGTTTGCTCGAGAGATCTTGAAGGTCTTCGTACTTTCCGAAAGAGCATAAGCAGCGAGACTCCGAAGTTACATCGATAATTGGGAGAGCATTTGCCGAGATTTTCTTTTCGACGGTCGAAAGTAAAAATCTGTACTTACCGATGTTGTGTTTCGTAAGAATTATCGGTACATACAAACGACGAGCAAACTTTAAAGGTATATCATATGATATTGGTGAGCGTATTTGACAAGAATTTCGATCGTCGCGACGAACACCGATGAAACTGACGTCTTAGCCTCGCGATTCCTCGTTGTTGTTGTAACGCGAATACTTCTACGAGCACAAAGTTCCAACGATTTCCTCGTTTAGCTCGTGGATTTTTTCAGGCTAAGTGGCTTGACGATAGATTTACTTGCGAAGCGAGCCAGGAAAACGAGATGTTTTTAATATTCTCATCTCTCGCAGGAGATCGGCGAACCGTAGAGCGCAGCTTTCTCGCCCGCGTAAGTCTAACAAGATCGCTATCGACGGATTCTCTGTTGCTTTGCGAGATTTGTCAGCCATGAAGTTGACCCGAGCAACCTCAAATTCTACCGATTCGTATCCGGCAAGGTACCGGAAGATGGTGGTTGTCGGGTTCGCCACCACCCGCAAACGAATCGAACGTCGGCGAAAATTGGAAAGAAAGTAATATAAGATAAGCTCTGATGGTAAAGGATACCATCATTGATTACAGCGCTGTCCAATATTCTCCTGAAAATTATTATTCATATGGTATTTATAATGGGAAAAATAGTTCTCGCTATTATGGAAATCTGTCGGTGCTGTCTACAATAAGTTATTTATAGTAAAATTAATTAATATAACCCGACGATGTTCCTGAGAACGGCAAAATAAATTTTGTAACAAGCATTCCAAACAATTGCAATGGGGCGACGATTCATTGCTTCGCGAGGAAATCACTTCGTAGCTTATTCAAAGATCTCGTAGATAGTCAAGGTAATTACAGGTGAATAGGTGGGCCATTGGAGTCGCGTTGTGCGAGACAAATCTCGCGAAACTCCGAATTTATCGCAGAGGGCACACGCTGACGACTCCGGAGTATTCGCTGCTCTCGAAGGATATAAGTCAACTCGAAAGGTAGATTTGGAAGACAACGATTTGATATAAAATTACGAGAAGCCCAAGCGACATTTGATTCGGAAGTTTTCACTTGACGTAACGACGAACATCCATTGCAAAGGGTGAATCCTGACTGGAATGAGAACTCACCATTAATGTGACGAAAACCGATGCGTAGGAAGTTAGTAAAGAGTGACTCCAAAAACAGCCCGAAAATCACCCACTTTGGCAACCTCGTAACTCCTGTTACAATTGTTGTGCTAAGTTATTGTTTATCAGTAGAGCATATTACTGACAAGGTTTGGCGAAGAGTTCGGCTTTGGTTTTGGTGATATAAATGATACATGTAATAATACTCCGGATCTTATGTGTCGAGCATATCACTTGAAATTTTTAAGATTCACTGTTTTTTAGATGGCCTATCGTCAAGGTCAACGTGGTTACTTAGGCTTTCAAGGTCGCTGATCACGAGTCCAAGGTCTGATTTGCAATATCGAAATGACGGATCAGAGCTGGCGGTCAAAATGTTGAAAATCAAAAATTCACGATTGTTTTTTGAAAGAAACGTCGACCTTCCTCGAAAATTTTATCAACAAATTTGTATTTCTTTTCTCGTGAAAATATAAAAACTTTGATGTTTTCACTTATTTTCAAGAAGATACGCGATAACTGGAGCATAATGGACCACCATAAGAAATTACGTAAAAAAAATCATGCATTGGGGCTTTTTTTGAGTCAAATTAAAGTAAACAGGGTACTGGGAGGAAGAAAACATTTTATCGCTAAAAATAATTTCCCGGGGCTGAAGAAGATAGATTGTTTTTTTAAATCATTTTTTAGAGGGAGAGTAGGGGGTGTTGTGCCCCAGAAATAAATAATTGAAATATTTAAATCGAATAGAATGATTGAAATAATTAAATTACTTCGGGAGTTTTGCCAAAAATGGAGGTGAACTTGTCGAAGATAGAACAAAAGTAGACTAATCTAATGGTTAAAAGCTATAAAAAATATTTACCGGCTGAGAGGGACGGTCGTACCCCACCCTTTCCTAAATGTACCAGCTGATTTTTCGCATATTTTCTGTGAAATTGGCAAAAAAGGGACAATGCAAGGAAAAGAGATCAACGAACAGCCAACACGCATACATGCGCAGTACGCCTCACAGTTGTGACTGGTAATTTACACATTTTTTCTCATATGCTTTGACACGTATTTTTTATTCAATTTGTTCTCTTTTCAGGCGAAAATGAAATGAAGCGCAAAAATAGCCGAAATCTCCGAAATCCAAGAATGTGGACGGATTGAGATGGAGGTTGTTTGCATTCGCTTTTCATTTTATAATATTCGAAAATTGCAATTTTTGCAGTGTAAAATGCATTAAAAAAATGCAACTTTCGACAATCATAAAATGAAAAACAGGTACATTTTCGTCAGATATTTTTTGGAAGCGAATGCAAAAAACCCCATCTCAATCCGTCGATGTCCTCAAATTTGGGAGGTTGAACGTTTCATTTCATCGCCTATATCGTAAATTGTGTATGAGAGTGACTCATATTATCAACGTGAGAGATGATCCGACATTTGTTGCATTTCACCAGAGCATTAGCATTTGTTTCGTGATTGTTTTAAATGAATTCAATATTCGTTACATTGTAAGCCGTGACATTATTGTAAACCGAGCGGGGACACAATACTGATTCATTTTGATGGTTGCTTGACTATCCTGCCGAAGCGCTACGTGGATTATAAGATTACGAGGATCATGAGAACAGAGGTTACGATTCAATTGGATTCTTCGTGTATAAAACTCGTTCGAGCTCTCCGGGACTTTCCTCCGTTTCCACACATCGATCCAGTCCGATGATCGATCAGACTGCGCGAAACGATGCAATCGTTCCGCTGCAATGGTCAAATGACCGTTACGAATTCTTTGGCATTATTATTGCTGCCCTGTCGTTAAGGGTTAATGGTTTCGAGGCACGGAACGCTATTGCGAGCAGATCCAATGTTTCGGCCGTAAGAGCCGAGAAAAATGACTCGTTTATTCAGCTCCGGGCAGTAGCGTTCGTTCTTTGAGTTTTGTTATTCATCAGGATAACAGAATCACCAAATAATAGAATTGCTATGATGAATTTCTGATTGGAAAATAATGAGTGTGAAATATGTAGAATTTGTTCACCCGCGTCGCGATCGACCTATTGTTCACGCTACAAAATATACCGATTCAAAAAATCTGATTGTCAAACAACGACTCATTTGTCTCTACCGCGAGCCTTGAGAAATATAAAATCCGTAAGAACATGCATTGATACTTTTCCTTTCCGTATGAATTCGTCGAAGGACACGTGATTTTCCATTTAATATAAGTTTTGACTTTGCAAGCGTGACATTTTTTCGAAAATACCTTGCGCACCGCCGAGATTCAAGTGCTGGGTTTATTTTATTCGAAATTTAGTACAGATACGTTATTCCGAGCTTTTATCTGCGACACTGAAGTAAAAATAACACTGGCACACAAATTGAAAAACGTGGTTCGTTCATTCGACCAGACCCATCTATTGACTAAAGGTCAATCTTTCGGGTAGCGATAGGTCATGGGTAGGGATGAAATTTGAGATACGAAATACGTGTCCCCAAACGTCACTTAACGGCGCTCGGCGCCTAGGTGTTAGGCAACGTTACCTACACCAGGCCGAATTCGTCGATCTTTCGCGGTAGGTGGCGGATCTGAACGCGGTTCGAATCACGTCCACGTACAATGAGCTCAAACCTCCGTCTCCTGCAAATCTGAGCCCCGTGCTCGAAACTGAATCTGAAGTCGGTTGATCCCCATCATGCATGTATTTCCAAAAATCGTACAAAATAGCGAAAAAATAGCGAAAAAATAGCGAAAACATTTTCACTCCTCCAGGCTGATATCTCCTGAGCTAGGCAAGATGGCAGAAAATGTTTCAGACAAAAGATGTAAGGTTTCAAGGGGATCAAATAATCGTGACCTTGTTTTTCATCTTGAACAAAAATTTCAATGCCCAATTCGATTTGTTGAATGAAAATCTATATTTAATATCGCATAATAGTCTTTTATGAAAAAACCAAGTTGCTTTCGGTGGAAATATTTTTCAAACGACCATTATGCTGATCATTGGTTTGGCTGAGGAAGCCAAGTTCCGAAAATTGTCACCAAAACATGCTTATGCTTCTCCATCGAATAGGCTTGCGTACTAAAAAATATAAGTTTCCATTTAAAAATCAAGTTCGGCCTTGATTTAACGTGGAAAACTAGTTTCAATACCAACGGCAAGATCACCATTATTTGACCCACTTGAAACTTTACATTTTCTGTTCGAAACATTTTCCGGCCATCTTGCTTATTCTTAGCTTAGGAGATATTAGTCCGGGGTACTAAAATGGATCACCTCGTATCAATTACGATTATGGCGGTTTTTCTCAATTTTCTCGACATTTGGGTGGTGTTTGTGCAAAACGAACCCCGGATTCAGATTCAGTGGGTCATTATGCATATACATAGATAGATCGGTCTGGTCAAATGTACACAGCATTTTTTTCATACTGTGAATCTAAGTTTTTTTTCATTCACCGGAGTAATCTAAGACGTCTGTCAGACTCCTTAAGGCAGAAGGTGATGACTGTTTTTGTATCTTCCACGTCAGCGCTTAAGGAGTTCCCGTGTAGGAACCATGCAACTTCGCTAATGAGTGGCCAATGAATGGTTTGCAATGGTTGGCCGATGATCATAATACCAGTGATGGGCCACTAATGCTTGATGAGCGGCCCATTGATCCGGCATCAAAGATGCCAATCACACAATCGACCAGTCATTCAGCCGACGGTTGGCCGATCAATGAGAGCAATGGTTGACCGATGATCGAGTTACATCGATGGACCACCAATGTTTGATAAGCGGCCTATGGATCCGGTATCAAAGTCGCCAGTTACACATTCGGCCAGTCATTCAGCCGACGATTGGCCGTTGGCCGCTGATCGAATTACATTACGGACCACTAACGCCAGATCAATATCCCTTAATTTGGAAAAATCATGGACGTCAATGACTCCGCACGCCGCTCACCAAGCAGACATCATTCCAAAAGGTGATCAAAAATTAAAAAATTGTATATAATTAGTAAGCCATCAAAATAGTTTAACGTTTATTAATTAAGAGTAACCAATTATTTTTTTCGGGGTGTTTTTTGAAGTCGGTAATTTTTTTTTAATTTTAATTTTTTGCTTTTTAGTAACAAGGTTGGATTTCGTTTATAAATTTGAATAATGTGTCGGCCAACTGAAGATGCCGCTCGTAAGAGAAAAACACATCTATAGAACGTTTTATGAAGTATCTATAAAATGATGGGACCGATTTTGATGAAATTCTCGTAGGAGCACCTGGGAAGTATACCTTTTCAAACAAAAGAGCAAGTTTACAAATCGGGCCAGGCATTTTCGAGTAATTGTTGCACGTACATAAAAAACATAACTACAGGTCATACGAGTGGCTGCACCATTATTTTCGATCGAACAAAAATCCATACAGTTCGTTTCGAATGTCGCGGTCGAAAAAAAATCATAAAAAAATGAAAAAGGGTTCGAAGCAATCGGTTTGTCCGAATAACGCAAAAGACTATATTTATTGATTTATACTTTTTTACACTCGAGCTTCAACTTTTTGCCATTTAAAGATTGCGGATAAGCCGTGAACACCATTTGCGTGTTTTTAATTGCATTTCTTTTTTCAATCTTCCTCACTCGTGAATGTGCGACTAGCAGAATCGTCTGTCAGCGATAGCGTGTGACAAGTCGTTTAAGGTTGCTGAAAGCTATACAAACGCGAAGGAAGAAATTCATCTTGGTATTTCGATTCGCCTCAGTCTAACGAGCTTTCAACGGCGCACGAAGTTACAATCTTGAGGTCAATTCTTGTGCATTTCCTGGCCGAAAGAAACGACGTACAGGTTTTAATGAAAATCGTCACGATCACGATTCCGTTTTAAGTATTACGTTGCCGAGTATTCGGCAAGATTTGGCGATGGTTTTCTCTTCGCTAACGATTTTTTCGCCGGTTTCCGATATCAATGATATCGATGTTTACCTGTCGCGAGAGAGGCAAACGAGCAGAGATTCGCTTTCGTTTCTCTACTAATTTTATTTACCATTGATATGCGGAGTTACTTGCTTCCGCGGCGCAGCCGCCGCGTGACTTCGTGATAAACATCTTCATCAGCATCGATGGTTATTTGATTATATCTAAAACGACAGCTAATGTCTCCTCACGGAAATTTCACTATGTTATTTTCAGACGCAAAGTTATGATCATCGCGTTCTGTTGAGTATTTTTTCAACCGGCGGAATCCATAATTACGTTTAGCCTCATCTGCTTCGAAAGATAAATCGTGAGATCAGTGACATTTTTTGAATAATTCAAGTACAGTAGAACCTCGATTATCCGAACCAATTGGGACTGGAGCTCGTTCGGTTTAACGAAAATTCGGATAATAGAAATGTGAAGTTGTGTTAAACGGTTTTGCGCGATATATATAAACAAAATTAGAGTGTGCATATATTTTTAGTAATTATGATACATATTTGAAAAATTACATGATACATATACTTTTATATTATTCAACGTTCACTTCAAACCTTCTTGACCATAAAGAAATTTCTAATTTTTTTTCGACCGTAAGTACGTTATGCTTACGCTTAGAGGTGGAGGGACTGGACTTCGAAGTCGGAACGCACTCGACTACGAGACTAGTAGATTAACGAAATCAAATTTTCAATACGTGTGTTTCCGTTTGTTCGGCACGAGGAACTAATAAAAACTGCGCAAATGACCGACGAGCAAGCAGGGATAGCACTGTGCGAGACAACGCGAGCTCGAGCATGCTCGAGTTCGCTTGTTGTTTGCAACTTTGTAGCGCGCAACAATGTACGGACAATAAAATTTTGTGGCATGGTTCGGATAGTAGGACGTTCATCCGAACCAAGCTGCGGTTCGCATAATAGAGGGTTCGGATAACGGGTGTTCGGAAAATCGAGGTTCTACTGTATTAAAGGGTTACATCTAGTTCGCTGCCGGAATACAGAAGTGTTACCATGAATTTTTTTTTTGGAAATGCGTGCAGGTTTTTAATTTTTACTCACAGTAAATGTTATTATTTCAAGTATCTTTTACAATTTTGTTGTTGTTGAGAAATATTTATAAACAACGGAGACACAGTAATCTGCACCGGCCGCTGTGCAAAACAGGTCCTTCGCTATAATAATACACATAGATACATGGGTCTGGTCAAATGTACAGATCACTTTTTTCATCTAGTGTGCCGGTGTAATCCAAGATAACAGTCAGACTACTTGAGGCAGAACGTGTTGACTGTTTTTATACCCCCACGTCAGCGTTTCAGGGGTTACGGGTAGTCAAAGCGTTGAAACAAGGAAATATTTTAAATAATTTTTCTTGAGTAGTGAAATTTATTCCATTAAAAAAATGATATAAAGTTATTTTATGATGTTTTTAATTTTATTTCACCAAAATTTAAAAAAAATTATATTTATTGGAGATCAAGTTATTGCCATATTTGTTGACCACTGTGCAGAAAAAGCCCTTCGGAGTGAACGTTTCTGCTCGGGAACAAATTATTTGAAATAGGGAATGGAAAAATCAATGTGGCTTCGATGTCTGACCAAATATTTTTTTCAACGCAGAATTTCCGCGCATGCGCAGTTTCAATTATTGTAAATTGAAAGTCGCAGAGATGTATTGATGTACAAAATGAATTAAGAGTATAAAAAACGAACAAAACAAAAGCAAATGAATTTCATTGAATTAAACTAGCAGAAAAATTAAGCTAACGTCTGTTTAATTAAAATTCAGAAATTCAAAATCGTTCGTCAAATCGATATAAACGTCCGATGAAATATGGAAAGGAAGATCACTGTGATCGGAGATAGTTGTTTTCAAACGAACAATTTTGTTTCTACGAATCGCGCACGCTTCGTTTCTCAACAAATTCGAGCAGCATTCAAAGACAAAGAATATCGTATCGAGCGTTCGAAAAAACTTTGTCGCAGCGAGTTTTATGAAAAATCGAAGATACATCTATTTCATTCATGACGTTGAATCCGATATTCTTAATCTGGATGTCAAATTCAGACCCAGCCATCGGAAATAACTGCTGGTGGACATATTTATGACATTTCAACCTCGTTCCCAGCGTGTTGTTTCTAAAAAAAAATTCATCCAACAAATTAAAGATTGCGTCAAGGCTAATATTTTTTGTCAACCGGCTGACTGAGTTTTATTGTAACTAGCAAAAATGCGAAATTCGAATCGCCGTTGAATCATGTAGGTGCAATATCTCAGCAAGGAGATGGAAAATTGGTGCTTCTAATTTAGACCTAACTGTCGCAAATCGAGTTTTGATATTTCTTTCTGTGACATACGGCTCAAGATTTACACGATATGCGAATCGAACAAAATTCGTGTGACTCATCAGGAGTATTCGATGATGAAATTGCAGCTTGGAAAGTGATAAACAATCTCATATTCCATGGTGGGACGAAATAACGATGTTTAAAAAAAAAAAAAAAGTATACGTATTGTAACGGTGAGGTAAGCCCCACCCTTAGGTGGCGAGGGAAGGGGGTTCTCCCACGTGCGGGTCTACTTCCACAAATCGTGGTAGAAATGAAGGAGATCAAAGTCGGTTTCGGTTAACAGAAAATGAATAGATTTATTCTAAAAGAAGAGTAAGGTCTATGTACAAGAGAGGCTGGCGGTGTAGTTTGGCCTAGCAAGTGGCCCAACGGTTCGTATTCGCGGGTTCTGTAACGGTGAGCGGGTGCGTCTGTCATACTTGAGTATTGTTTAATATTAACAAGTTCAGTTCTAATGAAAGGGGGAGTGAGGCTATTATTATTCACAAATAAAATCTACTTGTGATTGGAGTGAGCACACTGACAGAACTGTAGAGTGATCGTCGCTCGCGGTTTCAGCACAGTGCGGTATCACGGGGTTCGTCTGAACAGTCGACAGTCTTTTGGCGGGCGCATAGTGGGCTGAGAGACCCAAAAAAGTGGCCAAAAGTCAACTTCCGAATTTGGATGGAAAACATCTTCATCATAATTAACATATTTGGAAGCAGTCATACCAAAAAAATTATAATGGTTTGACCATCCCTCGCACTCTGACCGCGTGCTGAATTCGGAAAATTTCCACGATATAATAAGAGTTTAGCTTGTAACAGTCGTACGAAACTCGTATGAATTTTTGTGTTACATTTTTTTCGTTCATTGAAATGGGTATAAATCAATTTGAAACAAGAAACAAGTCCGAATGGTTACACAGTTTTGAACGTGTCCATTATTTACGGGCGCAATCTCCGAGCTTCCCGCCGTAGACGGTTTTTCGATCGATAGTTCTCAGAAATTCCACCTCGTATCTATAGATATGAAATATCGTTGGGTTTGTTATTACGTATACTCTAAGATTATCTGCTAACAGCTGCTACCACACAATTTTGGTGAAGATACTTGCATCCGCAGACAACAGCGCGCACTCTTTCTGTTACGTCGCCGGCCGCGTCGTAGGCGCACCAAGCTCGGACGATAACTTGCATCACGACTTTCTGATTAGCAGCCTAAAAACGCAGAAATACCGATTCCCAACCAAATTGTATGTGTTTTCCAATTTTTTATCTCATAATCGGTCCACCATTTTGAATTTTGATTATTAGATTCGAAATCAGTGACAACAAAAACCCCTAGAGACAGATTTTCATGCAAATCTGTGGAAATATTGCATTTTTTTACGCCATTTTGAATTTAGAAATTTACAGATCAGGTTCGGAATCAGCCACCACGAAATTCCTTACGGACGGATTTTCATGCGAATCTGAGAAAATTTTGAACTGTTTTACAGCATTTTGGTTCCGTCATTTTGAATTTTGAATTTTGAATTCTTATCATCATATTTGGGATCAGCGACCTCGAAGACCCCGAGTAAGAATTTTCATGTCAATCTGATCGATGTTAGGATTTCGGCCACTTTGTCGGGTCTCCCAGACCACTCTAGGGCGTAGAGAGTACGGGTCAAAACCCGAATCTGTGCCGCTACGGATGGGTTAACCCCTGGTTCGAGCCCTCGAGCGGGTTGCTCTGAAATACGAGAAAGTGAACTAAGGCGTACGAACTGACCTTCCGGGATAGCTAATCAGCGGTTTTTTTTAATTTATTTTTTTAGAACGAAGAGGGCCCCTCGTCGCCCCCTCCTGTGAAGAATAGCACACCGGGTGGCGCGTCGCGACTGCACTGTAAGGGAGCTTATAATCTGTGCGCATTTTTCCCCTCCATTTAATACTCGCCAGATGACAGGGAAGTGTGTGTGCATGGCCGTTCTAAGACCTTTTACACAATCTGAGTGTAGGAAGCTAGCTTGGCTGAGTGATTTAACGTGAGAATAAGTTGGAAAAATTCCCATGTGGGGAAAAAACCAACATAAATTCCTGACGGAGATGAACTAAACCAAACACTATTTGCTATGACTGATTTGGATTGTGTTGAGTTAGGTTCGGTTAGAGTTGGTGGGAAGTTAAGATATCCATATGGGGATGGATAGTGTCTGAAAGCAATGAAGAAGTTGTTAGTGGGAGGTGACGGCATGCAATGTATAATATAACTATGTTATGTCTGCTGGTACCTGAAACATGAAGAAATCTGGTTTTTTGTCTGAATCATCTTTGGGCATCGGGTACCTATTTGCACCGAACTACTCATAACTTCATAGCTCATTTATTCACCTATAACTGGAACCCCCGCAGTTGGTATGGAATTTATTTGTTAATTTAATTGAGAATTCTTTTATGTACTCCATATTTAAATTGTTAAGCTGTGTATTCATTTGGGTATACCTTGGAGAATTAGTTATTACTTTTAGGACCCTATTTTGTACTTTTTGTAATTTAAGTATATTGTTATTTGTTATATTCAACCATATTGCCGGTGCATAGGTTATTATCGGCCAAATTAACATTCTTTATATTATTAATCCGTTCTCGTGCCCAAGTGCTGAGTGATTTTTAAGCAAGGGATATAATTTAGTGATTGCACCCATCGCTTTATTTTTGACATTTTCTATATGCGCTCTGAAACTCAGTTTTTTGTCGAGAGTGACATCGAGGTATTTAACTTGTCATTTCCAAGGTATGTTAGTATTGTTCTATTTGAGGTTTTTTAGATTTAGTTTTTAATTACTACTTGTGAACATCAATGATTCTGATTCATCTGGACTTATTTTTATCCTCCATTCATCACACCACTTTTTAGTTTGATTTAATTGTTCATTTAGTAGTTGAGTTAGTTGGTCGTTATTTACCGATGAAGAGAAGTACACCCTATCGTCCGCGTATACACCGAACTCGGCTTTGGGGTGTTTAGGCATGTCGTCGATGTATAAATTGAATATTTTAGGTCCAATATGGCTGCCTTGGGGGAATCCGAATTTTATAGCATATTCTTTAGATGGATGATGTCCAACTTCAACTACAACATTTCTTAAATTTAGATATAAGTTTAACGAAAGCACGTATTCGCTTGGTACACTGTAGTTTATGAGTTTTCGTATCAACCTATTATGCCACACACTATCGAAAGCCTTCGCCACATCGAGAAACACTCCTCCTATGTTCCTTATGTTTCTGTTGCTACTTTTATTAACAACTCTTTCGGAATATTATGGCTTAGCAGTTCGTCGAAACTCCGATTCCGTTGAGAACATGAGGAACGCAATATGGGCGACGTTTTACCACAAAAGCTCAACCGATGAGAATCCCCAGCATCAGTATTGTCCTTCGGGAGGAGATTCGTGGTGCGAATGGCGCAAAGCTGAGGCCAATGGATTTCAGGAAACATATTCTCATCCACCAGCGCTCGATGACGATGTCCAAGAGGTTTTAAAGCCAATCTACGAAGATTTGACCACCGACGATTTGTTAGAGAGATGTACGGGCGCAAATACTCAAAATAATAACGAGAGTTTTAATCATTGCGTGTGGCAACTCGCTCCCAAACACATATTCTGTGGGAAGCAAACCGTAGAAATCGCGACGTATTGTGCAGCCTGTACGTTCAACGAAGGGTTCGATCCACTTTTAAAAATCATGGAGACAATGGGATGCACCATAGGGCCGATAGCCGCAGACTTCGCTGCAAAATATAAAGCAGAGCGCATCAAAACTGCAGATCGCCGAAGCTCTCTGGACAGCAAAGAAGCCAGGACAGCCCGTCGAAACGAAATTTCAGCCGAAAATGAGCAGTTCGAGGAAGCAGAAGGAATATTGTATGGACCTGGCATCGCCGATTGATTGTAAGTAAACGATTTCTCTAAAATTTTCGTACTGTAATCTTTAAACGCGTTTTTCTCAGAATGGTGTTTTTCAAAACGGTTTCCACTCTCAAAGGAAGAGTTTTAAAGATATCTAGTTCCAATTTCGCGAGAACATTTTTAACGTCATTCTTTATCGCGCTATGGAAGCTTTTTTTTTTTTTTTGAAAACTTCCTATTTTTTTTTAGGAAAAACTGTCGAAAAAAAGGGCCAAATTCGACACTTTTTGTTCAAACCGCCGCCATTTTGTCAAATTTGAAAAAAAAAAAAAAACCCTCCATAGCGCGATAGCGACTTTCCTACAGATCAATAATCTTTTTGAAATTTTTTTTTCAGATCAAAATTGCGGCCGTCATCGTGGAAACCGTGCAGCACCTTTTTTTTTCACGTGAAATTACAACAATTTTTACAACAATGATGCACTCAATAAATAAACTTAAAAAAAATCATTTTGTATTCTTCATAAACGTATTTATTTATAAAAAAAAAACCGAACCGATTAGTTTATTTGAACATTAAAAAAAAAATTCGCGAAAATCAGTGATTTTTCGGAGGGTCACACTGAGACGATCCCTTAAACTCTCTCGAGAAAAGTTCGGTGACTCTGAGAAATTGGTGTTGCGTTGAGTGTCCATTTGTGAATCCAAATTGTTCGCCTGATATTAATTTTCTACTTTCAATTATTTTTTGTAATCTATTCATGAAAATTGCTTTCAGTGTTTTACTCCTGGTGTTCAGAAGACATCGGTATGTAACTGCTTGCAAGATGTGGATCCTTTCCTGATCCTTTTTGAAGTACTCTTATCGTTGCTTTTTTCCATATGTGCGGAAAATATTTAAGTTTAAAACACGTATTGTAAATTTCTGCCAGTGTAACAAGTGCAAAGTCTGCAAGTTTTTTCATTACGAAATTTGAAATACCATCCTCCCCGGGTGTCTTATTGCTTTTGGTGTTTCTGAAGAAGTATCTGATTTCGTGGTGATTTGTGAGTGGGATGTTTTCTGTGCATGGTGTTTGTAGCATTTTGCCGACTATTGTATTGATTTATTGGATAAAGGTGGGAATGGAAAGTTCGGCTTATGGAGTTTTGGCCAGGTATTCAACTAATTTGTCAGATTTTTCTGAAGGGGAAAAGTATTTAAGGGGAACGTTATCGTCTTTGTGTAGAGGAATGTTTGTCTGCTGTCTAGTTAGTGTTTTAGTCATCTCGCAGAGGGTGTGGTCTTTAATTTTGAGATTTTTAACAGTGCTATTCCAAGATTTCCTAAATTTTTGTATTCCATGTTTAATTTTCTTATGCGATCTGTTTCTGAGGTTTTTAATGTAACTGTTTGGTCTTGTGTGTACTTCGTGTGTAAGTATGTTGTTCTGTTTGCAGTTCCTGTATATGTTTGGAAAGTTCTAGGTAGTTTCATTTGTTCGTTCTGATAGGAGTGGATGCTTCAATTGCGCCTCTCATAGCGGCAGTAATTTTTTGAATGGTTCAATTCATATTTTCTGCAATTTCTAGGTTTTCAATTTGTACTTTGGCTTGTTCAAGATGTTCGTGAAATTTTTGCCAATTTGTTTTAGCAAAATTGTATCGTCGCTTGCCGATATCAAAGTTTCATCCGAAGTCTATAGAAAATAGGATAGTTGTATGAACTGTATATTTTATATCGGAAGATTTTAAATTTATCTGTTTTCTTTAGCCAAGTCTTACTGACGAGGCAGATGTGGACCTGGTGATTTTTTAGGAAATTTTCAAGTTCAAGTCTTTTATTTGTACAACTTGGGCGTTCCATGAGTATATGTTTAGTCTACGTTTTCAAAGCCATTTTTGAGTGTGAATTTTAGGATACACATATTGATATTTGTATTTTCTGTGATGAATTTTGGTTTCGTCATTTGCCCGGTCAACGTATCAGTGATCATTTTTTGTGACCTTTCCAGAAGGGTTACCCCATCCCCACCAGGGATTCTTTGTTTTCATCAACAGGAACGTTTATAGGGAGCTTCCGAATGATATACTTTAAGAGTTGGGTTTTTTGAGGATCACCGTATGGGCAGTGGTTTAGGCTACTCTCCTCGGCGTGGGTTTGAAGGGATCTAAAGTCATCTATTGTGACTGAACATAGGGATATTTCCTTGATTTTTGGTTTGTTGATAAGGACCGGTTTGAATTTCAGATTGGCTTTTTTGATTGGACTTTGGATATCTCCAAAGCCGTGGTTGTTTTCGAGTACGATGTTGATTGGCAATTTTTTTGTTTTGGTAGGATTTGAGGTAGGATTGTTCTCATTGTCTTTGTTCGTCTGGTTGATCAGAACATCGAATTTGTTTGAGATCGGTACTGTAGCCAGTTCGGTGTTTTTCCTGGCAGCTTTCAGGATCTTGTGTGTTTCAGAGTGATTAGATTGCGGAGTACCCCTTTTACGTTTGGGATTCAAGATTACAGAGAACTCACCTGGGTCAATTTCCATTGTAACGGGGTTTCTTTCTCCCTCTACGGTGCGCGGACTACGGCGGTCATCTTTCTCCTCCTTTCCTTTGTTCACATCCTTCGTTTCTACGCTTGGGTAAAGGCATCCACCATTCCTCTTGAATTTAGTAGGTATCTTACGTCGTCGTCTGATAATCCGTGACTCATCTTGTCCACTTGGCTTCTTTCCTGGTCCATGCTGGACGGGTTCCCCATGGGGGAAACCCTCACGTGCCAATGATGACTAGGCATTATCTGCGGAAGTATACCAATCTGTGTTAGTTATGACGTCAATTTCCACGTAGCCTTGATCTGTGGGACCAGAGCAATATTTGTTTATTTCCGTAAGAAATTTAATTTATCTGTGAGAACACAGTCGAAACATTCTTCGCAGTCGACTATTCCTCGAGCGAGCGCTCAAGCTAGAAAAACGTCGTCAACTATGACGGTCGTTACTCGACGGTGGCCGCGAGGACCTACATATATCCGGTCCACGTGTTTTAACTCGCAAGACCGCGGGCGCGACGAGCCGTCGCCTGGCCATCTGTCGGTTGAATGGTGGTACTTCGACGGCTCGGCGCGCACCGCGTCCCGGCGCGAGACGGGACGATGTGACGCAGGTGCTCGCGTGCTCGTATATTACAGTATGTATGTAAAAGTATACTCGGTGATATGGCATTACCAGGGTTCTATTACGGGTTTTGAACAGATTTTCTCACGATCTTTCACGTCGATATGTTTGCTACTTCTGCAGAATGAATTTTTTCAAATGAAATATTCCATATGTTGCAGATTTTCATAGAAGATGATCGTAGCTCGCAGTATAATAAGATTGCATAAATAAAATTGGGTGATAAAATATACGAGAGTCCATCCGCGTTCATGTCGAAACTATAACAATAAAGATTTCATGGTAGGTCAGAACGAGCTGTTCACCCATTTTGTTCACGCGAGTGCGGTTGCGCAAATATATCCGAACTGTGGAGCATCAGAATTGTTCGCCATGATATTTCTGTCGCTCCGACGAATTCTTTTCGCTTGGAAGGCAGGAGAGAATAGAGAGAAAAAATAACCTCAGTCAATAGAACGAAATCGTCGAGGGTCACGCATCGGATAGAAATTCGTACGCGACGAACTCCTAATATATTTCAACTCGAATACGATCGCCGGAGTCACTAGGAGTCGCTACCGGGGGTGCAATGAATCATGGTGGTTTCTTTTTATTTCGTTCCAGGTTACAATTTGTATCACCTGCTCAGCTTGGTCTACAAATTGCGTGTTTTTCACAACGATTAGACCGGTCGGGTTTATTTATCGATCCCACAGCGATCCATTCTCCGAGCGACACAGTCTCTGGTACAAACACGAGGCATACACGTAATGGTGCGTGAAACTCCGAGTTCCAGATGGACATATTTTTCAAATTCTTTTACGATTCCAATTCAGTGAAATTTGAGTGCATCAACTATTTTAAGCAAAATAACAATTGCGGAAAATCAAATTACTCGGCGTCACTTTCGTGAGAGTTATGTGCGCTCAAATAGCATGCTATTTTTAATTCGAAGGTCCGCGATAGCCAAAACATACGATAATCGAAGAGAATTTGTCCGTTTTTTTCGTTCGTCCATTTCTACAGTCTTGGATTCTTCTCATTTTCCGAACCGAAATCGCGCGAACAATGATTCATCGTACGAATGTTTTTGAGTTATCAAACATTCGTTTGCGTTTATTTTGGGATCGGCGACTCGATCTGATACGTTTTTGAGAATTCACCTTGCATGATGCGTATACACTATGAAATCGTCAGGCGAAATAGATTGGTCGAGACAAAGTTTTATTTTATAGATTTTCAATCATCATTCGAGGATTTTTACATGTTCGTTTTTGGCATTCGTTTAACTTCCGTTTATTATTGTTCGAGCGATCGAGAGGTGGAGATAAAAATATTTTCATCTAGCAATCGGATATTTGAAATGAATTTCTAAATATCTTTTCAAGCTGAAGGCGACGTATTCATCTGTATCTACGAGTAAAATTGGCAACTATCCCGATATTGTAGGTTTAATCGCCCGTCAAAGCGAACGAGTTGAAGAATTGTTCTGACTTACCATCGAATATCCTTATGTAGAGCTGTTTCAAGGTCCCATCGGCTTAATTTTTCTTTCCCTCACTCGTCTATGTTTTCAACGCGAATTTCAATTAATAAATAAAGTCAATTAGGAAAACAATGCATGCGTATGATCGCAACGTACGCAGCTGACGCGACATATACTGCGACGATTTTTCCTTAAGCGGTTAGAAAGGGGTCGCACCGAGCGCAGGCTGATCTGACAGCAAAGGGCGGCGAGGGGGAAGGGGGGGGGGGAGGTCGAAATGAAGAGAGTAAAATGAAGAACGCGCGAATAATGAAGTGGGAATTTGATAATAGCAAATTGAGACCAAAAAAAGCAGTAAAGATGAAACCAACGATAACTCTATGGCAAATCAAAACACAATACGAGAGAACAGGGACGCAATTGAATCTAATAAAAGAGAAGAGAAAGAGAAATATTGGGGGTGGGGGGGGGGGGGGGGGGGGGGTAGGTAGGTAGGTAAAGATAATGACCGGGAAACTCACTCAAACAATGTACCGCTAATACGGCAGATTGATAGCGCATTCGCACAATCACAATTCGGCTCACTCTTTTCGACAACACACATCTGGTTATTCACGCAGTCGGCTCGAAGTTGACGATCCGTCGTGCCGTAGTCTCCTTCGTGGCTCGCTGTTGGTCATCGGGGATTCCGGGGCTGTGATTGGTGGGTCGGGTGGCGCTGTCATCGAGGCTTCGGGACGTTCTCGGTGTTTCTCGCTGTTCGGTCAGTAGGGTTGGTGCGTCGGCATCGGGGACGGATCGGCAGCAGGCGAGGTTTGGCCGGTGATCGTTAGATGGCGACTGTTGTGTAGTTTTTGGCGTGTCTGCCGCAACGAGCTCTGGGCATGCTCGCTGCGGCAGCGTGGCAGGCTGTTGTAACGCCGTCTTGCAGGGCTAACGGCTCAGTTTACGGGCTGGCGTGCGGGCATCGGTTGATTCGGCAGGGCGTCTGACGTGCTTTCCCTTCTCGCCCGCGCTTCCCTAACTCCCGAGCCTCAGGCCATGCTTTCCCGACCGTGCTGGGTCCAAGCCTTGCGCGGATCCAACGGCGGGCGACGGGTAACGGGCGGCGGTGACTGGTAACGACGACGGCGGCTATGGACTCGGACTTCGCTATCCAGGCAGACAAATGGGTCGCGGCGTGCCCGCGGGGAGGGGGGGGGGGGGAGGGGGGCGAGGCTTATTCTACACGGCTACGGACAGCGCAGGGGTGTCGCGAGCGAGTGGCGGAGCCCGGGCCGACGATCGTGGAAGCTTGTAGCGGTTTTTCATTACGATACATATATACCGCGCACTGATAATAATTATGTAGTGCGGTAGATTCTGGTAACGCATAGCCGCTAGAATAGGCGTGACAGATATGTAAGGGATCGCTCGAACGCCAATCTTGATACTTACCACGGCTATCCGATGTAGTCTTGCTCAGAAGCATTATAATTTGGCGTTCGCGGCCATACGGATAGGGACAGTGACGATCTGCCGATGGTTATCCAATGGATGCTTGCCGCAATTATCCTTTTTTTCCAGTGTACGAATTCTCGTATTGTAAATCCGGATAAAATTCTTGGCATTCGATGACGTTTTATGTGATAATCTCGCGAATGTTTAAATCGCTCGCTGAGGAAATAATTGTTCTGTCGATCGACGGTTATTCAGATCCATCGGTCTGCTCGTTTGCTATACGTTTGCCGCTGCGGTTGCTGCGGTCCACGCGAGAGTCAAAGAGGTGTTTATGTATCATTTCAGCTTGTAGACGACCGAATAGAATCTGGGTCGACGATAACAATTCCAAGCATACAACACGTTCCGATCCCATTCGCGTCGTTGCGCTCTCAAAACTGTTCGCCGAGCGTATGACGACAAAAACCTCCATTACGACCAGCATTCTTCTTAGTTCCATTTTCCGAATAGTAGAAGGAAAACGAGTCTCGCGAAGATCGTTCCGCATGCCGTATACTGTTATTAAAAACACCGATGGCCGACAATTGATAACTGATAATTCTAAGATGAGACACGTGATACTATCTCACCTAGTCACAGAAACATAGACCAACGTTTTTCACACACATAAAGACAATCGGAATATCATTCGTTCCGTATCCCACACGCAGAAAAAAATAACAACATCTATTATGATAGTATGATAACTACTTCTATATCAATAAGGTTATATCTAATATGGTAATATAGTAAGACTTATTATTTTGGATGGTAATTTTTACTATTGATGTGGTAACCTGTATTATAAGAATAGTAGCTTGTACGATCTTTGTGGATGAAATAAATGATTATGTCAGCATTGTACTCGCTACTAAGGCAAGATGGTGACTGTTACGATCTGACATAGTTGATGCAACTATACGTGTTACAATTGTTGATACATCGGCGTGTTAATAGTTTACGGCACTATGATAGTATTTTTTTTTTGGTTTAAACCATACCATGACAGTCATAGACTATGTACCGAGTATAATAGTAATAAGTGTTATCAGATGATAGTAGGAGCTACTATTTTTCTATCCGTGCAGCATGAATAGCCAGGTAGGAATTACTAATATTGACAATTGGCCCATTGGCTGAGCCACTTGTTATTGGCCCCAGCTTTGGTTCAAGGCTCGGTGATGTCGAATCGGGCGAGAATTCTCGAGCTCGCGTGTAAATTTGGGGAGAGGCCAAAGTCCAATAATCCTATCTTCTTCCCCAGAATGTAAATTGAGCCGCCTCTTCCGAGTTTATTGAATTCAGCACCATGGATTAGTGGACTTTGCAAGCTCGCTCAATTTACACCCGGCCGAGAGCGGCTGGATCAGTGGACTTTGCTTGTCTGCCCAATTTACCGCCCCTAAGCCTGGGTAGCCGATCGATTGTATTATAGTTAGGAGCCTCAAAAACTGAGCATTGGCCAATCCTTAGCGCAAGTTTCAGTTTGAATTTGATTTTCATGTTCCGCTACTGAAAATGTTCAAAGTTTTGTTCTCCACATAATATCATTTATAGAGGCAATCGGGCCAAGTGCGTGTACTTGAGCATTCAGAGAGGTGTCCAAATTAAACAATAAGCAGTGAAGAAAAATGAAGTCATGTATTAGATAACGTATTCAGTTGACTAATAATTGAATTTAGAAATGGCGTGTGAAATCTTCGAGATTAAAAAAAAAGTCATTAGAAAAATGCGGATCGCGCACGCTTAACCTCTGTTGCGGGTAAGTGTGCGCACTCGGAAGGGGTAAGTGTACGCATTTTTTTCATTAAAGATGTAAACGTGTCGACAGCTAATTATCTCGTTCTCACAAATCTGTTTCACTAAGGAGTTATCTCTTTGATAATCTGAAATGATTAGACAAAGTCACGCAGGAGACCAGATCAATGGGTAGTAACAGATTGACTTATTCATATAGAATCACATCGAAATCAGTTGCATAAAATTAGCTCAGAATGAGATATCATATAATAGTTGATCAGTAGTAATTTTACGAGGAATCGTCTTGGCAGTGATCTCACGCCCAAAAAAATAACAATTTTTTCAGAACAAATTCATCGTTACTTCATGCCAGAAGACGCACGCGTGCTCAGACTTGCCACCGCACACCTACTCCAGACGACTTGTCTTATAAATACGTACATAACTTTACCGCGAACAAACATAACCTCAAAAGTTGTGCCGGACAATAAACCTTAATAAATTACTGACACAGGAAAAAATCGTTTACCGTTGTGGTTATCTACTGTACGGGTGACAATCTTTGCCGTGATGGCAAAAGTTATCTTCTACATCCGATGCCCGAACGTACGTATTTTCCTGCGAGATTTCCGGCCGGGAAGAACGGCTTTTACGGCCGGCTGAAGCGAAGTCCCGCTTCGATTGGCTGTGAAATGTTTGTGCTTGGATAGATGGACACAACCGCCATGAAGCCGTAGCAGAAGTGTTTTTCACGCACGTGTTTAACACGTGTTGTCACTCGTGGCAGTTGGGCATTGTGTGACGCATAATCAAAATGCAGAACAATTCATCTGACGATTGCGTAGGCGAGGAAGAAATATTCAGAAACTTCGATAACGATGCCAGTTTAATTATACAATCAGAAACTTTGCCTAAGAAGTCAACTAACCGTTATTTTCTAATTCATGACAGTTATAAGACATGACAATCGATACATCCAAAGTCGTTATCGAATTCGCAGGAAAACAAATCAGTTGTTTATTTCAAGGAACTTGCGCAGAAAGTAAAATGTCTAACTCTGTAGAGTATGTGGAGTATGTTAAAAACGACTTTGTATGTAGAAGATCATGTTGACATCAGTGATTTTATGGATTTGAAAAGTTTGATAAAACGTATTCATACGTTTTCAACAAAATCATTAGTATTCACATGGAACCAGCTGATGATATTCATGAAAGAAGCATTGGATGATTTGTACTTGGCTGCAAAGGTAATTGATATTTCATAGTTTCTCTTTATACTTGCAAATTGATTGTGTTATATTGGATTCTATTGCATTTTGCAACATTTAGCAACACTAACTCAAGACCAGATATAAATAAAGCAGGACCATCTGTGGATACGAAGGCTAAGTCAGCAAATAGTTACGACTCAAATTGGTCAGATGTTGCACAAAAATTCGATGTCGGCAACAGAAATTGAGCTTTGAGTAAGTATGAAAATACTACTTTTGCTAATGAAAGAAAACAAACTCTTACTTGCGTCAACTACACTTATACTACTTTTTATTGATTTTTTCAAACTTTTTTTCAGATGAATTGGGAAAAACTGGTTTTGTTACTGCAGGTAACAGAATAATACTCAAACCTCCATCGACATCAATAGACAACATTGATAACTCCAGACGTAGTAAGAGCATCACCTCAAAACCACCAGTCAGAAAAGATTTTATTAAAGATGCGCCTCGTGCGTCTTCTGATTAACCTTTGAATGAACAAAAGAAAAGTCATGCAATAAGTGATGCAAGAAACACAGATGAAAATGAAAATATATGTTCAATTTTCTCAAATACACAAGTTAAATTTGACAACTGTGTTTTCAGCAACTGTACCTTTGATATATCTATTTGCGAGTTTATGCGTGATACAAACGATAGTTAATCTACGTTTTAAGAATTGAATAGTTGATTTTATAAAATCTTGATAAATGTTTGATCTCAGAGGTTCAAAATGGTTTTTCCATAACTCCTTCAATCGTAAGAATTTGTGAATTTTTAAATTATTATAAACTAAAAATTGCCCAGCAAACACGGAACTACTGAAATCATAATGGCCCACGCTGACAGTGCTGGCAATGTGCTGGTTTAGGCAGGCCTTTGTTAAGCCACAACATGTGAAGTAGCGGTGTACTTTCACCGTCATCCAACCATTGATGGAACGATGTTGGTCATCAAGTACTGATTTCCTGCATAGTATTCTGCACCTTGCCACAACCGAGTTGCCATAACTTGGCCGCTGTCAAACGCAGATACATGTATATTTTCATAGCCCACGGTTCACGACCCTCTACGTGCGCGTTTTCACACGTGAAAGATAGTTATTGCAGTGCATTTGAGAAGCTGAAATGAAAAACACGCCGTCCACGGATAGACTTAAACAGTGAGTACTCAGTTAAATCTGTTTTTCTCCAATTTGACCTTTGATAATGAGTATTCTGTAGAGATAGGATGGAAGAATTTTCATGTTATGATTCGACTTTCAAGTAAATTTTCTACGTACTGAGGCTTATTTTCGCCTGCTGCGAATTAACATACCTTCAAATAGTAAATATCCCTTCAGAAAAGTCGAGGCGGAAAAAAAGCATAAGTCGATAGGGGTATCAACAGATCTTTCTATATGTATCGTACTACTTACACAGCAATATTGTTATTTATTATGTGGATATGAACTCGTAATCAGATGAATGTTGATTTTGTGACAGCTATATGTGTGTATTTTTGGAATAAGTTTGAAAAGTCTTATGTTTTGAGAACCTTATTATAAATAAAAATGTATTATTCATATATGACATGCATTCATGATTGTATCATCATGATTCAAATATTAACGGTCAATTGTCATTATTGTATGATGTATAATAATTTTCAGTATAATTAACACAGATGTACGCATACATGCTTGTATAATACATGATGGCTGAAAGAATTTAGTGAACGCATGGGTATCGAGTTGGACGAAGAGTTTTACATATATTGACTGTTTATGCGATGCAAAGAAAAATGTCAGCTACGCAACTTTTAATTTCATTACTTGTGCTGTTTCTGTTTTTTCGTCATATTTTAATCACACATCTCTTGTACATCCGAACAGACTTGTGTACGAACCGAACAACATTGACGGTTGCGATTTTATCTGCCTCTCAGAACTGATATTATGGTGGCTTATCCATGACAAAAAAATACCATCGGACATCCCAAATTATATTGGCAGCCATTTGTGTTTGATAGTTTTCATAAGTGATCTTAATTATCATTTAAAGCATCTAGTGTATATTTTTTTGAACAGGACAACGGCAGTATGGTGAATAGTATTTGCTAAGCTCGCTACGATAATTTGCTGCGAATCGCCCCCGATTTTTTTAAGGGGGGATGGTACTGAAAATAAAAATTCTTGGAATTTTCCAGTTTTCAAATATATATCGTTCATTTGTCGTCCTGTTGCAGCTTTTCTAGTCACGCACATCCCTTTTGTTACTTATTTTTCAGTAGCATCTTAGTTATGGCAATTTTTCTAATCGCAGAATATAGTTCTTTGCAACGTCTTCTGCGCAACTAGTCTTATCGCATAAGGCCAAATTTTCTGTTCACATAGACACTACTATAATCTGAGAATTTGTGGAGGAAACTTTTGATTGCACATTTTTGGCGCATCCAGGAAATTACCAAAGTAGCGGTATAGTTGTTATTCAAATGTTTGGTGTAGTACTTCGTAAAATTCCCTCCACAAATTTGAAGATAATGCCTTGAAATATGTACTTAAGAGATGAAAGCAATCGGCCCAAACATTTTGCACAGGAGATTTTTTTGAATATCCAAAAATACAATTCCGAGATGAGAACGCGATTCAATGAATGTCTGTTAGAATAATTCCTAATCGGTAAGAAGTGAAAGGGCAAAATGGCTATCTTTTTTTTCACTTCCAAATTGACTTCCATCCATTATATATTGAGTTTTCAATGTTCTCGGTCACTCAATCACGAAGACAAAGCCAACGATGACGCCATATGGGGAGATACTGTTTCAGCGAATGAATGTTTTCGCGCACCATCGAATAATACAGTTAAGTATCTCATTTTGTGCTTCTCGACGGATCTATTCGATAAATGCTCGACTGTCTTTGTCTCCATCGCTGAAAATGTCCGGTCGGCGTTCGCATTACATTCTCCACCCGCTTGGTAGCTTTCTTGCCATAATTTAGATTCAGGTATTTCAACATCCCGTTCCACGGTAGCCAAGACACGCATTTGGTAGTCTTTGCAAAAACTTGGGGATTAATGATGAGCGCGGTAAGAATGTCGATGACTACGCGAATGTAAAACCTCGGTTGTGCTAGGTCCCATCGTAAAATACTGCAGTGTAAAGTACTACATTACCCACTACTGTGTTAATGGTTAATGTGAAATTTTCCGATTATCCGTTATTGTGTTAATGAATAATGTGAATATTTCACAGTACCCATTAATACAATAATGAGTAATGTGAAAATTGTACATCACCCATTGGCACGCTAGTGGGTAACGTAAGCTACTCCATGCCCAATTAATCATTTCCATTGTTTTATGAATGATTGGAGAAAAAAAAATCACCCCGAACGGGATTTGAACCCGGGCCGTCTGCGTGCCAGACGAGTGCGTTGTCTGGTTCGCGTAAAAGGTACACGTGAAGCTTTGACATCGATTTTCTCAAAAACCAGGGCTTATTTGAAAAAATCCCTCTAGGATCTGATTGCATCCTGGTCACGATGGACAAGAATTGATAGCATCTGTGAAAAATTTCAAAACAAAAATCAATTACAAAATATCGTTCTCGCTTCTGTTGGACCAATTCTTGTCCCACAATTGATGCTTTCTTCTCATCATGATAATGAGGTAACGGAAATTAATAATTTCAAAATCAATGCTATTCCAACATCAAAAATAGTAGTCGATGGCTACAAGTACAAAGTGAATCGCGCAATATTTCACCACGGTGACAATGTCGAGAGTGGTCATTATCCCGTTACGTTGAAAGATGAATCATGTAATCGGTTGAGCGTTAATGACATGCAAGTGCGTAAAATGACTCGGCCACAAGAAGTTGAAGATGCTCACATGTTTATATTAAAGAGAATATAATAATAATTAACTGACACATCAACGATTGACTGAACAAGAATACAAGAGCTTTCTATAGAATATAATATAATTATAAAAAAATGTTTGCAAGGCTGATGTAAAAAACATCAAGCAAAGAGTACGGTACGCAGCTCAATCCGATAAAATAAAAGCCCATAAGAAAGCTAGGTATGCTGTCGATCTTGAAATTAAAAACATACGAAAGTAAATCAGATACGCAACAAATTCAGAGATTGGAAAATTCAGGTTTTGCAGGTTGGATAATAGTAACAACACATACCACTTTCTCAAACCCACCAAAGGCAGCTTTGCGCCACAGAACGGCTGCTTCGCGACAGAGAACGGCTGCTTTGCGCCAAATATCAAGAGGCTGCTTTGCGCCAAATATGGGGGAGCCAAATCTAAGCCCCTTACTGTAAACTGTCTCACAGAATACTCTTCCATTACCTCGGACAAGGTCCCCAGACCCGTTCCCTCACCTTCCTATAACTTCCTCTCGCCTCGATCTAGCGTATATAGTACCTACAGTTAATCTGTAATTTGTTGGGGAAAAAAATTCACCGCCAAGCCCTTGTCCCCGCAGAATAATCTCCATCACTCACACTCTTCTTGCATAGTGTAGCAAACACTCAATTTTTACATATGTAACAAAGACTCATATTTAAAGATCAAGAAATCCACGTTTTCACTTGCCATTGATTTAATTTCATTAATTCTATCGTGTAGGTTTCTACTGCTCTACGTTTTTTTAATCATTTCAACGATGACGATTTTATTTTCGATTTTATTTTTATACTTGAGAAGAGCGAAAACTGATTTTCGGCCACTTTGGCTTCCTCTATTTCGTGCAACTATGGTCGCGGCGCAGCGTCTTCATGAAATAATCTGTACACGTACTGTCACATACGATTGGTAATTGAAGACGCGCTCTCGCCGAACAATCAAAAACTGAATTTTCATGGGTATTCTCCGAGAATTTGTTTATACGAGAAATCCAAGGCGCCATATCTCGAAAACGGTGCGTTGTATGAAAAAAAACCAATTCACAATTTTTTAAGGTTTTCTACTGTTCTAGCATTTTGCGGATAAGCCGACGGTAGAAGTATCATCGTTTCGAGGTGAAAAAGGGAAGAGACTGATTTTTGGCAACTTTAGCGACCTCTACTCCGCGCATTTTTCATCGCAGCGCTGAATCTGCAGAAACTGATTCGTGAATTACGAAATTCTCTAGGATTTTTGTTTGAAGCTTTTTTATGTGATCTGCCGCTCTCCCGGAAAAAATAAAACAAAAAGGTTCTCACTTCTTCCAAAACCCCCAAGGGGTAGAGTCCTGAAAACTTGGTTTTCAGCCATTCATCAGTTTCAATATTTTAGCGACATTTAATACGATTGCGAACTTCGTCACTATTTGTGGCGAAAATGCCGATTATCGAGAGAAAGAACAATGGAAAACGAACCTGCACAAAGATTCGAAACGATGGAAAACACGGATGAAAATAGAATTTAGCAGAACGTTAATATCTGAGCGTAGCTCGGAAAACCTAGTACAATTATTCTCGGCACACATCGACCGCGAGTATCGTTTTCATCTTAGAATGCAAATTATTGGCAATGTACCTCGTAACGAAAAATCGTCACAATATTCCTCCCCTGCTCGGCTGGAACTCCGCCACGCGCCTGCGACGCCTGATAGTACCTTTTTTATTATTCATAGTGAGTTTCGCGTACTTCCTCCTCCTCTTCTGCCCTTTCCCTTCTGTTGCCCGCAAAGCTCGAATCTGTCATGATCGACCGCCAGCCTCGCACCGCAGCCATCGTCCCCCGTCACCCGCCGATGGATCCTCGTCGGCCTCGGAATCAGGACGGTCGGGAAAGCACGGCCTAACGCTCGACATTCGCGGAAGCGTGGGCGCGAGGGGAAGAGCGTACGCCGCACACCCTGTTGACCAGACCACTCGTCAGACCAGAGCATGCCTGAAGCTCGCTGCGTCTGAGAATCCCAGAAACGTCCAACTACCTGAACCTCGCCCGTTGCCGATTCACTCTCGGTCCTCTTCCCCGGCCAACCCGGCCCAGCCACGTCGTCAGGATCCCCCAGCCCGGCCAAACAGCAGCCACCCCAAGTCGACGTCGAAGACAACCGGAGCCGGAAAAGACAAATTCGAACCGAGCGTCCTTGAGTGATCAAGCGTGAGAGTTGTGTCGCGAGTATTATAATGTAAGAAATTATTGAGAGAATTTGCGAGTGATTGTATCGAAATCCAATAACTTTTTCCCCTGCTTTTTCTTGTCCCCCAGCATCCCCAAACCATCTCCATGTCCCCCGAAAATCCGTCCTGTTAACCTGAAGATTTCCTGCCGTTTTGCCGTCCGATAGGCAGCCATTTTGTGCAGCGAGTGGCGACCACGTTTTCCTAGGACATGTTAAGTTTTGTCAGTTCCCGATTTTTTCCCCGAGAACCCACCACGAATTATTTCCCGTCTCCGTCCCAATTGCTAAGGTTGATCAGCCATGTGCAGAGATCCATCCCTGTTAGAGTATCCGTCTCTCGCCCAAGTTATTTACCGCCGTTGCGAAATATTTGATAGTTTTCCTTCGGACATGTCGTACTACTCCGATATGTAGCTGGCGCCCAACATTTGTGTTGCTTCTCCCGGCTACGGTTCTTTCTTTCCTTCATTTCGATTCGTTTTGTGATTAGCCCGAACCAGTTTTGTGGATTTTCCCTCGCGTTTCCCCCTTTGGCGTATCGCATACCCCTGTAAAAATCAGTACAATGATCCGCGGCCAAGCAATCGAACCTTTTTCACGTGAATTAGTTTAGTTTTAGTTACGTTATAGTTCAGGTCACTTTGCTTGTTCCCAGTTCGCTTTATAACGTTTGCACCAGGGCAGCTGATTTCGATAATGACGTTCAACTCCAATCTCAATTTTGGGTACTTCAGATTTTTACGACAATTATTACACCCGCGTATTTTGAGGCGACGTTAGCTAGATGCCGAATTGATCGACAGCTGATGTTCGAAAAATAATACCTTTGAGATCGCCGTGCGATACAGGTTAGGATATGGGAACTAAAACCATCAGATGATCGCGGTGGCTACCACGTCATGATCGTCTCCAATGTTACGTCTTGTTTCACGCTCTCTTCCTAAGGTCAGGGAATCGCGTGTGTAGGTGTGTACGTATACACTAAGGTATTTCTATCTGCGACAGTCTTTCTTGTCAAGTTCCGAACTTCTCACGAGTTTCACAGGGCTCGCAACCAAAACTGATCCTTGTGCCTGTTACCTGTATGAACCTTAGCGAATCCAGGTCCCACTCGTGATCTTGTACAGTATTTTTTGAGATTACACTTAAATAATCTCCCAGTATCCCAATAAGTTATTCTTGATTTAAATTCCCCTTTTCTTGACTAAGTATTATTTCTTAATTATCGAAACATTTTCGATAAATGGCTTATGTCGATCTTGAAATATAGTCTTCTTTTAATTCGTAGAAATGTTTGCGCCAAACGCAGGACTCTTGTTCTTGAATGAGCTCCACGAGGTTCTTTGAAGCGGTAAAGTCGGTCCTCGAAGATATGACTCGGGAATTGACTGACAGCAGGATCTCACGCGCAACAGACCGTGAGAAATTTCACATCCAAATTCTTGTCTTACTTTTGGCAAAAATCCACTGTTTCGTTAAGTCTAGTTATCTGTAAGACTGTAATCATAAAATAAAGTATAGTAAGTGAGCGTTTTGCATAATGAGACAAACCCAGAAAATCCGCTACATTATAGCTACAAAATAATTCATACACGAGAATTCTCGGTCCATTGTAAGAAATCATTTCAAGAATACTTCCAGTAGAGAATATTGAGTAAACGTAATTTTTCTGAAGCGACGAAATGAAAGTACGATCGGCGATAGCTAGGTGGGAGTCTTCCCAGAACTCGGGACTGTTGCATTACCAAAATCTTCCGTTGGCCATGAAGTGCCCCACCTTGGAACCATGCTTCTCATTGGTGACAGAAATTAAACAGCGAGTGCAGGTGCACGATGTATAAAGTTATTTGCGAGCCGACAGCACTCTCTTCGCAGTCAGTCTCGGTGAACTCTTATCAGTCAATCTCACCCAAACCTCCATTCTTAACTCCACATCTCAACTCTACCAAGACACATATTCTTTATTTCATTTATCACGATTCATTTTCTGGTTCCGTCAGCCTACGAAGTTCAACAAAGTGCCAAGTATTTATATTAGCCCAACCTAAATATCGAATATTGTAAAAATTCAATGACGATATCACGTACGTGTTTGAACATTCGCCCATACGTAGTATTTTCCGACGTACGACTCATTCCAATAATAACCCCCTTAACAGTTTTGGGACATGAGGATTCTCGTCGACCGAAATATTATTATGAATATGATGCTTAATCATCAATATTCTATTCAATTATTGTTTCATTATTACATTGATATCAAAATCCATTATCTATACTTACAAGGTATTATGATTATCGCCAATCATGTCATTTTGTTTGATTATTCTGCTTTGACTAATTCATAAATTCCAAGAATATACTAACTCATTATTTTCAATCAACTTTCGTTCACTGTTTGATCCCCACATAGTCTCCGTAAGAACTTGTACCCTCACATCACAATCCCATCCAACTTAGACCAACATTGGTTGCCTTGTGAATCCCCATGGAAATATGACCAGAGAGGTGGAATAAAATAGTATGATATTAACGGATCAATCAGATGTCTTGTCGTCTTGTTGGGACGTGACATGCTTTATATCTTACGAGGGGAACACCAGAAGTGCCATAACCCAATTTACCTCGAACTTTGCTCAGTGGAAGAGGCGTCAAAATAAGCGAACACGTGTCTGGTCTTATCCGTTAACCCTCACACGGTACACATGGGTCTCTCAGACCCAGAGCGTTTCTTGTAGTCGGTGGTGTTTTGGCGTGTTTTCGACTTAGCTCCCCTTCTACACCTTATAACTTTTCACCTGATCATCGAATTCACTTTCTGCCTACTTATGCGTGTAGCTTACAGTCTGGCGTATCGATTTCACTATAATTCCAATAAAATCGGTTTACTAGATCCGGAATTACAGCACGTTTCGTTCGCCGGGTCTCACAGACCCATGTGTACCGGAATAAGGGTGAAAAAAATAAGTGTACCGTTTGAGGGTTAACACTCGAATATTTTCGAGAAAACGACGGTCAAAGTTTTCGAGGTTCTTAACCTGCCTTTTGGCACACACTGTATTCAACCGACGCGGTGGCGCGGCGGCCAGCGTCTCGGCTTTTCGCTTCTACCTCCCGTGTTCAAAACCCGATACACACTTTTTTTTTCGTTCACCCATGTCCGTAGAAAATGATTTTGCCAATGTTTCTTATCAATGTATGTTGATATAACGCTGTTTTATTGGTCGATAAATTCTGTATCTAGTAAGAGGATAAAAAATAATAATAAGAACAAACAAAGAATGAGAAAATCTTCAAAGATGTTCACGGTGAAATTCCGGTAGCGTGTCTTGTTAATTATATCGGTGGTTTGCGTACTTTTTCCCGAGAATTACGGTTCGGTCGGCTAACAGGTATACCCATTTATACCTGCATCCTGCAAAAAGGATCTTCTATTTAATCGATCCTGACCGGCTCAGCTGGTTTTGTGTCCTCGAGGGAATTAATACGGGAAACACATGATTGCCGAGTTAGTTCTCAGAGTAAACAGACAGCGATGGAACCTCCAACAAAATTGAAACAATAAAATGACTATGGTGAGCCCGTACCAGAGACTTCGCAAACTGATCTTCAGGACGTGTGGATTACGAAAGAATCTGTGGATGTTGTGAACGAGAGTGAAACTTCGAGCCGTGAAACTAAAGAAGAAATAACTGCCACAGTGTACCATTGTATTAAGAGAAATTGAATATCATTATTAAAATATATACAACAAAATCGAAAATCTTGGATAAAGATAGGCGGAAAATATTATCGATCTTATAAACAGCGAAGAACTTACTGAAGAAACGAAATTATTGGCGGCAGAGAAAACTATAGGTGAACGGCAGACTGCACAAGCAATCGTCGAAGAAGAGCCTCCCACTTCAGCAGAAAAAAGTGATGATGAGCCAGAAAGAGATCAAGTTTCAGTACAAACCAAGGGAAATGTATATATCAATATATTTTTTTCAATAATGTTTAAATTTTGGGAAGGCAGTTCATTGAATAAAAGAATAATCTTTTATTTTTGATCACAGTTAAAGGCAGTTAGACTTGCCGAACGTCATTCAAAGTGGAAGGTGAAAACGATCGCGATGAAAATCACGAGCAAACTGACAAACGCTTAACAGCCATGGCGATGGAAGAAACAAGTAAAAAAGGGTGGAACAAAGCCAGAAAAATGCCAAATCATCGATTTGTGGGTCTACGATCGTTTTGAAGAAGCCAGAAAGAACGGGCATCTGATTACGACCCCAATATTGCGACAAAGGGCAATGTCAGCAGCGACTCTATTACAATTCGTAGATTTTGAATTTGCGGCTTCACAATCGTGGTGTGATAGGTTCAGGACAAATCATATGATTCGGCAGAAACATGTAACGAAATATGACAGCACAAAGGAAAAACGTACGTTCGAAGAATTATTGCAAATGGCAGAGAAGTTTCGACGTCATGCATTTTAACTCCGCACTTCAACCCTGATTTTGAAATAAATACGGATCACCCGGATGCGAATATCACATCAACAGTAAGCGAACATTGTCGCGCCGAGGTGAAAAAGTTACAGAACTTGCTGTCAACCAATTAAATTCCGGTTTAACACTATCCGGAAAACTCGTGCCAACAGTTGTCAAATGCCTTCAAAAAGTTAGCGGAAAATTCGGTCCCCGAAATTTTCGATATATGACGAAAAATTCATGGTTGAAGATGGAATACCAAGCTGTTCGTTAAAAGTAATCCCTCTGAAGTGTACGCCGCTCTGTCCACCTTGTGACGTATCCTTTTACCGACAAATAAAAAGTTTCATCCGGGAACTGCGGAATTGCTCTACGCTCATTGACAAGAAAAAGGATATCACAACTAGACGCCACACTAGAAAAATCCACGCATTGATTCACAATCGACTGTAGGCGCCAGTTCTCGGACAAATGATCCGTTATGCGTTTCTTTACTGGGTGAAACTCACACCAAGAAGTGTGACTGTGGCAAACCTGCCTTCGCAAGATGCTTAAGGTGTTCGGAAATTGTATGTTTCGAATGTTTCTACGATCATTCTCATCCGAGGGAATGCAACGAATTATAGTAAAGATTGAGATGGGAATAAAATACAAAAATTGAAGAAAGAATTAGTAGAACGATAAAATATAAAAAATAATGCGAGAATTGATACAACAATAAAATATAATAATTGATGTAAGAGTAAATTTAACAATTCATACGAGGATAAAATGTAACATTGTTCAAGAGAATTGATATGAGGATTAAATATAGGAATATGAGAATTTGGAAAGGTTGTGATGCCTGAAAATCCTTCACAAAAACATTATATAATATCATAAATACATGAAACTCATCATAAAACCCAGTTGGGATTCTACTATTATTATTACGCCCTGTATCCTGTAACTCGAAAAGAAATATTCGTCAAGTAATTTTCTACGGACATGGGTAGATGAAAAAAAAATATGAATATCGGGTTTTGAACACGGGACGCAAAAGCGTGAAGTCTAGACGCTAGTTGCTGCGCCGCCGCGTCGGTTGAATGCAGATCGGGCGAAAAGACAGGTAAGGAACTTCCAAAACTTGGACCGTCATTTTCTCGGAAACGGTTGAGTGTTAACGAATAAACCGAAACACGTATTCGCTTATTTTGACTCCTCTTCCGCTGAGTGCAGTTCCAGGTAAATTGGATTATGGCACTTCTGGTGTTCCCCTCGTTAGTTTTAGTCGCGGCTCGTTCCGTAGGTCCCACCTAGGAATCGCCCAAGCCTTTGGTTTTAACCGCTACTTTGATCTAGTTTGAGTTGCCTTAGTGTTAGTTATCTTGTTCACTTTTTTTGTTCCTTTAGTAACGCTACCTTCGCGAATATCAAAATCAGGAGTGTTCTTGTTGCCAACATCTTCCCGTGTCGCTGTCTTTCATTTCCCCCTTTTCTTCCGCGTTGTCATTTCAGTCTTCTTGCTTTTCTTGTCCTGCTTTTATTTTCGGTTTCATTTTGTTCGTCTGTAAACCTACTGACCCCCTTCTCCTAGTACGACGATTGCGGTTATAACCTGAGTAGTCGAATCTTAGCTGCTGCTTTGCAACGTAAAATGAAAATGCTACGCTATGGATCAAAAGCAAGGTGATAATGGAAAACGGTAGATTTTAAAAATGTAGCAAAGGGAATGTAGCACGTTTATTACGGAAATTGGGTGTCGTTGAATTTTGGCGGAACTTCGCATTATTATAGTTCTCCACACGTAAATCAAAAGTCTCAATGGGCACGACGTCCGCAAACTCCCCTAAATCCCCCAAAACCACCCCCATAGAATGCGGGATAGAATTACCCTATAATTGGACGATTGGCTAACTGAGTCCTTTCAAGACTGTAGTCCGCCTCATTGTCACCTACACAATCGTCACCCCCGATCCTGCTAACCCTTGACCATCCAAATTCCTCCCGTCAACCACCCGACTACCCCTTCCGTTAAATGATTTTTCTATCCACTCTCGCCGTAATATTTTGTTTGCGGCCCATTTTCGGAAACCAAACTGATTTTAATCCCGACTAAAAAAATAGGGTGTGTTTTTCGCCCACTTAGCATTATTACCCAGATTGAACGACTTGGACCTGGCGAGCTTTTAGCTCTTCGGGGTATTTGATTAATATGAAACTCTTCGACTCTCACACATGTTTATCACTCATCTGTGTGTGTTGCTAATCATTTCTTGCATTTTCTATGTATTGAAGAAGTAAAGTTGGTGGGTGAGTCATGTTTTGTTCATGACGAGCATATCCAAGAAACCATATTACCGCTGCTACGTGCTCACAATATCCTAATGTCCTAGATCCAGCTTTGCACGTACAATAATAATCCAAGCATATTTCTTTATCTTGAATCGTATCATTATTTACAGAATATGCTATCCACAACTGGTGTTTCGTGCTTCTCTAGCATGGTGAATAGAGCCTTACTCTAATTATTCCTGGTTCCCCTATTCTGCGGTCAAACTGGAAACTATCCTCATCATCCCTTGCAATTGTCGCTTTTACTTGCTATGTTGAAAGGAACTACTTGAAAGAGTCGCGGATTCAAATCGTTCCTGTAGATTATTTCAATTATAATGCAATTATCATTCAATAATTCAAATAATTGAAATCAGTGTTTTTCAAAAGTGACTTCTCCGACATCGACAGACTTTATTACCGGAAAAAATTATTGTGCTGAATAATAATTAATATATTACTCAATTTAAGGAATATGTAACTCGTATTATGTTACAAAAAATCTGACATTATTTTATTGTAAGTATTAGTACAGATATATCTCAATTCAATAGATTTTATTTTAGGGAAAAATGTTTTGTTGCCTTTTTTCGTGAATAGTTCGTTTTCGGTTATACTTTTCGTGCAGTGTTTTTTGGTGCCAATATATATCGTATCCCGTGATAACGAAGCCGATTGCGCTGATTGTGACAAGCAGTCAGCACACGTCGAATAACGTCATTTTGTGAAATGGGTATTTTGAAATTGGGACAATCGAATAATTTCTACTCTTGTAACGTCGTGTTTTCTGATTATTATCATATCAGTCACTTGTGAGACAATTCTGTAACTCGGTATGCCGCGTAACGACTTATTTTGTTATCGTTACGCCAATTGAAATGACGATCCAGTAGTAGGGGAGCCTAAGAGGGGATTTGGGGATTCACTCGATCACGGCAGATTAATGCAAGGGAAGGTACCTTACATATTGACAATTACCTCCAGCCAGTATGAGCCCTAAATTTAAGAGGAGACGCTCAGGGGAACCCGTCAGATTAGTAGAACAAAATCGATCATCTGAAATACTCGAGCACGTCAGATTAGGACAAGGGGGGTTAATTACTAGGTATAAAGTGTCAATTTTGCTAATCTGACGATTTGAGCGTAACCTAAGGAGGTGGGAGAGTAAAAAAGTTGCAAAAAAACGATGTCTTCACTTACTCAAGCGTTTTTTTTATTTCAAAGTTAATAATACTAGAATAACAAGAAACATATAATCAAACGATTTCCGCAAGTAGAAAGTGATAAATATCGTCAATTAAGATCAGAGCGTGCAGCTAGAGTAAAGCATGTATTCCCCACTCCGCGCCTCTCTGTCCCTTCCACTTTTCCCCTGTTTCTGATTCTCACACACCGTCCCTACTCTGCTCTCCGACGCCATGACACCATTCGGGCTGTTCATAAATCACGTTTTTATGTTATGTGTACGACGCTCCGGCTTGTTTGCGTTGAAAAGTTGATTTTGTAATTAGAAAATTGTCCGAGCTGTCAGAACGCTAATAGCCCTCGAAATAGTAACGTCAGATTTTTGGTCACTGTGGTTGGGACATCACGATGAACCTTCAGTATGTTAATCTGACGCAGTCGAGTATTTCAGGATCGCGATTTTTTTCACATTTTCAGGAATTTGCTGTCAGCCCGCGTCACTTTCAGATCGTCTGTATAAGAAATGGGAGCATCTGCAGGGTTCACTAAACACTCCCTCCGAAAATCTGAGGCGCTCGAGTACATTTTTTCTTCACCGCTCCCGTATATTCGCCCCACCACGCAAATCAGCAGCATGAAAAATATGCTCGAACATCTGACACGTTTGAGTATTTCCGTGTCACTGTTTTTGTTTCGGACGAGAAATGGAACTCGGCCAAAATAGAGTTTAGATTTTCATTAAAACAGTCATGGGTTTCCACAGTAACGAAATAAACACAAACTAAACAAACAAATAATAAAAGAATGAAGCTACGACGAAACAATGTACCATGAGCAAAATGAAAAGCGAGATGAGTGAAAATGGAAGCGAAACGTGTAATAGTTCAACCGCTAGTCAAGAGACGCGCGACGTGATCGAAGCGAAGAAAGAGCGTAAGAGAGAGAAGTGTAGTTAGTGAACGAAGCAAACGTGCTAAAGCTGTATTTACACGGAGCGTGTTTTCGTGCATGATTGCTAGCAGGGCACGCAGCGTACTTGTACGTTGTATGGTGCGCTGCTGGGAGCGCTGCATGATAGCTATTCAGACGAGGTACGCTGCGCAGCCTGCGACGCTCCTAGAAGACGCGAAAATGAATTGATTTCGCCATGAATGCACCTTATTCCGCATTATTCGCGCGTTATTTCGTAAATGTTTATTATGATAATAATAAGTCCAGGCTGTTTGCTCGTGTGCATGATTTCGATGTTTGGTCCGGTGCAATATTTCCAGCAGGCTTTCAAGCGTGCTGCGTTCCTTGGCCAATCGTATCGCACCAAATCGGCACGTGGGTTGGCTGACATTTTGCTGCGGCGGTTCCGTTGTTCTGTATAGAAAAGTCATGGCTGCCTCAAGTGCTTGGTCGCGAAAACAGATATCTGTATGAATTGATAAATATCGCGAGGAGATATGTCTTTACGCTGTAGAAAGCGCAAATTATCATAATAAACATTTACGGAATAACGCGCTGGAACGAGTTGGCACTGCTGTCAGCAGAGTACGTCCCGGCGTAACCTCAAAAGATTGTTTGACGAAGGTGCATTCATCGCGAAATCAATTCATTTTCGCGTCTTCTAGGAGCGTCGCAGGCTGCGCAGCGTGCCTCGTCTGAATAGCTATCATGCAGCGCTCCCAGCAGCGCACCATACAACGTGCAAGCACGCTGCGTGCTCTGCTAGCAATCATGCACGAAAACACGCTCCGTGTAAATACAGCTTTAAGCGAAGCATGACGCCGGCGGCACTCCCCAGGAAACTTCGCCGGTCAGAGAATCGGTTCCCGCGCGCCCTCACCCGTGCGCCGTCGGCCAATTAGCAAGCAGCGCATTCGTTTGTCGCGAGCGTTGGCGTTACACCGGCAAGGGCCAATGCGGAGCGAGCCGATGAATAGCGCCGCGCCGATCGGAGTTGAGCTAGACGCGAGCTTTTCACACCGATGACCCGGCTCACCCAGCCAATTCCAAACGGATTTTTTGGGCAATTTTGTAAATCGTTGGACGCTTCCGCCACTGCTAAAAGTGGAAACATTACAGGAACATTTATACGGTTTATCATCTTATCTACCAAATCTACTAGGTTTCCACGACGCTCGAGGAAATCCACATACAGCATCATGGTCTCCCCTACTACAGGGGACAGACGCTAATTTCATAGACCCTCACGATAACGAAATAAGTCTTCACGCGGGATAACGCGTTACAGAATTGTAGCACAGGGCTGAGAACACTAGCACCAAAAGTGGCTCCGAAGGTACACCGTGAGAATCTATTTCTTATTTTGTTATTTTTGGAGCGTGCGTGATGAAAAAATCACGCGAGATACGTTTCAGCTTGACCTTTCGAGTGTCATGAATATCGCAGAGATTGAAATCGATCGATTTTTCCGATGTTCCCTCACACTGGGCGGCTGTCGACAACGCGTCCGGGCATCCAGTACGACTTGCAGATTGAATCTAAATATGAAAAGCTCCGTAACACAATGAGAATAAATATCACCGCCGCGTGATCGTGACTGAACAAGACGGTGCGAATGGAAAGAGTTAATTGAAAAATTCACTCGGTAATCGATAGTCGAGAACGGTATATTTGAGTAACGGGACACGGAAATATAAATTGCGTTGTCGCAATATTTGGCAAGGAAATATTTGTCGAATCCTTGAAAATTGTTCTCCGTAGATTTTGCCATGTACTTTCATCAAAGCCCGTTTATAAATAAAAATCTTGGCGCGCCGAGGAAGATTCAATCTGACTTCTCTTTCCGACGAGCAACGTCGCGACGTACCCGCGATTTGTGAATTTTAATGACGATTCCGTTCGATTGGCCTCGAAATGTGAACAATCATTTTCTCACGATGCGGTTCGTCGATTTCCCAGAGGCTTACTTACTTCGAGCCTGAAGCGTTTCTCTTTGCGTGCGGCATCGAAACGAATCGGTCAGAATCGAATTATAACATCGAAGAATTTTTGTGTGAATGAAAAATGAGGTTTCTGGAGAACAAGATGAGTAATTATTAGGTATAGATGCTCGCTAAAGAGTATCGTGTCGCGAATTTTCAAAGGACCGGAAGGATGGAAAGGATGTGGAAGTGGGTAGTCGCTCTATGGTCCTTCGTAGGATCTAATCAAACCGTAGAAATTGAATTCCCGACGGTGTACTGCCACGACTCTGCCACTAGAACGATACACGTGTGACCTGTGATGATTCCAAATTACATACTCGATCACCCCATCGTTGCCGTAACCTTCGACGGATCGATTGACAAGGGTTGACGAACACCCCAATGCGAACGAATTCTTCGTTCTATTTTCAAATTAGATCCTCGATCAATATCGACGCGCTGGCTATGCGGTCTAATTTTCGAAATCTGCGTTGTCGTTGCTGACCCCGAAATCGATGTCTTTGGCGAGTTTCCAGCAGAAATCCTAATTAAAAAACGAAAAGTATTCATCGTATACCAAAAATTTGGTAATTCCAAAATGATAGTTCGAATGGAGTTTCTTCTGCTTTGGATCACGGAGGAAATTATTTTCCTTCCGATCAATGGACAATGAACGAATTTCAGCAGTAATAAGCTAGATCTGATACTTCTTACATGTCTTTTTACATTTTTTTCCGAGGTTGAAATCGATGCGATGATCCGGGTTACCTTTTGCTTGCACGAAGGCCCTTAAGGACGTCCGCCGTTCAATCCTTCGATCGACGAATATAATATCATACACGAATGTATACCGGGATTCGCGAGGCCGCTAGTGTGGGAATCATAGAGATCGATACCACACGCGAATATAAATATTACGAAAGAGATAAAAGCAAAGTAAACGAAAGAAAATCCGAGGGCAGAATCGAACGAGGAAACATGAGTCAGATAGGAGAAATCAAACAAACGTTTAAGAATAGGAGTACTTGAATAGACCATCGTGAAGACGGGGGAGGCAAGCAAGTCCTTCTTCACCTGGCCACCGCCGAAGCTATCCGACAGAAGTCGGAGGAGAATGAGGAATCATCATCTTGAGACAAAACTCCGTCTTCTGGCAATCGCCTGAGCTATTCGACAAAAATAACAAATCATCATGTTGCGATGACACTCCCAGTGCAGTGA
Organism: Arge pagana; assembly: GCA_963969455.1. Classification (NCBI taxonomy): domain Eukaryota; kingdom Metazoa; phylum Arthropoda; class Insecta; order Hymenoptera; family Argidae; genus Arge; species Arge pagana. The sequence goes on along the minus strand of OZ018310.1, from coordinate 11,836,702 downwards.
AGGGAGCCAACATGGGACAGAGGAAAACGAGACCCACGCAACACCACCCCGAAGATAAGGGTGGCGTTGTTTTCATGGGAGCTCGCTACGGAACGCGACCGCTACTCTGTATTTCACGATTCCCGCAAGTGCACAAGGGCAGCTGCCAAATCATACGAAACTCCGCAACGCATGCTCTCTATCATGCTGGACGTCTAACAAGGAAACCTCTCCAACCCGAACTCTCAGATTTTGATGATCTTGATATACGTTGTAGGGCTTCAGGAAATAAGAGACACGTGTTTTTCCATATGAGACCAACCAATAGAAATTTTTGCGTAGCAAAAATAGTATCAGATACCGACTGTGCCATCACACGAAAGACAGTTCATAGTTATATTCTATCATATTTCCTACTCGCGACTATCCTTCACTAATTTTAATAAACGTTTCAAAGCAAAAAATCATATTTTTCAGTATTTCACTTCTCAAATCAAAACTTATGTGTCAAGTCCGCACCAAGGCAGACGAGATAATATAAATTGATCATTTCTGTTTAGCTATAAGATAGTCGGGCCGTAACGCGGTTTTTTAACGTATTTAGGTATCAACTGATCACGCAGAGCATGTTTGGACTAATATTATATTACCATGATTTGGAAGCGCACGGGAATTCGACGCGTTGGAAAATGTTGAACAAAACACCTGGCTAGAGCCCTCGGAACGGGTATGCACCACAGTCCCCAGTTCACGTTCATCAACCAACGGTCTTTTTATGGTCAGTGTATTGTCTAGACATTAATTTTTATAAATTTAGATATAAATTTGTTGGTCTATGAAAAGCATCAACCCGTTGCGGTCACACGTGGGAATAATAACTTAACGGTCACACGGAGTCCAGCGGACCCCACGCGGCAAAACAGATCACATTTGTGTTCTATGTTATATATCGTCTTGAATCTTGCGGCAAACTCCACTTCAAAATTTCCTCTAAGTAATCTAATCGCTACTTTTTTAAAATGATTTCAAATCACTCAACAATCGGTGAGTAAAAAACTCACGAAATTGAATCTCTTTTACAAAAATAGCCGTAGAAATTTTAATCTTTACAATATCGGAAAAATCCAACGGTCTTTTACTCGGGGACCAATGTATTTTACGGAATAAAATGGATATATTATGAACTCTGAAAAAAGTATATTTCTTTCGAAGTTTGAAGTTACGAATTTTGATCAATCTCAGAAAATCGAAATGTTCTGCAGATTTAAATACAATAAACTTAGCCTAGAACACGGGACACCGGTAGTCAAGATGGCCGGCAGTCTGAACGACTGGCGGGTAAAGTACTCAGCTTCTGAGGGAGAAAACGGGGTAAATAATGGTCGAGGGAGGGTAGAGATAATAACAGGGAAACTCACTCAACGGTGCAACTTATATAAATACAACGATAACGCACTCTGGCACACTCACACTTTACAATATAGTAGTTAATCACACAATTTTTCGCCTATTCGCTAGGACGGTCGGCTCGAAGCGGACGATCCGCCGTGCCGTCGTCTCCTTTGGGGGGTTCTCGGCTGGTCGTCACGGATGCCGGGGCGGTGATTGGTGGGTCGGTGGTGCTGTCATCGGGGCTGTGTGGTGCTGTCATCGGTGCTCGGACGGGGGGGTCGGTGCGTCGGGATCGGGATCCGATCGGCAGCGGGCGAGGTCTTGCCGGTAGTCCTCAGGTGATGACGGGTGCATGGTGTTGGTGTGTTCGCTGCAACGAGCTTCGGGCATGCTCGCTGCGACGGCGTGGCGGGCAATCGTAACGCCGTCTTGCAGGACGAGCGGGTTAGTTGACGGGCTGGCGTACAGGCATAGGACGACTCGGTAGGGCGTGTGGCTTGATTTCCCCTCTCGTCCTCGCTTCCCCGACTCCCGAGCCACAAGCCGTGCTCTCCCGACCATGCTGGACCCAATCTGCTGGGTTCCAACGGAGGGTCACGGGTGACGGGCTACGGTGACTGGAGACGACGACGGCTGCGACAGACTCGGGCTTCGCTATACAGACATGCAACGGGAAAATAATTTTTTACGAAGAAATATGGAATCCATCTTCCTTTTGTTTCAATTACACATACCCTTGACGCAAAATCCTCATGGAAACATTATTCTGACTCACAATTTTGGCAAATGAAATAACTCGTCATGAGTTTGGCGCACATCAAATGAACTTCTCGTCTGCGTTTGATGCACACAACAATTATTTCCCTGATCGATAGAGAAGAATAATGTGTCCCAACCCTGACTACAAGCGCCATTTTATATCACTTACTCCTACAGACAAATACGTGAGAATTTGAACTTTTCCCTTTGTGAACTCATTGATTATCAACTACATGATAGAAGTATATACCTACTTTGACATTGCCATTTTTTTCTTCCGAGTTTCAATGACTCTTTCACTAATGCTACAAAACTTTTCATGTACCAAAAACAAAACGATAGCACAAAACTTTTCCAAGCACTATTTTTTGACACGACCCACGCACTGAAAAGGTTGCTGTCACCGAGAGTAGTCATGCCACACTTTGGCGATGGTGGTGCAAAGCATCTCAGACAAAATATAACAGTGTCTCAATCCTGACAGCGTCCCAACCCTGCCGACATTTCCCTGCATAATGTATCACGTATGAAAAACGATTTTCCAATCCTGACAACTTCTTAAAATAAATGAATCGGATGCCTGAATTACTATCAATACATTTATAATGATTTTAAATACATTTTTTGACTGAAAATATCAATCAGCAGTTTAGTAGATGGACACGATGGAAGATATACCAACTAACTGTTCAAGTATTTTTACGATTTATCAAAAATAAGATACAACTTGCTGATTTTATATAAATTCGAAAGAAAATATTCTGATTTTTTCACGTGGTTCATCGTATTTCATCAGAGTAATCTTCGTACGGCTCCGTTTCTAGAACCTTCTTGATCACTCGTAGTCTCTGTAATGATTCACGTTGAATTTGAAGACAACCTTTGCGTTTCCCGCGCCCAGGAAATTCCTAGGGAACGTGCGCGTTGTGCGTTGAGATTTTGTACGCCGAAAGGCCCACAACAAAACGGGCGAACACGTGAAATTCACACTCCTTTTCGTCCGTCCGTGCCACCGTCAACACTCATTGCCGAGTTGGAGCACAGAAGAATTTCTTCCTGACTATCGACGCTTCCTTACGTTGATCAGCACCGGGTCCACCTGAATCTTTCTACCAAGCTAACGGCGTGGAGAAAACGGGTGGCACGGGAAGAAGGCGGCGAAAAGCGAGCCAACGAATTGGGAATTGGACGACGTAAGCGCTTATATTCACCATCAAATAATCCGCCATCTGGAACTTAGCTGACCGTTAGTGGTGTCGGGAACCGATCTCGCGCTATCTTCTCATTCAATTGCCGATAGTCGACACAAACCCGATATTTTCCGCTTTTCTTCGGAACTATCACGACTGGACTCGAATATTTGCTCTTACTTAGTTGAATGATCCCTTCCTTGAGCCATTCGTCGATTTGTTTGTCCAAAATTGCCTTTTCTTTCACGGCCACTCGACGGGGTCCCGTGCAGATTGGCGTTTCGTCTTGTAGCACAATTTTAGTTTCGACCTCGGTCAAGATCTCCTTCTTCGGTACATGGTCCTCTTCAATTTTTTTCGATCTCTTCCCAGTATCGATCGTCGACGTCGACTACGCGTTTCTCGACCAGGTTCACGGCTCCCAGCTCGCGGAGCACGACGTCGTCGATGTCCTCATCTTCGACTGTTGCTTCCTCTTCGTTGTCGCCATGACTTTCGTTCGTCGTTAATTCCTTGATTGAGATCACTCCTCGAATAGTCACTCCCATCTGTCTCGTCAACCTTTTTCCCACCAACACGCTCCGATTCATGGCGTAATCGGGGATAACGTGTATTTCTCCGTCGTACTCGTCGCCGAACATTTTGACGGTGGTTCGGCGAACTCCGACGACCTTGACGCGCGCGCTGCCGAATCTTTCGAACGTATTGGTAGTTTTCTGCAACGGATGTTCACCGATTTCTTCGTATTCACGGTATTTCAACAACGTATACTCCGTACCCGTGCCTATCATCGCGCGTATCTTCGTATCGTTCAGCTCTACGACTATTTCATCATCCGTTGCCCATTGTTTCACCAAGTTCACAGATTCTCGTCACCATCTTTCGTTTTTCCGCGCGTGCCACACCTCGCGGCTATATGCCCGAACTTGTCACATTTAAAACATTTCGGCCCAGCGTGTTTATTCGGACAGTTCCGCGCTAAGTGCTCGACCGAACCGCACCCGAAACATCTTTGGTCCACTTTGCTTTCTTTCGTCATCGTCCTCTGCTCCTTTTCACCGATTCCTTTTGTATTTTGCCGCCTCTCTTTTCTTTCATCTTGTCGTATCGCTCAAGGTTTTCTTGAGCTCCTGAGAGTGTGTCTTTGCAGTTTCTTCGTCCTGTATTCCATCGATGATGTACCGCATGACTGCTTCTTCTTCGATGTCACCTTGGCTCGCGATCGTGCTCATGGCGTACACGTACTGTCTCGGCGTTTCGCCGGACTGTCTCTTTCGTTTTGACAGCTGCGAATGTATCGTGGCACGGTTCAGCTTCGTTTCAAATTCACCTAGGAGGCGAGTTTCCATCGACTTCCACGATTTCACCCCGTCTGGCAACGCGGCGTATTGTTTCGCGGATCCTTTCAACAGTCTTTTCGCGTAAATCATAATTTGAAGGTCGTTCCATTGTAACAACGTTGTCATGTCCTCAAATTCGTCAATCCATTTTTCAACAGACAACTTGTCGTCGCCTGAGAAGTGGGAGATTCTTCCCTCAACGTCCTTTATCGCGAACATATTCATCATATGACGTGCCGATCTTTCTCCTGCCGATGCCCTTGTTCGTGCGTTTCGTTCACCGTTTACTCTGACGCCAAGTTGTGACCCACTCTCGTCTTCCGATGACTCAGTCGGACTAGTTACAATCGGTATGGCATCCTCTTCTACCTCACTCTTTGCCGTACCGATGACTCCGCCTTGTTCGCCCTCTTCTCTGTATCGTTTCAGTCGGTTCATTAGCTCGACTTTCTCACCTGCGGTCGGTAAGCCCAGTCCCTCTAACCTGTCCCTGAGCTGGGCTACCGGTGTCGTTTACCTGTGTGAAGCTGGCCTGCAACTTTCGATATTTCAAATAATTTATGTGCCAAAAATTTGCTCCCGATTAGCTCCAATTTGCTCTGTACTTTTTATAATTTGCTTCCGCATAGATCCAGAGAAAAACGGAAAAACCGAAATCTAGGGGAATTCTTGTTTTGGTACTAGGCAGCCATCATTGTTGATCCCTTTGCGCGCTTTATTCAAAATAAAAATTGATCCTTCAGCGCGAATGTAAGGAAATGTTTGAAATAAAAATTGTAGATGACTCATAAAATGAAATTAGGGCAGCCCTCGCTTATGGAGATTACATTATTTAAAGGTGTAAGTTGGGTTTGGATAAAGAAAAATGTTATTTCTATCTTATGCACAGCTTCAAAGGCTATTTGAAGCCGTGTCTTCTTTGACAATCGGTTTTTACAATTTTTTACGATGCCTAGCACTGTTTTTACTGTGATTTGTGATCGAAAATTCATCACACGGTTCTTCTCCTGATTCTGATTTCGTATAGAACTTATCCCATCGCGGTTATGGATCAGTAGAAACTCTGGAGCACCTCGACACAACACTGCAAGCCATTTTCATTGTTAGCCAAAACGACATCGATAACACTGAAATATCCAAAAGAGTCAGGACATGGTTAATCGATAAAATAAGCACGTTTCATTTCGAAGATTTGAGAGCCAAGGATGATTGTGAGACCAAAGGGGACGAAGTAAATGAGGCAGAATTATTCGATTTTGAGAAGAAAGAGGGTAAAGAGGATATGATCCTAGACCACATTGAAGCCATGCGAAGGAGGCGTTTTTCAAAGGCAATCATACCATGGCCTCAACAGATTTCAATGTCGATCTGAACCCTTTGTATTGTCCAGAAATTATAGAAAGTTTAGTAAAACAAAATAAAATGTATGAAATTTTTTTTAAAAAAAAGTGATCTAACAGAGTTTTGATACGGAACCTACGGATTACCAGTTTGGCTAGCTACCGCCTGGGCTGCTGGCGGTAACTTTTAAGCATATAGCTTGCTGTTCAAACTTGGAGGCCCTTTTTCTCGGGACTGGGGCCCTATGGGGTCCGATGACTTTAGCATAATATGAGTTTCGGGCCCTACTATAAACACGCAAAGCCTCATCCCGAACTTCATTTCCCACATCGCGGGTTCCCCTTGTAAGAATGTGACATGCTTTCTATTCGTTCGCGCATTTCCCAGGGATGTGCAATCTGCGGAAATATTTCACAGAGAAGGAGATTGGATTTCGTTAGCTCGCGAGAAAATTGGATTTGTCCGTAGGGTAAACATGTGGAAGGCGCGATTGTGTTGGAAATACATATTTCGAGCCGTGCCGTGAAAATTTGAGATAAGGAGAAAACCTAACGTACGGCAATCATCACGAGGCACGATGGCAATTGTTTCCTTGCGTTTCGATTGTTGTTCGGAAATTCCATTGGGTTTGATTCCGCGCAGGAAACGACCGAGGAAAGCTCGACTTACTTGCACATGGCCGGCAAACTGTACCTGATGAGAAATTTCGTTCAATAATAGATTACGATCAAGGAATCGTTTGATTTCTTCCAAGTTAACGACGAGAGATTCGCGTTTTTGTTCGATACTTGCGCGAAATATCAAAGATGAGATCAAAGAAAGAGAATGTTTGCTTTGCGAACGGCAAGTGCGATGAGCCACAAACGTAGCGAATGTTTTTTCAAACGCTTCTGGAATCCGGTGGCGTGCGGACGAAGCGGTTGTCCACTGATCTGGTCATCCGGGCTCACCCGTCGCTCCCATCCCGCTGTGCGCTCGGCTAGGGTGACGACGCGGAATAGCGTCGAGTTTTCGGGGGAATGGGTGGCTTTGGTGAAGAGGGAACTGCCGTTTCCGGTACAATTGCCACCCCACCGCCGCGAATCCTCTCGTATAACAAAGGATTTTCACGCAGGAAAACCGACACTCTGCTATCCTCCCCATTTTCGAACTGAACACGTCTAAACTGCAACGTTGCTCGCGAATTTCATGTGCCGCGAAACTTTCCTGTTCTACTATAAAAAACATTGAAATTTAATTTGTGAAATGGTATTTGGCATTGCCAAAGCTGTGTCACAGAAACCACGAAGCTAAGTTCGCCGCCACGAGTAAAAATATTCGCGTTGCACAAGTAGTCTTCATGTACCAGCGAAAGATGCACCGTTCATCAAGTTTCAATCTGAATTCAGCTGGTTCCACCGAACAGCAGCTTTTTTTTTAATTAACATCTAAAAAAATCGGAATTCCAGAATAAAACCCCAAAAACTGGGTGTTTCTGATATTTTTTCGGTTTCTTGACGTAGCCAAATCGAAAAAGAAGCATTGGAGATCCCGAAAGATCACCTTCCATTAAATTTCTCGTCTGTTTCACACCAAATTCTTTGTCATTATTGAATCAAAGTAATAAAAAAACTAAGTGAGGGGTTTTCGAATGATTTCAGAGAATTGAATTGTTAAAACGTAATACATAGTTTTGTGAGGAGTTATATGTAAATGTGTCGACATACCTGGATATAGGACATATGAAGCTGTCATCATCGTGTAGCTCTCGTACCTTAGGAACAGATCGACGATCGTACAATTTTCTAAAATTCCGAAACGGCCGCAGAGGTAGAGGAGAAAGAGACAAGTTATCTTTCGTCATATCTCGTTTTGCAAAACTGTTTGCCTCGTTTCTCGATTCCGTGCAGCGTATTTCCATGCCTTGAATTTAAATAGTCTGCCAATTCTATTTTTTTTATACAAACATCCATTTTTCGAATCGCAATTCGTGACATCAATCATACAAATCTGTGTTTCTGCTCCGAGATGATCAAGAACGAACGAAAGAAAGAACGAAAAATTAATTAATAATTCTATAATGAGATCAGCGAACTGATACGAGAGAGCGGATTTGCGGAGAGGAACCTCATCAACGTCTTCGCATGTATGTGTATTCAGTGAATTCATAAAAAAAATTGTTTTATCGTACATAATTGCTTCGACATTTTATTGAAACTCGCGACTTATCGAACGTGGATATAGTTCCAAAAGCGAGGTACCCTCGATTTCCTTGACGCTACGTATACTCACGTATTTTGGTGCGCTGATTACGAACATAACGATGAAAATTATCGCAGACTCAATTTTCATGGTAAAAACTGTGGAAAACCCATCGAAATGATGTTTTTTACGATTATCGCAAAAAATACTGAAAATTTCAAAAACGTGCTTCGGGCAGAAGATGTGGATCTTACTGAAATGCATCTCTTATGTTCCAAGCATTTTGCACCAAAATCGGTTATTTTTCGAGAAAAGTGCAAAAACTGTAAACAACTATGAAATCAACCAATACGCCTATCATTGCAACACTTCGGCCGCGTTGCAATGCACTATTATAACTACTACCAACCTTCCTGTTATAATCGATTCCCATTATTGAGCTTTGATATGTAACCTTATCGTCATGGTCACCCCACAAAAATTGACTCGATCCCGTTTCGATCGACGATACGCGGTTGAATATGATCTGTGATCCTCGCGGCGACTGCGAAGTAAATGACATGGGATGGTAACAACAACAATCTTATATCCCGGTGAGATGGTTGGGAAAAATTCATGAAATGGGTGAACTTTGTGCTCATTGACGTAGGCACCTGTTGTAATAATACACTCGACTCGTAGCGCATTCACTTTGAGGATACTTACCGGTAGGCCAGATTTGTGAATTTTGTTAGCCTGCAAAACGCGAGGAGTGAAGCCTAATAGTCTGCCTATAGAATCGCTCGGTTTGAAATCCATAGCATGATTACATTCGATTCCGCTCCGCAAAGTATTATCGTTAAGTTTAATGATGATCGTGAAGCATTTCTCCATCAGCACACCTTGTACGAAGTTTTCAATATCTTCGATTTCATAACTACCGATAGGTATGCTCACCATTTCTCCACCCAAATAAAGTTTATTGAGATCAACATCTATATTGGGAATTGAATTGAACGTTGACAATTCAATAAAATCTAGAGTATAATTTTTGTGAGGGGAAAACTCAACCAGTGGTAAGTATTGCGTCTGAAGGATAGAAGAGTTCCCGATCTAGATACCGTTGATGAATTATCCATGGCTGCAAATTTCGAACTGAGTTCGTGGAACTATATGCTATCGTTATATAGATTCAACTGGTCACAGAAAAACTTGAGACATAAGTAACCGCAGTCGACCGTGTCATAGTCTTGATATCTTTCGTGGTTAAATTTGACACTGCCAACACCAAGGTATGTATCTAACGAGATCCGAATGGAGGTCGAAGATTACCAAAACTATCGAGGTAAATAGCTTCGCCATCAAATTTTTCACGCCTGCGCGGTCCGCTTTTAGTAAATCGTTTCGCATTAAAACACCACGAAAATATGGAATTTTCAAGATGATTGCATACTTTAACAGATCTGCGACTCAAGGTTTTTTTATAGGGTTTCAAGTGAAGTCCTATGCTCAACACTTCCATAGTGTTGTTATGACGTCGACTCTCCCCCGGTTGTCGCTTGCAGAGCTGGCATCATTTACAGCCTTCGCAGCACCCGCCGCGCCCCCAGCCAACGCACCGGTAGCGCTAGGCCAAGCGAAGAGGGGTACGAGCAATGGTAAAAATCTGTCAACTTTTGACAGTAGAGGAAGAATCCTGGGAGTGCGTACAATACGTTCCCCACCAGACTTTCTTACAGCTTCTCGTCCACCTCTCAACGCCCACTTGATGCTAGTCAGAGCTGTTCTACCGCGAACCATACACCTCTCGGCTTTAGTGACAACTTTCCTCTTGGGTTTTCGGACATCCATTTCAAGCTTTACCTTGGCTTTCATCGCGTTCATTACAGCCCAAAGAGCAGCTTTTTTACCTGAATTTTTGTCTCCAGCGGAAGCTCGTCGCCAAGCATTTTCCGCCAAGACTGTATCTGCTACACTTCTAGCTTCAAGGTGTTCTCGATTTTTCGTGTAGGCAATATCGCGTCCTTTGCAGGCTGCGTCAAGGGGATTTATACCACGATCACCTCGGGCTAACCTCTTCGCTAATTTCGTACCGGGACCGCAATATTGATACCCGGGTTAATGCAATTCTACTGAAGGATTGTATATAATTTTGTTGAGTAAACCATTTACAGAGCGACGCTTCTCTTTCGCAGTTCGCTTTCGATTGGTTGCTTTTGCTTCCTACACAATCATTTCAACACCCTGGATGCTACTAAAGATTAGTCTTCATAAACTTGATATATATACTGTTGAACGTCAGTTCAACTCAAGATGAGGTTCAAAATGCAGTCGGTCAAGCTACCTGTAATGAATTTCGATAGAGTCGTCCAGCAGAGTGTACAGAATGAAAACTGACACGGTGATTGGCTGCCGAATAGTGTACGAGCGGTATTCTGTGGACCGTCAAACTGTGGGAAAACTAATGCGCTGCTAACTCTTATAACACATCCGAATGGATTAAGATTTGAAAATATATATATCGACTCAACGTCGTTGAATCAACCAAAGTAGAAGTTCCTGGAAAATTTACTGGAAAGTACAGATGACGGTGAATATTTTCCATTCAACGGGCATGAATAAGTAATTGCGCTTGATGACGCGTTACCTAACTCGAAAATAGTGTTTGACGATGTGGTTTATGAGAAGCAGGATAATATCAGACCTTTCTTTTGTATGGGTCGATACAAAAATGTGGATTGTATTTATCTCTGCCAAACGTACGCTCGCATTCCCAAACATCTTGTGCGTGACAATGCCAATCTTTTAGTTTGTTCAAGCAAAATGAAATGAATTTGAGACACATATATAACGATCATGTGAATACCGATATGCCTTACACACAATTCAAAGACTTGTGTTCAACATGCTGGAATAGTGATAAGTACGCATTTGTCGTTATCGATAAAGATAGTGAGATGAATGACGGTCGGTATAGGAAACGGTTTGCTAGGTTCGTGAGTCTGAACAAGTAATAAATACCATATGTTCATTGCAATAAATTTAGTAGCGTTTCTAACACGGCTTGGTCAACGAAAGTACGAAAATTCATGAGCAAAAAGAAGTCTTGCGACAGATCGCTGAATCAAGTGCCGCAATTCGAAGAAAACATCGAATGATAAAGTCGGGTAGAGAGGTTGCCGAGCAGACGATGAATGATGTTTTTAAACCAGTCGTTATACTGCTACAACAATTGCTGAATTTTTCCAACGCCACCAGCTTAATCAAGGAGGAAGCTGAACCTTTTGAGGGGAAAACAGAACCAATGAAAGATGAAATCGGGCATACCAGTCCAATCAAGAGAGAAGGTATACCCTTGAAAGTAAAAATAGAACTAATGAAAGATGAAACCAAACAGTCAAGAGATGATGAAGAGGTTCATTCAACAGCAGGCGAAGAAGAGGAAGATGAAGCAAACGCCTCTCTAGTATCAAACGTTACAAAACCTGATGCCAAATTTGCGGATGCGTATTTTGAAATTTCACAGGATGAAACTAGAAAAAATGATCTAGATAGCTTGGAAAGAAATCATATTCGCATCGGTGTCGCGCTTGATCCGAATACCTGAGGCTTATTGGAATTGTTGTTTAAAAAGATACCCAATGAGAACTGTGTTACTTCGCGGGATATGGAAAATTATAGACAAATTGTTACAGCTACGAATGTACATCGGAAATACTATGAAGCCGATACAGCCACCGTGACACGAACAATCACAAGCACAACCGTTTCATCTCGCAAATGTTCTCAACTTTACCAAATTTACTGCAACCAAAGCATACACGCTCGAGCAATGATATTTTACGAAAGTATATGACTGCTCGAGAAGGTAGAGCAATAGATTACATCATTGGGATGATCCTAATGAACTGGTGGATCGTCTTCGTTTCCTACTAGCTTCACAGGCAGTTGGAAACTCGAATCATTCTAATAAAATCATATCCATCATCGAGGAATTACGTGAGGCTGACATTATTCATTAACCACCATCTCATCGGTTTTACTTCATTCTCAAGATGAGCATTGATGTATTTGGATGGCAGTTGGATAAAGGTGTAGCTACAGGCAATCGAGATCCGTCAGGTGTTGGATTCAAATTCACTGCTGGCGGGAATTATGATATAGATAATAAAAGATTGTGCAATGTTGTGAATCCGATGCGACAAACTAATGTTGTTACTATGAGCTTTCTGGTGTATGAAATCGCTGCCCTACAAAAAGAAATTCATAATAACAATTTGATGATAGACGCGTTAGAGTCTACTACAACGACAACTTTGCAGAACCTGAGTGTTGATATTAAGACGGTTCAAAAGCTGATGACTCGAAACTCAAAAGCCATTTTCAAATTGAACGATCGATTGAGAGGCCGAAAACTTGGCAACACTGATTTTGAATCTCTCATGAAACGATATAACATCAGGTTATACTCAATCTTCGGTAACTTGAAGGCATCCATCTGCGAACGTTCCAATCGTACGCTGAAAAATAAGATGTGGATACTGTTTAGCCTGCGGGGGAACTACAAGTGGGTCATTATCTTATCGGGTTTGGTATCGGATTATAATAACACCAAGCACCAAACCATCCGCGTGAAGCCATCACAAGTTGCCGTACGAAACGAAAAGGAATCATTACATACCGTTCATCCGAAAAGTTGCGTAAAATTTATCAAAAAAACAAAATTCAAAATTAGAGAAAACGTTCGAATCAGCAAATAGAAAAGCGTCTTTGAGAAAGGCTATACACCTAATTGGTCAACTGAAATATTCACGATCGCTCAAATAGTGAATACCAATCCCGTCACGTACAAGATTACAGATTATCAAGCTCAACCTATCGCTGGTGGTTTCTACGAGGAGGAGCTTCAGAGGATTCAAAATTCTGACATCTACCTTGTCGAGAAGCTGCTCCGGAGTCGCTGACAAAAACTCTTTGTAAAATGGTTAGGTTTCAACAATACACATAATAGTTGGATAAATAACAACGAATTGTAGAAATTTTGGGATTGATAAAAAAACAACATATATCAAATACTTTATTTTCTACCGTATGTTCAGTTCATTTACATGCCTAATAGCCCCATGAAAGCGGGTCTACAGTATTGGGAAATATAATTCCCTTATTGTCAATCCATCCCAACTAAAAGGAATGTGTTTCTGATAACGCGTTGTATTCGTAGAATAATCGGTGATTGGTTGAAGCAGACATTCAAGATCAGCATAGATGCAAAATGGTGCATATTCTTTGTGGTTGAAATTTCTGAATTTACTATTTTATCCTTCTCTTCTGGTAAGAGCACCCTGGCACTATTCATGTTCATGCAATCGTCCCTATGTTTGATCAGACTGTTTTCGGAATGAAAATGAATCAGATCAATCAGAATCAACCAAGTCCCACATTTATGCTGCAGGGAAGAGAGCTGCGGTGATATCCCAAAGAAAGCAATAGGGATCATTACTTCTCATATTTACGATCGCCTTCTTATCACTAATATACTTAGCTAGTTCAACGTAAGCGGAGAAGCCGCCTCGCAGTGGTACGGATCTGTTCATATTCACTGACAGATTTATGATGTCAACCAGCGACCAGTCGGAACGTTTTCTCTGGAAGACTTCAACCTTCGCTTGCAATTTTTCCCTCAAGTTCTCCTCAAACCATCCATCGAAAATCGTCGATTCGAGTGTTATTGTGTGCTTGGTATTGAAAAATTTGATTCCTTCAAAAATTTCCCCATCCTTCAAAGTTTTGAATTCACAGGATAAGACGACGTTCACTTTCAAACTTCCTTCTTTTCGCAAAGCTTTCTTCAATCTTGCGACTGCTAAGTTCTTCGAGTCTTCCAGAAACTTGGACGAATCCTTGTGAAGCAAATTCACAATGGCTCCTGTTCTAATTCGCTCCTCAAAAGTATTAGAGTTTCCAAATCTTGCCATTGTACACGATCGCTTCTTCTTTGTCTGCGTACACCCGCACCAGATTTTTGATGTTATTGGAATTTCACCGTTAATGATTTTAAAATGCTGATTGTTGTTAAAAGTCTTGTTTTATATCCAACCGTCGAAGCACTTCTCAAATTTTTTTTCAATAGTCGAATATTAGGTGTACAACATCTAATCCATTTCTCAATGACTATCGGCGAACCTCCATTCCTAAGAAGTTTATAAGCTTTTCCCATGATATCTATAAATTTCAGACACTCATCGGAATCCATCATTGATCCGCTTTGTTCACTGCTTAATATCAACACGGTTGAATATTAAATCATCGTTCTCTGTTAAGGAAGGGCTACTTATAGGATGAGCTGAACCATATTTCCATGAATTTGATGACCTTTAAATTGAAATATTGGGAACGTAGTATTTGCTTCATGATTCAGATCATGGGCGAAGTTTTCGGATCTGTATGCATATTTATCACATTCATAAGCAAAGGCAGTCGTTCATGAGCCTTGCACTGTGATATTTGGTTACATTGGTAAATAAAGCTCACGTCCCAATCGAGTCGTTCATAGAATTCCCCACCTAGCAGTATCTCAGTTATGATTTGAATCCTAAACACGAAGGGTATACAGCAGTGGTTGATCTCATATCGATACCGTAATCTTCCCTCAATAGTTCAGTTCACCGTATCACCTAGCACATCAACCAAGTGCAGAAATAATACAGGTGAGTGGAATAAACAGTGATGTAACTTCTTTTTAAGATATTGTGACTGTTATATCTTATACATACTAGAATCTATGTGTGACATTTTTAATCTTTTAATTTTTCAATTTTGGTTGTTTTTGAAGTGTTGCGTGTTAATTTGTCAATAATTTGAGCATTGTCTCAAATTCGAGCCTTCTAATGTTGAGAAATATTTGTGATTTTTCTCTAAGCATATATCCATCTGGCTGCTAATTATTTTTTCTTTTTCTTTCGCTGTATTTGAAATAGCATGATCTTAACACATTTTTTGACCATATTTTTGTCATTCGTGGAAGTTGTTTTTGTGAATTTTCGAAAAATATTTTTTAAATTTTCTTCAGATTCCACAAAAAACTAACTCAGACACGCTTGCATACAAGTACCCGAGATTCGAGTAAATAGTACAGGTGAGTGAAATATACTATGATCAAACTTTTTTTTAAAAATCTTATAAAGATATTGTAGGTAACCTATCATATACATACTAGAATCTATGATATGCGACAACATTTTATTTTACTTATTTTCATCATTCTTGAAGTGTTGTGTGAATAAGAAAAAAAATTCGTTCCATTTTCGAATTCTGAAATATTTTTCGAATTTTTCCAGATTCCACAAAAACTAGATCAAAATGGCTGATTCAACTACAACATCGGTGAAGTTCCAATCATCCTTTCAAACAAATGGCTGTTTAATCAGACAGATGAAGACATGGTGAACCTGATGATGGTAGTTCACGCTACAATCCGATTCGGGCGACGAATGCCAAATGAAACCAGCGCTAATGTATGGGGGGGGGGGGGGGGGGGCAGTATTTCTCGGGATAGTTAAAAATAGTTATAAATTCACTAAGATGTAAAACATAAATGGTAAAAAATAAACGATATTGATTTTTTCCTATAAATATGTGTCTGAATTCGTATATCCATACATTTTAACGTCGAGCTATAGTTGAAGGTTAAAATATCAAAAATAGGGTTGTTGTATCTCAAATAATATTCCAGGTTATTCCTTGGTGATTGTGTACAAAAATTCCTTTTCGTTCAGGAACTTCTACTGGCTTCATACAGGATCGAACTTGCAACAAGATCATGATGACGTAATCATTGGAATTAGTTACATAAATATACACATTTTTCTATGCATTTAAAATGCTTGAACGAAAGTATAAAATAACTGCTAATTGTATGAGATAATTAGTGTGACGTGGGACTCGTGAGAAAAAAAGGGGGCACTAATTGTGTTAGTAACGAATCTTGCGGGAGGTATTGATCGATAATTAGCCTATGATCGATAAATCTTCACCATGTGTGGTTAAGTTAGAGCGTATGTATATCAAATTGGAGGGGCCGGATATAAAATTGAGGGTGTGGGGTAGCAACTTAGACGTGTGTGACGACAAATTGAGGGTGTATGGTGCCAACTTGAGGCTGTGTGACGGTCATTTAAGGGTGCGTGACGTCATCAATATCGATAACCGCGCCATCTATCGAGCGAAATGATGTCAGTAAGGGTGGACCCGAGGGTCGATGGTGGCGCCGTATAGTGGCGAACGTTCGAACCTTCTGGGTGTTGGAGTGGGGGGGGGGGGGGGGGTAAATGTCGGTGCAGGAATGTATTATCCAGAAACCCCTTTGTTTATCTGCTGTAGTACTCGATGCGCTGCAAGGAGATATACTTGGTGAGAGAATGGACTAGTTCGTCGAACGGTTCGCGTTCCTGTATTAGTTGCGACGCGAACAATGTTCCAAGACAATAAAATTGTGTGATATCAAGTACCGCACCAGCCATTCATGGAGGTGGCAAGCAATGCTGCATAAGGCGAAACTAATCCAATTACACGTCGACGTGAAGTTCGCTCGAACCGTGAAACGCGCGGCTTGGAATCGCGACGGCGCTCACATACATCGCGCTTATCGAAAATGCACGCAAATCGATGGGGGTGACGAGTTTTTAAGATAAAATTCGCCGTTGACGCGTGATCAATAAGCTCCACAACGATATTTGAAGCACTGTTGCTTTTCAATGAAAAATTATAATGTGAGCATAAGTTAGAAACAAAATGTGAAAAGAAATGAAAAATATTATTTGCTATTCGCGTAAGGGGCGTGCGATTATTGGATCTTACAAATTTTTTTTATACTTTAACCCTCCGTAGTCAGATTACGAAATAATATCAACGCAGTCACACATGGTCAATTTGACCCAGTCAGTTTTCAAAAAACGATTGTGAGCAACTATCACTCCAGGGTATTTGGAAAAATCACGAAATATGCTTCAAGTTCTCTGAATTGTGAAGGTAAAATTAATGATTGAAAAAAAAATTTGCAACTCTCTGAAAAAAAATCATGACGAGGTAAAAATGCAAAGGCCGCGCCGTTTCTCTTATAAAATCATAACTTGTGGAAGTAGCATAGAGACGAAGGAAGAGAAAGAGAGAGGGTAAGAAGGAAAGATCGAGAACTGAAGCGGAGCCGTGGAAGTAGGAGAAAGACGAGTGCGAGGGAATGGGAAGGCAAGGCAGGACAGACGATCGGTCGCGGTCCCAGAAGAAGGAAAGGTGAGATCCGTCTAACAGGACAGGACGCCACACAATCATAACCCGAGATGGAAATATCCTGGGCCTACACGGCGGCGGACTGCGAGAAGGACCAACATCCACTGAAAGATCTGTCGAGGTTCCCTCCGCAGCAGACCAAGATCAACGCCTCCATCTCTAGCTCCTGATACCGAGAAGTGTGCTACCCGAGGAGTAAACGGGAGTCATCCGAGGCCGGAGTGTGTGTGTGCGTGTGAGTTCATGGATCTGTGTTGTCTTTAATTTAAGATCGATTAAGTGTCTCCTTTGTACATAGTTTAGCATAGTATCGTCCGTCCTAATCCATAGTGTCCATTATTAACATAGATGTCATAAATAAAAAGAGAATCATTACAAACTCTGTCGATTTTCAATATTTTCAAGCCAAACTCGGACGTTATACTCCTGAAAAACGCTTTTTTCAGAAAAAATAGGACGCTAGGACGCGTTCCAAATGCTCGATCCAAACCCTCTCACGGTCGGTCGGTATGTATAGCGCAGGGTTCAAACCTTAGGTAAGCGGCTAGAAGTCAGTGAGAATTAACACTGCGAAATATTCGAGATACTTAAGCCTCAAAATTAGGTATTGGCCAAATTGACCCAGCGTGACTATGGAGGGTTAATTAAGGGATTTTTTGTCTCAACACAGTTAAACTCGCCTAGCGCTCGAGAAATTATGTATTCAAGGCCGTGAAATTATTGTACTTTCTTCAATTATGACTTGTAATGGATGAATTATTTTAGTTGTAAACAATAATACATAAAAATGACTATGAAACATGAAAAAGCATACAAGTAATAAATAAATAGTAAAAGAAATATTGTAATTTGTTATCATAACTTAATTCTTTTGGTCTCGTCAGTTGAGATTTGAAATCTGACCCGATAAAAAGTTTGTTGCTATTTTAAATTTCTTTGTTCGAATCTATATATAAATGACAGATACTATGAATCATCAATTAATCATATTGGCGCTAGAAAAAACATTTTCGGAATTTGAATTTGAAACTATAAGCGTGAACATGAAATATTTGATATAGTTAATGATAGAAAATAAAAGTCCAATTACTAGAATTATCAGAATCTAATTATTACTGGGCAATACCTTGAAGCCAAACGATCGGGACGCTATTTTTTAATATAATCAAAAACTATGAACCCGAGTGTGTGGCGGAAAAATATAATTACTTACAAAATTCAATTATACGCCTGAAAAATAACTGATTGTCAACGATTATTGTATTATTAGACTTCAGTGTACACTTTGGATTGCAGATTGTACATGTACAATAATTATTGCCGCCACATCACTTCTTTAACAACATAGGATTCGTAGCTATACGTTACGTAGGAATAATTCCTAGTTGTAAGGGAAATGTTCCTATAATAATATAGGAAAAATTGTGGTGTCAACATATTTTTAGTGAAATTTCAACATAGAAGTTATTCCAATAAAAACACAGGTATAATTCTTGTGTTACATAGGTACTGTTTCTATGTTAGCAGAGCGACTTTTGCTATGCTAACATACTTATGTAACATAAGAATTATACCTATATTGGTACTGGAATTGTTCCTATTTTAACCATCTGGGTATTTACCAGATAGGAATTTTATCTATGCAAAAATCGAAACAATATCTCGTTTTCTTTCCGTGCGCCTACTCTCGGCTACTCGCTTTTTTAAATGCAAAATAAACTGTAATTTGTCGCAGGAAAAGAGATTCAAGAGGCTGGTTGTCGAATGAGTTGAATGAGTCGCATCAAGCACAAACATAATTTTCTCTCCCTACAACGATATTTTGACAAATGAATTCATCGGTTATGTCGAATTAATCGTATGAAAAATAATTGATTTGATCCACTGATTTCACCCTGCGCGTCCAGCACGTCATATCTGTACGCTCTCGAACTTGTCGCGCGGATCTCTCGCCGCCACGAACTCAATTCCTATGGGAACAGTATAAGTAGCGAAACGCTACGTTATTTTAATTAACGTGTTGGGACTGGTGGTAAGCTAATAATAAGTGCATAAAACAACTTGTTATACCTGGACGTAAAATCGAGATGAACGTGTTGCAAAGCAACGCCCACACGCAGCCAATCTCCTTGCGTGTCCCACATCAAAAAACGGGAGGGTAGGAAATAATGCGATGGTAATTATTATATCCAACGATCTCTCGATTTCTCTTTGTAATGTGTTGCGAAACCTACTTATGACGATGTTTTCATCCCGACACTTATTTTTTTCTGTATCTCACCGAAAACATTCATCGGTCGAACCGTAACTTTTCTCGCACGATCTCGATAGAAGGAAAAGATTTTTTTCCTATGCTCGACTCGACGTTAAATCCCATACAAGTAGTGCTTCAGACGATTCGGAGATCTAGAAGAAAATTCGCGAGGAGTACTGGTACGCTGTGGTGTTTGTCAGCAAGAAAATGTGACGAGTGCGAGGTGAATCGTTCTCCACAGATGAGTACAACCAAACGTGTGCAACGAAAATTGTGAACCCGACTGTTACTCGTTTGTGTTTTTGTGAGCGTGTATGAAAGAGGAAAATCTGTCGCAAGATTGGTTTTCGAATCGAATTTCAATCGAACGCGCGCGAATGTTTGTCACATATTCAAAGCTGCGTTGCTTCGTATCTAGAAAATATAGCTGTACGCCCTAAGTTCTTCGTCATTTCGATTAAAACGGCGAATTGATCGGTGACCGAAAGTAGTTCGATTGAAATGTAATAAAAACGTTTAAAAAGAGGGAAATCGCCTGGCTGTGACGCGATCTTCAGCAGTCGGCTGATCGACCGACGTTGACGCTAGCGTCGAGTAACACGTGATTAGAATCACGTACCGTGCCAGATATTTGGAAGGTCTCGAGTATTCGCGGTGCACTGTAGGTAGGTACACACCGGGCAGCAACTTCAAATTCTCAGTATCTTTGATATTGCATTAAATTTGAATAAGCAAACGTATGAAAACATCCTGATATCACGTCGAACGGAGCGTTTCGTAGTAAAAGAAAACCAAACTTGTTCGTTCGCTCGAGTCTCGCGAGGCCACGAGGTCGAGATCGTACGAAGAATAACCAATCGTGAGGAGTGGCGTTCATGCGCTATTTCCACGGATAAAAATAAGTTAATATTTAGAATCCCGGACTTTTGCGAAAAAATCCTCCAAAGTTGTTTTTGGCAACGACTATGGTTGAAAACTGGTATCCCGTATACTAATAAGGAGGAGGAAAGCTTCCGCTCCCATAAACTACAAATGTGAAGATGGAAAAATGATCACCTGTCGTCATCGCTAATCATCGACTAATCTTAGGAAAGAAGACGTTCGATCTCATAATACCCCACAGAGAACACAAGATCCGCGACAAAAGATCCCTGGACGGTTGATCTGCACGACAAAACATCAGTTCAATAAATATCCTCACATGTTGGTGGGTGCGTAAACGAGCGCGCGCATGCGTCTGTGTGTGTTACCACACCTGACATAACCTAACTCAACACCATAAGACTGCATAAATCATGGCATTGTGCAGTGCTCTTGGTTACATTTAAGGAATATTCTAGATCGCTTCGACCTCCTAACTCTAGTCCTAGACCTCGTTTTCTTTGATCTTTGTTGTTTGATTTTCTAATTTCGTTCATATTCCAAGACTGCCTTCTAGTCAATATTGTATGAAATATGATTTTTTAATCCATAACAAATATTTCAGAACAATTTAAAGCAGTTTTTCGTGGACGTCCGCGATTCTGACTATTTACCGAAAATATCTTCAGAGCTACATGACAGAGTTTATATTTTATATCATGTATTAACCCTTACTGCAGATACATGGGTTGAGGATGCCAAAAACACCTACATGGAATGAGGGTTAAATAACAAGCACTATAAAACTAGTAGGTTTCGTTACTGCGGCGTAAAGTCGAACTTTACGCACTGAGACTTGATCGACACTCACGATGGCCGGCAAGGCCGGCCCAAGTGCGTGTGTCGATCACACGAGGGTGTAAGGTCCGTTACGCCCGAGTGACAAACACTGATTTGTTTCATAGAATACGTAAAGTACGTCTTTACGAATCGTTTTAACTTTACACATACTATGCGAGAAGTTGTACGTTACGCATACTATGACAAAATTAATACATTATGCTACTAGGGATGAAAGTGTCTGATTTTCGCTGACTGCGAGGTTTGCTTCCCGAGCACGAGGTGAAAATCCGCTTCTCCCCTGTGACATATACTACTAAAATAACCAATTTTTTATGCCTGCAACGCCTCAACAGTTCAATATAAAGGTGTATATAATGACATATAGGTTGTGAAAGATATAAAATATGAAAGAACAAATATATTCGAATCATATATTACGATATATTCAAATAACAATATATCTTCAATAATACACCAAGAACTGGGTCTGGGAAAAAACCCTAGTGGGGTGTAGAGGTGAGGTCCGCGAGGGGTTCGGGGGCTGAAGTCCCTGGACTGCAAAAAACGAATTTTAAATATTTTTAAACATAAATATATTGTATGAATATACAAAACGAAGTGTTATCGAATTTATTAACTAAATTGGTGATTGCAAAGGAAAAAACCGCGAACGTTTACTCACGTAAGAGTATTATGATTACTTACAGTCTTATGCACAGTCCAAAAATAACAATATCTCCACATTTCACGTTCTGAAAACTTATCGTCTGTGGTTGAAAACTGAGTCCAAACATTTATGATATACGATAGTGTACCGGCGATCATTTTATCGCGGTCGAGTAGCGAACCATTTACCAACGTTTAAGAGCAATCAGATTGAGAATAAAAATGAGAAAACAATAACGAGAGTCTGGAAATAGTGCAGAGAGGTTACGAGTATTATCGGGCTAGCTCAACCCAAACGCATATACGATTATAACTGCCATACACCCCGCCAATGCAACTAACTTTGAATCATAAAATTCTTTGCGAGTTGGGTTGTTCGTCGTTTTAGTATTAAACAGAAACATTAATCGAACATCGAAGACGAACGACGAACGACTGAACTAGCAAGAAAATTTTACGAATGAATCTATTTTTCCGCACCATTTTAATAAACTCCGCCTATACTGCAGTTATATACCTGGGAGGAATTCCATACCAACTCACCCTGCGATCGAAATTCGCAACTCCGATTTCACTGATATTCGGCTATCTTTTTATACCCCTCAAAGAAGATATCCATGATTTTTTTCAAATTTTGTCGTCCAGACATGGCCATAACTTGGTAACAATTACTCCAATTCAAATTTGTTTTTTTTAATTGTGCGTTTTTAAATAAATTTTCTGAAAAATATATGCAACAAATTATTCGTTACTTCACGATCCGAGCGGGTGAATCTTGAAGTTGCAGAAGAATGTAGGGAGCAACGCGACGACTCTTTGAGTCGTTTTAGAAAGCGATGGGTTCGGTTGTGAGTCGGACGAATAATTATGTTTGTTTAATGACTCGTCAGGACAGCGCCATGCTGAGCCTTAAATCGTGAGTTAAGATTAAGAGGATGGGTGAATGAGTGATCGGGTTGATAAATGAAGACACACAAATCCGCGTGAAAACAAACACTTGCTTAGGCATAAAAACCCTGCGAGTGGGGAAAAGCCCGAGCAAGCGTAGAATTTATTGAATAGAGCTGCATATTGAAATTACAGAGGAGGGCAGCAAATGCCCATACAAAGAATTTACAATGAAGCGGAACTGAATCCGATACTGATTTACAGAAAAACTTAATCTAATTATCTGGCCAGATTGTCGCTACGGGGTCGCTCTTACCTTGAGTGGAGCCTACACGCGCGCACGTCGTGGCGACTTCGCCCGGGACACGCAGATCGGCGGTCGTGCGAGATATTCGACGACGCCTCAACAATGGCTGCCGCGTGCCCGACGTCTCGGGAATCGGTCTCTTACCGGCACACGCGTAGCAGCCCGACGATAGCCCCTGTGGTACCGCCAGAAGTGTCCCCGAGGGTGGAACACGTCGACTCTTCGGCCGTGAATCCACGCAACCCGGGGCAACCACACCAACAACCACGTGTCCCGCGGCAGATCACGTCGACTTCTCGGCCGTGAATCCGCCCCGACCCGCACGCGCTCCTTCAACCTCTCCTTCGCACTGCCGAACCACCACCGATACCGACCAAATGGGTCCACACACCAGAACAATGAGATGACCTCGCTTCGCAATGATAATTACGAACAGCGGGAGAACCTTAGCAACGGATATCAAAGGAAAACACTGAATTGATCGTTCGCACTCGTCAACGGGAGCGTCACCTCTGTCAACCGTAATGGCTACTCTACACCAGCGCACCGACCCTTTCTTCTTGCACGCATCCGGCCCGGCATGCCCTGCACGAGAATCGGCGACCCCCCACGAAGACCGCCGATTCACCCCGAACTCGCCATGACCGGCGTCTCAATCGTACCTCGGGCCCCGAACGCGCGCGTTCGCTCAAACTTGACAGACCAAACACGAGTTGGCGCGGAAGCCACGAAAATCCCGCCCGCCTTCGTCCCACGGACGAATTCCTACCTCGAATGTGAGCTGCTCGGTTGATCGACAAATCGGCTCAACCCTGAGCCTTCTCTTCCTCTATCGAAAGAGGGCAGAGGTTAGCTAAATGACGTCGGAGGGTGGAGCTAGCCGTCTTCACGGTAGCCACCCGCACCAAACCATCAGGCCCGTGATGGACCTCGGTCACCCGACCCAGAGGCCACTTCGAAGGGGGGTAGCGGTCGTCCTTGACCAGGACGAGCGCACCCGGTGCGAAATTGGTCGCAGGGTCTCTCCATTTGCTCCGTCCCTGGAGGTGTAGGAGATATTCCTTGGACCAGCGTTCCCAGAACTCGTTCAGCATGCGTTGAACCAATCGAAATCGGTCCAAGCGGTTTTCGGGGCCAGAGGCCGGACCATCATCCGGGAGCACCGTGGAGACCCCGCCGTTGAGGAAGTGCATGGGGGTCAAAGCCAGCAAATCGTCCGTGTCTGAACTCATCGGACTCAGTGGACGTGAATTGAGACAGGCCTCAATCTGCAACAGAAGGGTGGAAAATTCCTCGAAAGTGAGGGTATGCTCGCCAATGACTCTTCTCAGGTGATGCTTTGTGGATTCAATGCCCGCTTCCCACAGGCCTCCATAATGAGGGGCATTTGGCGGTATGAACGTCCAATCTGTCCCATCGTTAGCCAGAAGATCGGCGACTTCGTGATAAAAATCAGAAGATCGCCTGAACATCTTCTTCAGTTCCACCTCTACTCCGTGGAACGTGGTTGCGTTGTCACTGAAGAGCTTGTGACAGATGCCTCGTCTGCCCACGAAACGACGGAATGCCGCAAGAAAGGAAGCAGTCGTCAGGTCACTAACGAGCTCCAGGTGAACAGCTCGGGAAGCAAAACAAATGAACAGGGCGATGTACCCCTTGTAGGATTTGTAACCACGGCCCTTAGTGGTGCGAATTTTGAATGGGCCTGCGTAATCGAGACCACTCGTCGAGAAGGCTCGAGCCGGGGTGACTCGCTCTGCAGGAAGATCTCCCATCAGCTGGTGAGCCAACCTCGGTTTTACCCTCTGACAAGGGATACATCTACGAACGACTGACTTTACCAATCGCCTCCCTCTTAATATCCAAACTTGTTGCATCAATGCACTGGAGGTGAGGGTTGGTCCGCCATGAAGGCACGTCTGATGTGCATGCCGCACGAATAAGAGGCTTAGAGCGGAGGTATGTGGCAAGATCGGTGGATTCTTGGACTGAGGGGGAAGAGACGAATGCGCAAGTCGACCCCCGACACGCAGGATGCGGTCCTCCCGATAAACAGGATTTAATTTGCTCAAGGGATGGCGCTTCGGCAGTCTGTTTCCTTCTCGTAAGGTCTTGACCTCTGCAGGGAACGCCGCTGATTGAGCGAGACGAATGACTAGCTGGCGAGCCTCAAGCAGCTCCATGGACGAAAGAAATGGAGGAGGCAGCTCCAACCCTCTCGGCGCCGACGCACCCTTACCAAAGGTCGCCTGCAATAGGCTACCACACGAACAAGTTTAGTCAATGAAGAGTAGCGAGATAGAATCTCGTACTCCGTGGGCTGCCTCCCAGCATGCAAGACGCGAGGACTGTCGATGGGACGCGGCCAGTTCTCTGACGACCGAGAAAGCCAAACCGGGCCGCGCCACCACAATTCGTCACGAGCAAGTTCAGCTGGCGTCGTTCCTCGGGTCGCAAGGTCGGCCGGATTCTCCTTCGTCGGGACGTGTGACCACGTAGCCAATGGCAGTTCCGTCTGGATGTAAGATATCCTATTGGCGACAAAGGTCTTCCAATACGACGGATGCTTGCGTAACCAATTGAGTACTATCTGGCTATCGGTCCAGGCAAAGATTGGTAGGTTTTGAAGAAATTTCAGCTCCAATAAATGAAGAATAAGCTTGACGAGAAGAGCTGACCCGCATAGTTCCAGATTCGGGATAGTTCTCGTTTTAACAGGGGCGACCTTACTTTTGGCGGCGAGAAGGGAGGAATGGAAATGTCCATCTCCCAAATCTATCAAGAGATACACCACGGCTGCGTAAGCACGAGAAGAAGCATCTGAGAACCCATGGATCTGACAAGATTTACCAGTCGACTCTCCCAACCAACGCGGAATCGAGAGCGAAGAAATCTCGGCGAGGGAATCTAAGTAATCATGCCAGCGTGTACAAATATCCTCGGGGAGCCGAGAATCCCAATCGCACTTCAGGAACCAATAGATCTTGCAACAACACCTTGGCAGAAACGGTGATTGGAGCCAGCCAACCCAAAGGGTCAAATAAGCGAGAAATGTCAGACAACACCACACGCTTGGTGGCGACTTCTGAACGCGATTGGAACTTCAAAGCACTGAACCGGAACTCGCCATGCACAGAGCTCCAATATATGCCAAGGGTTTTGACGGCTTCATCCGAGACGATTTGCGTCGATGTGGTCTGCTGGACTGCAGTCGGTAAGAGATCGGGATGATTAGCAGCCCATGCCAGCCCGACTCAATAACTCAACGAGCTCAACCCGCCTACGGAGAGCGACGGCTAGCTTGTCGTCACCCGCGAAAACGTCATCCACATAAGTGTGATGCTCCAGGCATTGGGCCCCGAGTGGAAAGTTCGACCCTTCGTCCCTGACCAATTGCATCAGAGTGCGAATGGCCAGAAACGGAGCGCAGTTGGTCCCATAAGTGACAGTAGTCAGACGATAATCAACCGGCTCCTCGTTAGAACCGGGCGACCATACGATGCGCTGCCTATCCTGATCCTCGGGATGCATCCCTACCTGTCGGAACATCTTGACGATGTCCGCCGTGAAAACGAAACGACACCTACGCCAGAGCATCAAAATCAGCGACAGATCGGTCTGCAGAGCAGGCCCCTTCATCAAGTACTTGTTCAATGAATGTCCCTTATGGGTTTGACGGGAGGCATCGAACACGACTCTTAGCTTCCATCGCGACCCGGAAGACTGAACCACCGCGTGATGCGGCAGGTACCAGGTATCCGCGCGTGCGATCTCCTCTCTCGGCACCCGCGTCACGTGTCCGAGCTCCTCGTACGATTTCATAAAATCTCGATAGGCCTGCGAGATTTTAGGATCGCGGGCAAAACGACGATGCATGGAAGAAAGTGACCCTAGGGCCATGCGACGAGTTTCACTCGAAACCTTTGGAAGATCCGGTTTGAGCGGGAGACGCACGACATACCGGCCCCCGGGGCTACGCCTATGTGATTGTGCAAACGAATCCTCGCAGGCCCGATCCTCGGGTTTTAGCTTCGATCCAGAAGCAGGGACTTCCTCGAGCGCCGAGAAACGCTGCAAAGATTGGTCTAAATCGATGTCCTTGGAACAATGCAACACTTGCATCGGCTGCTCACTTGTCGGCTCCGCCCGCCGTGCACTGCCCTCCTGAGCGCTACCGGAAATTATCCACCCGAAAACGGTGTCCTGCGCGATGAGGTCTGAAGGAGGGAAGCGTTTTACTCCTTCTCGCAACAGCTGAGCATAAACTTCGGCTCCTAGTATAAGGTCAACGGAGTTTGGGGTATTGAATTGAGGATCTGCTAGCGAAAGTCCTGCGAACTGATGAAGATCGAGTTCAATGACTGGTGGAGACGGCAATTGTGACGTGAGGCGGGGGAGAACCAGCGCCTCGGTTTCGATCCGAATTTCCGAGTCTACGAGCGATCGCAAGATAAGACGGGCAGAAGCGCGCGCCTTGCCAGCCACGGTACCGCCGAGCCCTGACAACGAAACGAGCGTTCGAGCCCTTGGTAGTTCGAGAAGCTGAGCCAGAGATGCCGTGATGAAGGAAGCTTCTGACCCCTGATCTATCAGTGCTCGCGCACGCATTTGATTCCCTCTAGCACCTACGACCGATACTTGAGCGGTGGCCAGCACGACCCTACGCTTTGAAGTGGAAACCTTGGCGGTGTGGACGTTCACATTCGCCGAGTTGGAGACCGAACCAGTGGCTTGCGAATCCTGAGCCGCGCCTGGGCTTCGCGGGAGCGCCTGTGATGGAGCGCGATGCAAGAGGGTGTGATGTTTGCCTCCACAGTTAGTCACTGAGCAGCGTCCAGATGAAGCGCACGCGCTAACTCTGTGCCGTCTGAAACAATTAAAACAAATTTGCAGGCGCTTCACCTCAGACCAACGGTCTTGCGATGATTTGGCCTTGAACTTGAAACATTTGTGGAGGGGATGCGCGCCTTCACAGACAACACATTTGTACTTAGGGGAATTCGACCTCGACGACGTTTGAGCACTCGCATGAAAAATCTTACGTGGTCCTGAGCCCGCCCTAGCTTCGGGAGCTCTTTTCTCTGCCTTACGCTCAAGCATAACCCCAGGAGTCAGCATGTTGAGCGTTTGTGCTCTTTTTTCGAGAAACTCAGCGAATTCGGCAAAGGTAGGAAGGTCCTTTAATGGGTCGTAATCTTCCTTCCCTAAGTTAGCTAACGCCTGACGATCTTTTGCGCTCAGTTCGGACTCCCAAATCTTTCGGGACTCGGGATCTATGCGCTCCGAGAGGATGAAAATAAACCAAAGACTCCACTGCTCGACTGGAAGTTTCATGTTGGCTAACGCTCGGACGATGCGCTGTGCCTCATCAGCAAAGGACCGCAAATCCGCGGCTAATTCTTTCCTCAAGTAAGGCAAACCCATTAGAGCGACAAAATGCTTGAAAATGAGAAGGCGGGGGTTATGGAAACGGGCCTGCAAGGACGCCCACGTGCCCCGATAATTATTGTCCGTGGCGTTTACGTTGTTGACCCAGTCGACCGCCGCACCCCCGGCCAAACACGTCTTTAAGAAGTACAACTTTATCGCCTCCGAGTAGCGAGGAGAATCGTGTACGAGAGCGGTGAATGAGTCCCGGAATAAGTCCATCGGCAAAGGCAGACGGTGACACTGCGCGACCGGTAGGTCTGAAACACCCTCGGTTATGGTGGCGATACCCAAATCAGGTCGACGCGTGTGCCGCTCCGCCGCATCAAACCTCGCGATCGCGGTGAGGATGAAATCGCTGCAGTCTTCGTACGCAGTTTGTAGGGCCGTGAAGACCCTCTCCGTGGTGTACGGATCTGATTCGTAGTCATCCCTAGCAAGGATGTCGTTATGCGACCTGCGTGTTTCCGCCCAGAGAGCATCAAGTGCGTCGGATCTCTTCTGCAGGATAGCCCGGTTCAACGAACCAGGATTCTTCTCCCGCATCCGCGCGAGGATTTCCTGAATTTCTACCAAACGCGAATTCTGCAACGCTGTCAACCTTTTCATTGTCGGCGGAGCCATTCGAATTAGTGGAGCAGAAAGAATTCAAGAATAACTTGGGGAACTATCTCCGACTCGAAATCGAATAAAGAAAACGGAGAACGACACCTAGACCTGAAGCGTCACGAAACCAAGAAAGTCGAAATTCGGCCCGTAGAATCACCCTCAAGAAACGAGAAACGTAGAGCTGTAAGAAAGAGAAAAACAACTGTACTAGCCGCGGCTCCTGAACCGCAAACGCAGACGACAGCCCGCGCCCCGCCAACACGCCGCGCGCGACCGGTACTATGAGTCCCCGCAATCACGCGCACGCGAGCGCCGCGCAGCGCGGCAACCCGCCACACGGCCCGATCGCACGCGGCAACGAGACGCCGCCGCCACCCACGCGCCGCGCACAGCGGCAACTCGACACTCGCCCCGCGCGACCGCGGCAACGAAGCTGTGTCGCCATACCCCCGACGCCAGCGACGCCACCCGGAGCACGCCGCACGCCCTGCAACCGCACTCTATGCAGGAAACTTCGACTCCCGGGCGCTTACTGAACTAATTCAAAAATCAACCGATCACCCATTCCTCACCCGTGGCACCATGTTTTGTTTAATGACTCGTCAGGACAGCGCCATGCTGAGCCTTGAATCGTGAGTTAAGATTAAGAGGATGGGTGAATGAGTGATCGGGTTGATAAATGAAGACACACAAATCCGCGTAAAAACAAACACTTGCTTAGGCATTAAAACCCCGCGAGTGGGGAAAAGCCCGAGCAAGCGTAGAATTTATTGAATAGAGCTGCATATTGAAATTACAGAGGAGGGCAAATGCCCATACAAAGAATTTACAATGAAGCGGAACTGAATCCGATACTGATTTACAGAAAAACTTAATCTAATTATCTGGCCAGATTGTCGCTACGGGGTCGCTCTTACCTTGAGTGGAGCCTACACGCGCGCACGTCGTGGCGACTTCGCCCGGGACACGCAGATCGGCGGTCGTGCGAGATATTCGACGACGCCTCAACAATGGCTGCCGCGTGCCCGACGTCTCGGGAATCGGTCTCTTACCGGCACACGCGTAGCAGCCCGACGATAGCCCCTGTGGTACCGCCAGAAGTGTCCCCGAGGGTGGAACACGTCGACTCTTCGGCCGTGAATCCACGCAACCCGGGGCAACCACACCAACAACCACGTGTCCCGCGGCAGATCACGTCGACTTCTCGGCCGTGAATCCGCCCCGACCCGCACGCGCTCCTTCAACCTCTCCTTCGCACTGCCGAACCACCACCGATACCGACCAAATGGGTCCACACACCAGAACAATGAGATGACCTCGCTTCGCAATGATAATTACGAACAGCGGGAGAACCTTAGCAACGGATATCAAAGGAAAACACTGAATTGATCGTTCGCACTCGTCAACGGGAGCGTCACCTCTGTCAACCGTAATGGCTACTCTACACCAGCGCACCGACCCTTTCTTCTTGCACGCATCCGGCCCGGCATGCCCTGCACGAGAATCGGCGACCCCCCACGAAGACCGCCGATTCACCCCGAACTCGCCATGACCGGCGTCTCAATCGTACCTCGGGCCCCGAACGCGCGCGTTCGCCAAACTTGACAGACCAAACACGAGTTGGCGCGGAAGCCACGAACAAATTAGATAGAGATACAGACAGTTTATTAAGACTTGACCCTATCTCACGACCTTACAATGTGTGAATAATGTACCGTATCTACCGATTGATAGGGTATACGTCAGGCAATGACCGGTCTGAGTGAATGTTAATTAGAACGGTCCTGATGTTAACGTGTTAATTGCTAGTACGTGACTTCGCGGTACCGTCATCTAACGCGTGACGATTTGCGTGAATATTCCGTAGTTCGCAAAAGGTTCTCCTTGCATCCGGCGTATACCGGTACGGCCGTGCACGCGCTTGCGCGCTCTTTGCTGTATCG
Organism: Arge pagana; assembly: GCA_963969455.1. Taxonomy (NCBI): domain Eukaryota; kingdom Metazoa; phylum Arthropoda; class Insecta; order Hymenoptera; family Argidae; genus Arge; species Arge pagana. Next base: position 11,805,458 of record OZ018310.1, on the reverse strand, counting down.
GCGGAAAGCGTGAGTTCGCCTCCGCCGGTGGCCTCTACGTGGGAGCCCGGATCCATCTGATCCATCGATACCAATCCGATCGTCTAAAGAAGGATCGTCCAACTGTCCGTTCGTAACAGTTACCAGTTGAATTAACTTTTTTCCCCTTTTCAAGTTGAAAGACGATTTCTTAGAGTGTTTGTATCTCTTACAAACGGACTCCATCCGTGGTTCCGGCGATCGGATTGGTATCAATGGTTCGGATGGATTCGACGGCAACGGCGGATAAGGTAGACCTGGTCCCTACGTGGAAGCGACCGGCGGAGGCGATCTCACACTTACTGCCGATACGGCTAGAAACAAGCAGGCGCGTGCACGGCGGTGCACGGCTGTACCGATCTACGCCGGATGTAAGTAGAACCTTTTGCAAACTCAGGAATATGTACGCGGACCGTCGAGGGCTACAAAACGGTACCACGATGTCAGTCATCCCCTAGGAATAGCCAGAGACAGACATGTCCTAACAATTAACGCGGTAACATCTCGTGTTACAATTAACGTGGGCTCCGTCTCGCGCTCTTGACATGGTCGGACGTGCTCTAACTGTGCTCCGCGAGTTCTTTAACTACCTGGCAGTGTTGAGCAGCCGATCGCTGTCTGCGTCACCGAACTGACTGCATAAAGGTCACACTTACCCGTGGCCCAATTGGGTGCATCCTGTGATTGTGTCGATGCATTCTATCTTAGCATTTGGATACCCAGTGCGCCGCGATAGTCAACTGTCGAGTTCACCTCGTCGTCTACACATTATCCACGGTCTTGTGACGTGTCTGTTTTTCTGCTGCGTGAACGCTGAGCGTATCCGTGCAACTTATTGCACTTCATCGTGAATCTGTCGTGTTCGGACTCTGTGACTATTAAAAACTAAAATTTATGTTTGTGCACGAGTTTCGTGGAATCTGACCTGCTATGACTGTAACCGTTCCCACGTGTGAGAACTGCTGAGTGCAACGGAGTTCGTGTGCGTTGCTCGCATTGTACGCATATGTGCATATACGTTTTGTACACGACCGGTGCATCTTACTACCTTTTTCTTTTGAAAATCTGTCTGGTTGCGGTACTCGACCGTTGATTTTCGCATAGTCGTTTGAACGCGGTGACTTTTAACAGCTGTGTTTATCCCTGAGTGTTATGGTATCTGGCTTGTTGTGACTTTCGAACTATTCCGCGGGCGCGATCAGCTGTGTGCGGCAGTGTCAGGTGTGACTCTCACATCGAACCCGTGTGTGTGCTTACTCATCGGCGGGGTCAACAAGTAATCCATCGCTTACCAAGTTGGTAAGTGAGTGACTGACAGGCGATTGATCTGTGGGTAATAGGCGCGGCACCCGCCTTATTCACGCGAGCTAGATAACGTTGCCGTTCTTCAACCGTTTACCTCACCCGTGACGAGCAAATCTGGTTGTCTGCACTGCGGCGCATCAGATCGTGAGACAGGAACTGGATAGGTCTGTGCTGCTTTTATTCCTGCTATCAATTGCATGGGATCTCTGACGCTGCACTGAACCACTCGTGTACAAGCACTTTGGGTACAACCAGATATCACTTTCGATATCACCTTCATCGTCTCGCGTCTCATCGAAGTGATATCATGCCGGCGACTGCTTGCGGAATATGCAATGAGTTCATCGGCGCTAAGGAGACGATTCGCCTCTGCAAGGTCGACGCGCACGGTTTTCACGCGCTGTGCGCCAAAAAACGTTTTGGTGCATCGTCTATTTCTGCCCTCCAGCATGATTCATATAGGTGTCCGCTCTGCGCGAATGGTGGACCGACCGGTCCGCTTCCAGCGACGCCCCAGACTTCGACAGCCGGTGGCAGCTTAGGGCAGGAGGACGCTCTCACGACGATAATGGATCGCCTTGGATAGCTTAGCGATCTTGGTAATAGATTCACGGCAATGGAAGATAGCATCTCAGTTGTAAAAGATCTGAGCGCTCGGAGAGGTTCGAGGCAGTGGTCACCACATTGGAGGACTGCCTCCAATGTCGTTGCAGTGTCGTTGCTGGCCGACCGCGTTGAGGAGGTCGAGACCGGCTTAGAGAAGGTCAAGCAAGACGTGCAAGCGATAGTGACGAGACTAGACGCGCCAATCAGATCGATGCTCTTTCGGATGACGCCTCTGTCCAGATTAAGCAAACTAGCCAGCGGATCCGCAATCTTGAACGAGTCAACGAGGACCTGATGGTACGTCTGTCCAGCGAACTCGTCGTGAGCGGGCTCCCGCCCGAAAACAACCTGGACACCCTACGGCTGGCCTTTGCAGCTCTCAAGACGATTTAACCAAACTTGGGGCTCGGTGATTTGGGGTCGGCCCGCCGACTTCCAGGCCGCGTGGATGCTGCTTGCGGCGTGGGTGCCGAGGCCGCAGCGACTCAGGCCGGAGCTTATTGTCACCTTAATATCAACTCTCTCAGAGCACACATCAAAATGCCAAGATTATTTTTGAACTCCCGTCCTCCCTTTCATCTGATCGTAGTGGCGGAAACGAAACTTGGGCTGGTCGTTGACGACTCTCTAGTCGCACTGGAGGGCCTTTTCCTCCTACGTAGGGATCAGAATACCAAGGGTGGTGGTGTCGCTCTCTTCACTCATAGTTCTCTCAAGATTACCGTCCTTTGCATGTCTTCCGGTGATTGGACGGGCCAGCCAGGTGTTCCGGAATACATCTTCGGTGAGGTGGTCCCCCTTTCGGCAACCCTTTCTTTGTCGCGGCAATCTACAGAACTCCGCATGCTCCCTTCGTCTTGGGCACTGATTTTGTTAAGAACCTCTGCAAATACATGCACAATTACAGCACTAAGATAGTACTCGGCGATTTCAACGCCGATCAGTTGTCCGAGTCGGAGGACGCCAAATTTCTGCGTGGGTTGACGGAAGAGAACTCCCTCAAGCTTGTTCCTCATGGAGCAACGTTTCACACGGTATCGTTGAACACCTGGCTGGATCTTTGCATAACTGACTGCGAGGACAGACTATTAGACTACTTGAAGACGGACGTACCATTCTCAGACGGACATGACCTAATAGCGGCACTCTCGACATGGCAGTGCCTGTCGCCTCTCCCGGCGATTTCGACTTCCGAAACTTCAAATCGGTGGATGGCGAACGTCTTTGCGCTTTCCTGGCAGGTTGTGACTGGTCCATATACAGTAAGGCTGACGTTAACCTAGGGGCGCCCTTGATTGCCTCTACCAACATCTGCGGTCAGCACTCGAGCTCTTCGCACCGTTGAAGCGCATTTCGCAGCGATGTGGCAGGCGTCCTTGGGTCACCCCTCTTCTTCAGGGTTTGATCGCTGAACCCAACCGTCGGTATCGCAGATACAAACGTACACGTCTTCGTCAGGAGCTTTTGGCGTACAGGAGGGCGCGCGACGTCGCCCACCATGAAGTCGAGTCAGCCAGACTCGTCTTTTATGAGCGACGTCTTCGCGACTTGGCTGCTCCGGAACAGATCTGGAAGGAACCCCGGCACCCGGGGGTTTGTCCCAATCCCAACACGTCCTCTCCCATCTTCACTCCGGATGAGCTCAACGCGCACTTCGTCGGTGCTTCACACTCTCTCGGTCTTTTGGACGTACCACGCAACATAACCGCTGCTTGGAACCAATGCAACAGCGTCTTCACCATTTCCGACATCACTGCGGCGGACGTTGAAGTCGCACTGCTCAATTCGCGGTCCCAGGCTGTGGGCACTGATGATCTGCCGCAGAGTTTCATCCTCTCCGCCTTTCGCGTGATCGCTCCGTTCCTCGTTACCATTTTTAACCTTTCCCTCCGGACCTCGACCTTTCACGGTAGATGGAAGGAGTCGCTGGTGTTTCCGCTTCCCAAGACCAAGGTCCCCGGGTCGCCGGGTCACTACAGACCTGTCTCCTTACTCGGCACGCTCTCTAAAATTTTGGAGAGGCTGGTCGTTCGCCAACTCGAACGGTTCATCGCCAACAACCCGCTGGACGAATATCAAACGGGCTTCCGCGTTGGGCATAACACTCAGACGGCTCTTAACAAACTCACTGACGATGTTAGGCGGGGGATGGATCGGCGTATGGTCACTGCCCTTCTTCCCTTTGACTTCAGTAAGGCTTTCGACAATGTCGATCACGCGGTGCTCTGTAACAAACTTTGTGATCTTGGTCTATCAGAGGATGTGGTTTGGTGGTTTGCGTCCTAGGATCGCGTTGCCAGTCAGTTCGTTTTTCCGATGGCTCTACATCATGTCTTTTAACAGTGAACAGGGGCGTGCCTCAGGGCTCTGTCCTTGGCCCGCTCCTGTTCTCAATCTACATCAATGACGTGACGCGGGGTTTCGATGTGGGCTTAAGCCACCTGATCTACCGCTGGCGTTTACGAAGCTGAGTGCTAATGCTGAAAGAATTTTAAATTGGGCCACTCAGAATCACCTCAGGCTCAATGTGAGCAAAACCCAGGCTATTGTCCTTGGCACTCCCTACTTCGTTAATAAACTCTCACTTGTGTTTGACAATCACATCGTTATTTACGGCGCGAAGGAAATCCAGTCTTTTGTGCGCAATCTGGTGGCATTCGACGCGAAGTTGGGTTGAGGGGAACATGTTCGTGCGGTCTGTAAAAAGGCCAACTCGCTCATGTATCGCCTCAATTTCTTCCGTCGATCCACCACCCTGGCGCTGAGAAGGCACCTCATCGAGGCGCTTCTCTTTCCCCTGGTTGACTACTGCTCCCTGGTTTTCTGTGATCTCTCGGAGGAGCGGGACTTGGCTCTGCAGAGGGTCGTCAACTCGGGCATCAGGTATATTTTCGACTTTCGCAGGGATGAGCATATCTCTCCCTACCGACGTGAACTTGGTTGGCTCACTGTGTCAGCGCGCAGGAAGTTTTTTGCGGCAAGCTAATTGCACCAAACCCCAATATCCGGCGAGCCCTCCTATTTGCGTAATTTCTAGCTGGCCAGTGAGGGGGGAGCATTCTAGAAGGGTAGGTGGTTGCGGTGCGTTGGCCATCCTAAATTTGGCACGGAGTCGCTTAGACGTTCATTCCGCATTAGTTCTGCCTACTTGTGAAATGGACTTCCTCGGCCCCTTCGCGAGATCCGCAGCCATCCGGGCTTCAAGCGGCAACTCTTCCAACATTTGCTGGTAGCAGAGCGTCTTGAGCCGCAGCAGTCTGTCTGCTCCGTGATACCTGCCGCGCAATACTTGGCATCGGGCCTGCCTCACAGGAACCGCCTCCCAGGTCGTGACTAACCAATTTGCCTCTGTTTTATACCGCTCTTCGCCGTATTGCTACTTTGTTTCCTCCATAAGCTATCTCTGTTGTTTTGTCAGGTTATGTTTTTTCTATTTTTCATTAATTCATTTTATTTTATTCTATTTTGTTAATCTTTCATTGCGGCAAGCCGTTTCGGAAAGCACCACGGCTCAATTGATTTCTTGCAGCTGTTATATTTTTATTATAGTAATAAGATGTACTGTACAAAAATTAAAATATCTATCTATCTATCTATCTATTCCCCCCCCCCCTCTCTTCCTCTTTTGAAAAGAGTCTTTTCCCTTTTCTCTGTCTCCGCCCCCCTCTCTCCCTCTTTTCCTCTTTCCCTCTCTCCCTCTTTTGGCTCTCTGTTTGGCTCTGGTTTCCGCCTGACGTGTGTCATATCGTGCTCCTAAATTATCTGCTGACTGCAGCGGCAAAAGTGTCTGTTTGATCGCCTCTTCCGCTTGTTCGACGCCTCTTCATCACACCTAGCAGTGGGAAAAAATTGTGCACCGCGCGAACTTTCCGAGTGCAGTCTAGTGCAGTTTTCGCGATTAGATCGTTGGTTTGACAGAGCAAATCCACTGTGTCCGCGACGATTTTCGCCATTACTCACATTCGAAGCGCATGTACGTACGTGGCGCGCCGTGCATGTGTTGCCTGACTTGTTTCGACTCTCGATCACATCTGTGTCTGTGCCTCTGCTTGCCTGGAAAACCTACAAATTTATCGAGAACCGCTGCGATATCGGGCTCATAACAACAAACCACTTTGTCCTTCCGAGCCCAGCAGACCATCGGCTAGACAGTGTACGGATCGCATCTTCTGTTTTGGCACGGTGACCTACTCTTTGGTGCGGGTGTACCGAATAGTACTTGCCCCTGTCTCCATCCCTCCCGCACTTCTCTGGGTTCACGTGTGGCTTGTGTGTTTACGCCACACATAACATCATCTCATAGAATACCCAGCTGCCAACGCGCCATTCCGTCGCAATGCCCACGACTCCGTGCGGAATATGCAACAAATTTATCAGCGCGAAGGAGATCGTTCGCCTCTGCAACACAGAGTGTCACAGCTTCCATGTACAATGCATTAAGAAGCTGAAGCTGTACGACATACCGTCGCCCAGTGCCCTGCGGCGCCAGGAACTCCCGAAGTGTCCGCTCTGCGTTGTAAGTGACAGGACAACTCCCCCCTTCAAAGACACACTTGATGATAATGCTGCAGCGACCAATTTCAGTTCCAATTCCGGCCTTCCACCATGCCGCGGAAAGGAGAGCGATAGAACAGGAAAGGTCGTCGGCCTCGCCATGATAATGGATCGACTCTCGCTACTGATTGTGAGTGACCTCGGAGAGAGGTTTGCAGCCATGGACGCCAAATTCTCGACAGTTGACGACCTCAGTCAGAGATTCGGGGCTATGGAGACCAGGATCGAGGCAGTGGTTTCCACACTTGAGGCTGTTTCGCTGTTGACCACCCAAGTCGAAGACGTCGAGGCGGGTTTGACGGAAGTTAGGCAGGATGTGCGCTCGATCGTTGAGCGACTTGACGCGGCTTCGTGCGCAGTGACTGTTGCACTATCGGAAGATGCTGCGACCCTACTGGAAAGAACTACCAACAGGCGCGGAGCCTGCTCGTCAAAATGGCGCGGAATCCACGGCGGCGCAGGGTAGAGCGATCCACCACCGGCTGCCTCTACAGATCGTTGTGATGCCGCATTCGCATGAACAGATGGACCGGCTCATCGGGGCGAGGATCCGTAGAGGACGGCTGAGCGTCGGAGTCCTTGACGATGAGCTGCTCGGGCAGGCTGGCTGTACGCTACCGATTGCTTCGACGCAGCAGGCTATCCGCGTCGAATAGTTTCTGCCCGCGGGAACGTTCCTCCTACGGCGAAAAATCCGCGATCGGGCCAGCGCGAGGGGAGCACGCTTCACTACGTTCATGCGGCGGGGCTAGTTTTTCGTGAGAAGCACCGGAGAGGACGTCCCGGCAGTAAGGATCACGAGCAAGGTTGATTCGAGGATTTTTTAGGTCGCTTATGATGAGAAGTCACTCAGACCAACCTGGGGCCGGTTGTTGGCGATTCTCTCGTGGCGCTGGTTGATTACGGAGTCGCGTAGACGTTCGTTCAACATTGGCTCTGCCTACTTGTGGAGCGGGCTTCCTTGGCCCTTCCGCGGGATCCGCGGCCGTGCGAGTTTGTAACGGCAACTATTCGAACACCTACTTTCCGCTGTGCGCTCAGAATTACAGTGATCCTGTGGCTGCGCAATACTCGATATCTCACTGCGCGATCTTGTAGCTTTCTTGCCCTGTTCACTTTCGGCATTTCATTTCTCTTGTTAAATTTTTATCTTGTCATTTTGCTTTTTGTTATTTCTCCCTGCTGCTGTGCCATGGTAGAGAGCCACACGGCTTAATCGTTATAACCTTGTTTGCCTTGTTTCACCCTATTATTATTTCGCCTTTACTTTATATTATGTCTCTTTCATAGTTGATAGTTGATACGATAATTAAATCTATCTATCTATCTATCTATCCATCTATCTATATATCTATCCATCCATCTATCTATCCATCTATCTATCTCTCCCTCTTCCTCTCTCCCTCTCTCTCCCTCGCGGCGAGTACAGCACGTCATTGTCTTTCCCTGCTTTTCGCTTTTTGGACATTTTCTGTGGGTTTCTGCCCGCTTCCGGCGCTGCCTTAGGTTCCTGGCCCAACCCGACGCTCAGACTATCTATTGAGTTATAATTCGTCAATGCTCTGACTGTGACCTGCGGGACGTAGGCAATTAATTGAAGATTGGGTTACATAACCTAGAAGTTTGGTTACCCTAATCTAGAATTCTTTGTCTGCAACTTTTCCTGTCTTCGCTACGCATTGGTTATGCTGGCTAATGATAGCAGTGGTTTACATCGACCTTGGTTGGCCCACGTCTTGAGCTTCTGAATTCTCGCATTAGAGTTGAGTTTTCCTGGAGGACCGATGGATTTGCTGCAGAGAAGCGTGGTCTCGTCAACCTGCCCAGCCTAGCAAAACCATTGGTGCTGTGCGCCATGACCTCCATATTAGCGTATGACTTCATACATGAGTTTGTTTGGCCTCGTGATTCCAGCCGCTCGCTTGCTATACCGGCCTTATTAACGTGTCACCGAGAGTGCTATATACCTTGCGCCTTTGGACACGTACTTCGGAACGTGACACGATTAGTATGTCAGGATTCATCCTTCTCATCTCATTATGCTTATCCCTCGCCTACCGAGAGATCCGTGATTACCTATTCTAAATTAGTTATGGGCCTGCGCAACTTTCGTAACTGGGGTATTAGTATCAGAGCTGCTTCACGACTTGTTGTATCATAACGAACATTCATCAGTCGGTTTCACAACTCCCTTTTTCATCATGAGAACCTGTTTCCATTGCAAGCGAGTCAGCGATGCCCATCCTGTCTCTTGCAGTGTTTGTAATAGAATATTCCATGCTGAATGTGTTGGGAATTACCTAGGAAGTGCTAAAGTCTTGCAGTGCTGCGTCGCAACTTTCGAAAACATGTCCTCCACATCCCAGCTTCTAATTCCCCGTGCGCCCAGTGGTAATCTGTTTCGCGTTCGACCACGTCAATTCCTCCTCGCCGTAGCGAGAGTGATAAGTTGATACCATCATCGTCAACCGCTTCCCAGCCTTCGGTCAAGCCTAGCCTAGACAATTCCCTACACATACTAGCACGCACTCAACAGTCAAAGTTCTCAGTCATCGTTACCCCCAAATTGGGCGCAGATGCTCAGGTCGACCGCGATGGTATCATTTATGAAACCCTAAGGAGTAGCCAATTTGCGATTCGCACCTTAACTGACCAGTATAAGGCGTTCACCGAATCGTTAACTGATCACGACAAACGTATCGAGGCATTGGATGTCCTCACGGATAAACACTCGACCGAATTGACACCGCTAAAAGACTTGCGAGCTCGAGGGGTATCGAGTGCAGAGATTGAAGTGAATGGCATCCTCTCGTCCACCGTGCCTACCGTGAATGACCTCGCGGTCAAGATTTTGAACGTTTTAAGTTTGCATACTCTGTGTTATGACTTACTCAGTGTTAGACGTCTGGACCCGAAGAATCCGCCCACCGTAGCTAGTTCCTCCACTCAAGATATAAATCAGGATCCCTCGAAATTTTTGTTTGTTACCGTTCCGGTCCCGCTCAGTAAGATATCGAAACAATTGTCTTTGTCGGATACCCGCCCAATTGCCAATCTCTCTCACTTTGCGAAATTATTCAATAAACTTGTCACTACTCAATTTGTCAATTATCTCGAAACCAACAATTTTTTGTCGTCTCCGCAGTCGGACTTTCGCAAATACCACAGTACCCAGATGGCGTTGATTCAAGTTACTGAGGACACAAGGACGGGAATTGATAGGGGATTACTAACCATTCTACTGGTCTTTGATTGTCGGAAAGCCTTTGATTCTGTCAGTAACGCTGTTCTACTACGCGCAATGCGAGAACGGAATGGTTCTGATGGGTTTATTTGATGGTTTCATTCATACCTAATAGGCAGATCGTAGGCCGTGGGGATATACAGTCTAATCTGTAGACCTTAGCAATAATAAATACAGTATCAATCTCTCCCTCTTGCCCTCTCTCCCTCTCTTCATCAGCTCTTCTTACCTGTGGAACAATATTGCGTCTGATGTTCGAACTGCGTCTTCAGCCCAAGTGTTCAAGCGCCAGATTTACAAATTCCTATTTGACAAGGATGCTCCGAGTTGAGCCATGATTTACGACACGTATATTCATTTATTCAACATCTTTGTCGATCCTACCCTAAATTCATCCTCAAACACTAATTTGCGCTGACTTTCTCCAATTTTCTAATTTTCTCTTCTCGCTTCAAAAAGGTACTAAATCATGGTTGGGTCTTTCGTAAATTTTTCAAGGATACGTGCATGACTGTACCTACTATAGCGAAAGTGTCGGGAAGGTCGAAGTCTTGCACATTTTTCGCACAAATCTCAGTTGCCAAGTATCTGGAGAGTAACGTGCGATTGAGGAACTACGTTTCGATGTGATTATTACGTGATCGATCCCAATAACATTCAACACAGAAGACGAGGACATTTGAAAATCATGCATTCCGTTGGAAAAGCACCAATGATCTTGGTCTAGGTTTTCGTACCATGGAAAATATTGCCACAGACATCAGAAACGTACCAATATCATGCGATATCCAATTCGCAGGTAGGTACACAGAATGATAACGTGACCGTAGCAGAAGAGCAGTAACTATTTGATCCCTGGTGCGAAAGAGGATATGTAACGTCCGTCGACAGCTGCTCGAGATGGAAGCTAATCTTTCGAAATGGTCCAAGGATTATTACAAAAATATTTCGTGGCGTGTCACAAAATGTAATACGTTCGGGATGGAACAGATCCACAGATCTTCAACAACAGTTGGGATCGTCGTAGAGGTGGAATAGTGTGCTCATGGGAATTCAAAATTGGTTAGCATGTGGACATAAAAGAATGATTAACTTTGAATTGAAGTATGGCACTCAAAGACGCCCTCAATGCTGCACTAGATAATACAGACAAAATGTTATCATTATCTTTGATTCTCTCAAAGTATTACACAAATTGAATCTCTTGAACTTTAAAATTAAACCTAATTCTTACATTTATGAAATTGAATGGAAGGTACTCGAATTAAAAAACAGTGTAAATCAGCGTAAAATCAAAATAGTTTGGATACTTGCACACTTTGGAATCTTAGGAAATGAATAAGCAGACCTGCTTGCAAAAACGCTACTAAAGAACAACCCATATCCCGACATATGTACTCCTTCCACAGATCTACGACCAAATTTTTAGACTGATTGTATGCTTCAAACCAAAAACAGAATTAAAAAAGTAAGCCGAAAAAAAGTGTAGAATTTTTCGAATATTTTTTTACTGAAAAAAGTATACCTGGTTCCATAATTACCGTTTCAAAAGAAAAAACATTGTTATGATAAACTCAAGTCGAACAAACCATTAAAATCTTGCTGCTTCACTAGCGCTTAATAACTTAATAAATAATCCAAGGTAAGTATATGACATACAAAATCAAGACCTAGAGCACATACTTCACATATCCGTAATACAAAGATTAAAGAATCAAACTTACGAGCGATCTTTGAAAAATGAATATTACATCAATTTAAATCTATTTTTTCCATTGCTTCCACTCGACTTAACAGAAAAAACTCGTTATTCGTGGGGAAGAACAAGTACAAGAAGTTTGTTTTCAATTATTTGCTACCATGACAATATAAAGTGACGGTGCTTTCGCACGTTACAACTTGGTAGTATACAACTTCGTTTTTTCCGTAATAAAGTGAATGTTCGCCCAAAATATCCAGACGACAACAGAAAATAATTCGAATTTCAACTTTGTTTTTTACCTTTATTTGAGGCTAGTTTGGCGCGGGCAATCAATAAAGCGGCAGCACTGCGCGGAAGTATAACTCATTACGAGTATTTTTGAAAAAAAATACTAAGAAAAATAATAAGAGTGATTTGTGGTTTGTGCTCGAGGTATTCGAGCGCGTCGCGTGTCGCGCGTAGGCGTTTCTCGAGTAATGACCAACCGTACACCTACGAAGCATAATATTTCGTCGAATCTTGATAATTGAATGTATTTACGAAAATAGGGAGCGAAGGCCATAAAACTAGACCCTAGGTTTGATTATTCTCGAAAATAACATTGCCCCCACCCCCTCCCTCGAATCGACGTTTTTCTACGATGAATGACGACGGTTTCGGGCGGCGCGCTCGCGAGTCTATACATAATTTAGTATTCAGCTAGTACATTTGCGTGCCGCGAAGTTTCTGGAGCTTCGATACAGGATCTCGGGAAATTCGGAAAAAGAAACATTCACGAATACAGTTTGTCGTGACGAAGCCGCGAGCATTTTATTTTTTTTCAGACCAGAAATGGAAAACATTTGATTGAACGGGCTTTGGTTTGCCTAATGTCCCTCCAACACGCCAACATTCCACCGAAATATCCCGTCGATTTAAATAAATGTTGGGGTCGAAGGAAATACTGATTGGAATTAAGCCACGAACTTCTCTATGTGGCGTACGACGCGACGAAACAAAAGTTATGCAAACTCGTTTCTAGCTCTCCGCCGCACAGTGGTCAGAATCGCTGAAAAAGTTGGCAAAAGTCAAAAATTCAACGTCGACGATTAGAGTTGGTTTTGGGATATGTTGGAGAGGGTTGAAGAGGTTCACTGCGTAGGTTCCCGGAAGGGCAAACTGTTACCTCAGGTATTTGGACTACGGCAGTCGTCGAAAGTGACCCGCTGCAACAGTACCTAATACAATCTGCTCCTGCACCCAAACAAACGCGATATTCAAAGTGTCCGTACATTTTTATCAAAGTTATTACAGTGATATGTGCAATATGGAGATGTTCCTGGAGGTATGTAGAATATACTTACGCATCAATAATTAATTCTTTCGATAATTGCATGTTTTAAGTGCGGAAATGAACAACCAGCTGAAACTTGCATCGATTTTTGAACACCTTGACCAAAAATTATCGAAATAGTTGTGGGCCCAAGAGATCCTGCCCTGTTGGAAGTTTGAGTAGATGCAGAATAGTGTCTAGTTTATACATTTTCGGCATCTTGCGACAAAACTTCCAAGCGGACCTCGGCACGCAAATCAGCATTCTGGAGGAACGCTTCGCTCAAAATAAAAACAATTTTGAGATAGATAAAGTCGGAAAAGGTGAATTGAAGATGTTGTGTAACATGGAATCCAGATGGCGAGCGTCAGCACGCCATTCATTGATTCATTGATTCATTTTATGGCAAAAATGACGAATGGTTGGAATCTTGTGTCACTTTGAAGGTAAAGATTTCAGAAAGATCCAAAGTCATAGAATAAATAAATAATATGATGATAGATAGAAATTATAGTAGTAATAATCGAATATGCTTTCATCCTCGTTTCAGAATATTCAAACTCGTACTAGAAGCAGTTCGTCTGATTCAAGCACAATGCATCGACCGACTACGGCAAAGTTTGAAACAGCTAGCGAACGTACGAAGAAACGAAGAACAGATGGAATTCATTCGATACTAAGTACACTGGAATTGGTGTATGTGACTGCAAAAAGTCTTTGTACCTCCGGATGCGTTGTCGCAGCCAATGTTCTGAAAGATATGACTACATCGTCGTCTCAACGACGAGCTATTAAATAGAGGCAGGCTTTTAAGACAGTTGGAGTACCGCAACCAACCGAAATGTCACCGGACGAGGCATTGGTCGACCTCGTTAATTTGAAGTTGACAAAACAACAGTACCTCGATCTGCGAAGCTCGCTAAGAGAATTTTGTTTTATGTATATCCGTCGTACGATAGACTTTTAGAAGCTAAAAAGCGTTGTTATCCTGTGGGCATTACAGTAACAGAAACGAGTGCAGAAGTAGAACTACAGTCTCTACGTGATCACATTTACCAAGGAATATTGAAAGTACAACAAAATGTTGTCAACAAATTGCACTCACAATTAGCTTCTAATCTTCGATGCATTATGAAATGGAGATGTGATGGTAATTCAGAACAAAGTCAATATAAACAGGAGTTTAGTGACAATACAAGTTCAGATGCTGATATTTTTTCAACTTCACTTGATCCTTTACAGATTCATGGTATGGATAATGAAACAAAGAAATAGTAGTATGGAAGAATCCCCGGCCTTCATCAACTCGTTTTTGTCGCCCAATAAAACTGCAATTTTTCCACGAAAATGCAGAATCTACTCGAAACGAAGATCGTAATATAACGAGTCCAATTCACACTCTCTCGTGGAAGGAAAACAAGTTGTAGTCAAACATGAAATGCATTTCACAATGATAGATGTGAAAGTAGCAAATGCGGTAACAGAGACAAAGTCTGCAATGCGTTGCCACTTGTGCAAAGCGACGTCAAAGGAGTTCAATGATATTGAAAAATAGAAAAAACGAGAAATCGATCCTAGTGGTTCGAAATACGGATTATCGACTTTGCATGCGTGGATCCGATGTTTTGAAAGCCTTCTGAACATCGGATATGAAGTAGGTATCCGTAAGCGACAAGCGCGTGGTGACACATACGAAGATACCATAAAGCAACGTAAATCCATCATTCGACAAACCTTTAAGAGCAAATTGCACCTTAACATCGATTGCCCGAAACCAGGGTTTGGCAGCAGTAACGACGGAAATACGGCCAGGCGATTCTTTGAAAAGTCGCACGTGTCTGCTGGAATTCTGGGAGTAGATGAAACTGTGATTAATGAATTTCACACAATATTAGAAATTTTGTCGAGTAGATTTTCTGGTAATATCGAATTTCAAAATTTCTGCATCGAGATTGCGAAAATGTTCGCAAATTAGTATGCGTCGTACTGTATGCTAACTTCTGTTCATGAGATTTTGATTCAGGGAGCAAAATTGTCGAATGTGCCCCACTTCCAATTAATGCACGCTGACCCCAGTATATTGGCAATAAATCCAAAACGAAAAGTTCCAGTTGACAGTTGAATTGAAATCAATTATCCAGATTTTCGAAGGATTCAAGTTTTCTAGCGGTACAACTTCTCACCAACAATTTCCATTCAAGTACATCGCAATTGCCCTGGCGATGCAAATTGATAAAAATATGCAGCAAAATGCGTAGTTGTAGGAGAGTGGTGGAAAGAAATGTGCCTACCAAGTATGTAGCTCTTGAAATGATTTTTCGATATCATCACACAAATCAGCGAGCTCCGACTCTGCGATGCCGTGGTGCTTGGCGTTATTTTTTGATTACACGACAAAGACTGGCCATAGGTTTGTGTATTTACCCCCAGTAGGATATTGTGGGTCTTGACGGCATTGTTTACCTCTGCAAGGTTTTTATAGAATATTTCACTACTTTTTGTGAATTTTGTTGTACATACCAGGAGTAAGTAATTTTTGGTAGTTACAAGGATTCAAGAAGACCGCTACAACTAGAACCTATCGCCACCACTGGCCACCGCAGTATGGGTTGGTTGGGGACTTTATGAACGGATGAAGGTTTTATTGATTAGATTGCCATTTTTGTTTACGATATTTTCTTGATTTTTCATTTGAATTACTGGATTAAATGAAAAAACTCGTTATAATAATCTCACTTTGTCGTAAATCTTGAATTATTTATCTCATCATCTCACACGTTATGTATAACTATAGATACCAGCAGTCACTTTGAACAACCCGTACACTTTGAGCGGATCCACGGATGCAGGCTTCTGGTGGAGGTACAGCAAGTGAAGCCCCCCCCCCCCCGCTTAAATCAAAAAAAATGATGCACAATGACTAAATAATCAGTTAAGGTTGAAAGGACAAGGGTGTGGGAACCCGTGTAGGCTCTCATGAAGGGCCACGATTGGTTGCCAAGCAGACTAGGCTGGCACAGTTATGGCATACATTACCGTCCCCATTCATCGGTTAATGACCGGCATCTAATTTAGGAATAGTCCCAGACCACGATTATCGACCGAATATGTTTAGATCGAGTAGCTCAACTAATGTGATCTATGAATTCCTTATTTCGCAACTAATTTGTCACATGCTGAATAGGACTGTTACGTATTGAGACCGAACTCATCCGAATTATTATTAAACGTAGTAGTTCTGCGTCGAATCTGATTAAATTAATTTTCGACACATTACAAATTTTCGACATATTACATATTTACGTTTAGGCGACGGTGTGACCAGATGAATCTTGGAATTTCCGAAATTTGGTTGAAACAGTGCTTCAATGTAACATTGTACGTAAAAATGCATTACAGCTAGGTTCAGAGGCTCGTTCGTTCTCTTTATCGGGTCCGTCACGCGTTCTTACTCGCGGGAGCACAGCGCGGAAAATCGCCACCCCACGGTGGAGTCGCGAGGCTTCCCCCATCCCGCGCTCCCGCGGGCCAACCATATAAGCTATTTATTTGGTCTATTTGAATACGAATAAATAAATGAATTCAAAATAAATGTATCTCAATAATTGAATGAAATGCATATTTGGTTGATAGAAAAGAATGTTCAATTGTATTTAATAAAACGGGATTGATTAAACAATTTTCGTCGATTCACCTGAATTTTCTTTTCGGGTGTACTAGAATAGCCCAGTTCTATTAGCCAATGCTGGTCCGACTCTATATATAACTAGCTCAGTACAGTATTTGACATGATAGTCCTCAATAATTAGGTATAACTTTGTTTAATATATTGAATAATAATTACTCACTGTGAAAAGTAACTGATTTGATATTAAAACATGTTATGTTTGAATAATTCAACGAAATGAGTTAAAGTTTTATTTAGTTTATAACTTGAATACTCATAAATATCGGTAATCATTTAATGTTATCAAAAACATAAACCGTTTTTCATATTATTTAGTTATTAACGACTGCAAAAAGGACGAGATTTTCAATTCGACCTGTACTTATGTTTTCAATGTACGTCTGGGGATTACTCGAAAATGCCTGGGCCGATTTGGAATCTTTTCTTTTTGTTTGAAACGGTATACTTCCTAGGTGGTCCCATGAAAATTTCATCGAAATCGGTCCGATCGTTTTGCAGATACTTCATAAAACGTTTTATAGGTGTACGTTTTTCTCTTACGAGCGGTATCTTTGGGTGGCAGACACATTATTTAAATTTATAAACGAGATCTAACGTTATTATTGAAGAGCGAAAAATTAAAATCGGAAAAAAAACACCGACTTCAAAAAACATCTCGAAAAAAAATGGTTACTTTCAATTGATAAACGATAAACTATTTCAATAGCCAACTGGTTGTGTACAATTTCTTAATTTTCAATCACCTTTTGAAGTCGTGTCTGTTCGGATTTTCCGAAGATATGGGCCATTGATCTGGCATTAGTGGTCCATGAATGTAACTCGATCATCAGCCAACCATTGCTGTCTTTGATCGGTCAACCGTCGACTGAATGGCTGTCCGATTACGTAACTGAAGGCTTTGATAGGGGATTCATAGACCGGTTATCAAACATTAGTGGCCCATCACTGGTATTTTGATCGTCGGCCAACCATTGTAAACCATTCATTGGCCACTCATTGGCGAAGTTGCATACCTGGCGGTCCCTACACGTGAGGAGGTTTGCCGAATTGAAATGCACATATGAATGATATGAATGTAACAAAAATGTATATTGTTATATATACACTGCCAGTCAAAAGTTTCCGGATAAGGGTGGGAAATCATCAAATACGAAGGAAATTGCAATCAATCAACCGAAAATGTAATCCACTTTGATGTGGATGGGTGCTGAATACAGAAACACCTAGAATTTACGCTTTGAAAAACTTTTCTGGAGGAAACTTGACCACACGTTTCGAGTACATTCGGCAGACTATTAGAATAATAACGAAGTTTCGTTCGTACTGTGAACTCAGCGAGCTTCGGAATAGTATAAGTATAAGAAAGAATATGTAAACATTTCGTGGATGTCATTTGTTCGACCGCTACTAAAAAAAAACTCGTGTTATCGCTTTACTACACTCCTTCCGGAAACTTTTGAATGGCGGTGTATGTATACAAAAGTATAGAAAAATCATATATTGCCATTCTCAAATTCGATTTACGATAGAGTTCGAGAACAGATTGAGATATGCAGAGGGTACACGTGTTTCCTCTCCCCAATCAAGGAACTGTGTATCCGTCGTAAGAGAATTGGTAAAAGTAGTGGGAAGGTGATGTGCGAGGGCTCATAAGCTGGCAGTAATGTGGTATTTGATGAAATGATAATGTATCGACGATCACGGTGAATACAATGTGTAACGAAAAATCGCTACAAGCTTTCCCCATCGCCGGCCCGGGCTCCGCCACTCGCTCGCAACACGCCTGCGCTGTCCGTAGCCGTGTGGAATAAGCCTCGCGCCCCCCTTCCCAACCCACCCCCTCCTGTTTGTCTGCCTGGATAGCGAAGTCCGAGTCCATAGCCGCCCGTCAACCGTCACCCGGTGTTGGATCCCCGCAAGGCTTGAACCCAGGACGGTCGGGAGAGCACGGCCTGAGGCTCGGGAGTCGCGGCAGCGCAGGCGAGAGGGGAAAGTACGCCACACGCCCTGCCGAGTCAACCGATGCCCGCACGCCAGCCCGCCAATCCGTGAATTAACCAGCCAGCCCTGCAAGACGGCGTTACAAAAGCTCGCCACGCCGCCGCAGCAAGCATTTTCGAAGCTCGTTGCGGTTGACAAGCCCGAAAAACCACCCAGCCGTCGCCACGCAACGATCATCGACCAAACCTCGCCCGCTGTCGATCCGTTCCCGATGCCGACGAATGACTCTCCCGTCCAAATACCGAAAGACACCGAGAACGTCCCGAAACCCCGATGACAGCGCCACCCGACTCATCAATCACAGCCCTGGAATCCCCGATGATGGCACGACGGATCGTCAGCTTCGAGCCAACTGCGTTAGTACTACCCTTGCAATGCTGCGATCAAGTCAGTCGTCGACCAATTCTCAACAAGCTAACATGTCAAAACGCGCTGCTTCTGACAAGCTCAGGTGTCAAGGTCAAAGCTTTTTGGACAGGAATGTTTGCAAAGTAAATGGTAAATTTTGTTGCATTTGCCTCGTATACTGTATACCTCGGAAGGGGAAATATTGAATATTCAAACACCCGTTATCTTTGACGAATCCATCGCACATTTGATATTGAGTTTTGTGGAAGACTATCGTCAAATCATCATCAACGCAAAGCATGAGTTAATCTTGACACGTTCGAAGAGCGATGTGAACGCAGATTCGCAGACTGCAGACGAACCATTTAAAATCCAGATCGCTCAAGTCGAATGGTTCATGCCACACGTGCAACTCTCGGATTAGCGGAAAATGCAACTGTTGAGTTTCATTAAGACAGATGCACCGATTGCCATGAGTATCCGTACCTAGGAATTATACGAATATCCCGTACTCCCCACCACCTCGAAGCACGTTTGGACTGTCAATACGTCAACTCAGTTGGAGAAGCCTCGAAAAATGCTAGCCATTTCGATAATTGTAATATCACCGATGTTAAACTGTTCTTAAACTCGCAGCGCTATCCATATTGAAATCTAAACCTAGATATAAGTCACAATCAGTATGCTTTACTGTACGAGATCTATGCCAACTTTCGAACCTCCTACTATGGCAAGGATCCCGAACCATTATTGGCGAAGAGTGAATTTCTACAGTTTGCAACGCTGTTCATCATTGATTGTTCGAAGCGGATCGAGTCGCTCAAATTTGGACCGGTAGATATTTGTCTCGAGTTTGAAGCGAGAGATAATTTTATTGCCGATACGTCTGCATATGGTTTAATCTTACATGGTCGTATAGTTAAATATAACCGTATTAGTGGTGGGGTGAAACGATTGGTATAAAAGCGCTTTATTCACGGCTATGAAAATCAGTCTCATTTACAATGAAGTTCATAATTGATTTACAAGTTTTCAAAGTATCGCGCATTGGCTTCAGAGTGATGGAGATAGCCTTTATTTTTCCTGATGACGATGAAGAGCATCCGTAAACGTTCTCATTTTAACCGGTATTCGATTGGAGTCGGTTGTCGCCTTGGTAAAAGAATGAGAATTTGTGGTTAGAGCGTAACTGTCATGGTTTATCGTGGTACTTTGGTGATGAAACCTACAATGATATAAAATGATTCTCACAAGTATTTCACATCACAGCGTCAAGATCTATGTGAAGGGGCTACATAAGAAGGATTGGCTACAGCATGAATTATCGGGTGAAATATTTATTGCGAAACGATCGATCTGACGGATCTGGGGTGCCCGTCGTTGAAGAGATTGAGGTACGCGGCGGGAACCACCTGCTATATGCCTCATGATCAATGGAATGCCCACCGTGCTGCTCAAAATATAGAGTTGTTACAAATTTGGCTGTTGGAACATCGTTCTACAAACCTATATATCGATGAGCCCGATGTATTAATGTCATGATTCCGTATCCCAACTAATTTTTCAGCATTTTATGAATTAAATAAATTTCTATCCGTGAATATGTGTGTATGAGTCCTTATAATCTTTTATTCCTACACCTCCTTCCGATAATTCACAGCTTCTACAATATTCTAGACTGATCGAAGTCTTCATCTCGAAATTTCGACTCGAACGACAGTTGCGTTTGAAGCTTCTAGCAAAAAGGTTGCCACATCTCGAATAATATTCAAGGTTATTCATCAACGATATTTCGAGAACTCGCCTAGCTCGGATAGAAAAAATTCCGAGCATCGCAAGCGTGCACGCGCGTGGTAAAAACTTCTGGAAAGAACGTGACTTTGCATGCTGGGGTGGAAACTACTAGATGATAATCGCAAACATGATCATTGTCGTATACCTTCACCGTTTGACTCTCGCTACAACAACGTGGATAACATAAGAGAGAAAAAAGGGGGGCGCCAATCATGTCGGTAATGAATTTCGCGTTGCGTAATTATCGATAACTAGCGCATGATCGATCAATCATCGTCATCTGTCGGTAAGGTAGAGCGCGCGAATGTCGCATTGGGGATACCGAATATCAAATTGTGGGGTGTCGGGCGTAACTTTCAGGGCATGTGACGTTAATTTAAGGGTGTTTGGAAATTATTCTGTCAGAAGTGGTTTCAATGTGCGGTTAACTCGTTCGACTTGGCCATTTGATCCGGGAACGCCAGTGGTAATCAGCGTATGTTGAATACCTTCCGCTTTTCAATATTCTTCGAAGTCTTCTGATGTGAACGCTGACCGCCTATCTGAAATAATTCTTCCCGGATTTCCAAAAATAACCAATTATTTCCGTAATCGATTGAGAACGTCGGCAGTACTCGTCGTCCCAGTTACACGAAGCCACACAAGTTTTGAAAAGGGTCTATTACAACAAAAATATAATATAACAAAAACCATTTTTTGTAGAAAGCATCGGCCCGGCCGGGTCGATATGGTACGTATCTAGAGGCACGTCGCCTTTGTCAATGAGATGCAGCAAACCTTCCTGCTTGCCTTGTTTTTCCTATGCAAAAAACACAGCTTAGACTGTTCCGTATAACTTTCTCCGCTTTTCGTCGCATGTTTTGAAACCACTACTCCCGCTTCGAAAGCGTCTCCGTTTTGGTAACACTGAAATGGCCATTCTCGTGCACTTGCCTGATGACATGTGATTGCATTGCCCTTGGCACGACTATTCGCACATCATCGTCGCCTGTTCAACCAGAAATCCGTTTTTCACTGCAAAATCCTCTACTTGTTGGCATTTTACCCGATTGATGATCTTTTTAAGATCGCTGTCCTCACGCTGTGCTGTTTGAAGCCAGGCGATAAGGTCAATTTTACGTTCGTTCATTATCAAACACGAAGGAAGGCGGTTTCTAATAAAAGCACCCAACGAGGCACACGCGCACGCAAATTCCGCTTGTTCATTGTCATGACAAAGGCTCGACAGTCCGTAACTACTTTGAATCCTATGCCTAATAAAACCGCACTAAATTTTTCCAAAGCTCGTATTATTGCAAGCACTTCGAGCTCATCACTAGTACAGCATGATTCAGCTTCCGTCGTTTTTCCGCTCGCATAATACACAGGATGCATACCACCATCTTCACTGTCTCGCTGAAGTAAAATTGCATCGAAACCAAACATGGAAGCTTCTGTATGCAGCTCAATCTCAGCTTTTATATTATAGAGCCGCAAGACAGACTTGCTACATAAAATCTCTTCCAAACGTTCAAATACATTAGCTTGTTCTTTGTTTCATGCAAACGTTGCATCATCTCTCAGCATATTTCACAAGGGTCGTGTAACTATAGAATATTGTGGTATGAATTTACGAAAATACCCCGTCAGTCCCAGAAAACGTTGGGCTCTCTTTACATTCGTCACTTCTGCAAATTTCATGACGGCCTTTGTCTTACTTTCCGAGGGACGTATGCGACCCTCTGATACTACATGTCCCAGATACTCTGCTTCGGTTCGCAAAAATGAACACTATGCCAATTAATTTCGTCTTCTTAATCAAAACCAAAGTAAGATTCTTTATCCCAGGAATTAGATCGACTGACGGGAATATTAAGCCATCTATGTAAGTTAATACAACTTTCGAAGCTATCAAACCTCTAAACAGGTAAAGCCTGTAAATCTCTATACAGGCTTTTCGTGTTTCAAAATTTACCGTATTTTTTCATTCGTCTCACACGCTTTATCTACTCTAGAATTAGAAATAAGTTGTTCTAATTCGCCTCTACACTCATCCGGTACATTGGACAGGTCAACTTTATTTATTTCGCGTATATCATCTATAAGGAATGCTTCCGGTACGTCAGAATTGGTATTGCGAATATCATCGGGTTCGGAAATATTGATCTTATAAGCAATAATAAAAATAGTATACTATTATTTACGTGCATTTCTACGCTACTCAAGAAGGCAGCTCCAATTAATAGTCCATACTGAATAAGTGTGTCGGTAACTATATGAACCTTCACTACAAAGGAGTTTCCGTCAATTAAAACATTTACATTTAAAATTCCCGAAGTTTTATTATCACCTGACCCAATGCCGCCCAAACTAATCTCGTTTTCTATCAACGGCGGTGAACCTATCTTTATGTGTTGGCCGCACGCATCAGACTTATGTCACTACTCGTATCTATCAATGCTGTTACATCGCGACCGGCTATCACAACATTCTAAACAAACTTTTTCTGCGAGGTTTTTATAAGATTGTGATTTTGTACCCCGTTTGTTTCCTTCTTATCGTCTGTCTTCTTCGGCACCACAAGAGAAACATTTTAATCCTTTATGCTTAGATGGGCACCGCGCACTCGCATGGCCTTGTGACCCACAATTGAAGCAACGTCTCATCTATCTCACATCGTCTTTTTCTTCACCCTTATGCGCCAATGAACTTGTGAAGCGTAATAACTATGAATAACTATGAACGTCGAAGAATACCATCGAATACGTTCGTGTAATGCAAAACATCTTTGGGTGCATCAAAGCTGTGGAATAAATATAAATACGTTCGCCAAGTGGAATAATTATTTATAATTAATACTCTCAGCCGTTCGAACCGAAGCGTCTGTGTCATGTTATGATGATGATACTTCGTTTGATTACCGTCTTCCGACTCATTATAAATCTCATCATCTGACGAGGGTCAACTTGCCTCGCAATTTCCCACTTCCCATTTCTGCGACTGATTATTACCAAGAAACAACTTTTCCTACTTTTCCTCTAATCCCCCGGGTCGGGTGAGATTATTATTACTAAAAGAATTACTCCGGTGCGACGTCGTGACGACGTCGCTCTGATCCAATAACTCGTTTCAAAAATCGTTTCAGAATAATTATCGAATATCACAATAGATTTTAAATTATGAAAGGCAATTCTGCATCACGAAAAACTCACAATAGATATTAAACCGACTCGTAGTTTTCGATTCTCTATTGAATTCTATTTATAATTGCTCAGACTGGAAGTGCAGACTGTTTGGCTTCCTTGTCAGAAAATCGATGAAAAATGCATAGGAAGGGACATTGATCAGTTCCCTCTCCTAAGTCGATAACCAATCCCAATTCAAAATTTATCACAAATTCAATGGAAGGGATGTTACTAAGCTAATATAATCTCGTGTTTTGCATACGGAAGCCGCTAGACAAAAGACGTTAATGGAAGACGTTAACGGAAGACGTTAGACAAAAGTTCGTGAGACTGCCATAGACATATTTTCATTGTTGTTTGTTTGAATCCTTTAACGATGATATTGAAACGTAAACTAAAGCAGAAATAAATATAGATTCAATCTCCGAAATAAATTGATTTAGTTGCAATAAATTGAACATCATCGTTATTGAATACTCAAATCCTTCTATATAATAAACAAAAATAAATAATAAAAGAGTTCATCCAAATCTCTATTCAATTTCATCCGTATATGAATTATTCGCACCTATATCCGAGCTGCTTACAGCCCAGCCGAGCGGAATCATCACCCTTATTCGAATTTGATACCAAGAAGGTAAGACGCGCATCAACAACATACTACGCCATTCTACGCGCTCACTCGCCAGCTGACTTGGGAACGATAAGATAGGTGATCACATACAGAAGGTCATCCGTCATAAAATCAATCCATATACTAATTGTTTCAGTTCTCCTTTTATATTAGCCCAATCTCAGGCTGTTGCACTAGGTGTAGGTCGAAACAGGGCAAAACTGATGTCCTCTCCTCAATCGGATTTGACATAATGAAGCCTTGTCTTCATTAACGGGATTCGACGTCTCACCGGTTTCAAGGGATGCTTTCGCAGAAAAATATTTTCCAAGAATCGTGGGACCGACAAGGAATTAAACGTGCGATAAATGATTTTCGATTCGTTGATGAGAACTATTCGGACTTCCGTCCATCTCCGAGGACCTAACGAGCCAGAGTGACGGGTGATTCATTTAATCGAAAATAGTCAAGATTATTGCGAATGCAATTTATTATTAATTTATTTTTCATTTAGAGAAACGAGCCGGCTGTTGTAATTTTATCGTACAGTCTTCCTTTCGATTAGCGGAAGGATTTGATCCGGAATGTTTCATTATACATTGATTGAAACTGCAATTCGAAGTATGAAAACTCATTAAAACTTTCCTCAGCAAACACTTCCCGTTCGCTTCCAACAAGTTAACTCATGAAAATTCTATCACAGGACAAAGACTCTCCCCATTTTCCTTATACACCTTTGCGAAGTTGGACAACAAATCCTTTCTAAAAGACTTGTCTTCCGGGGAAGGGGGGGGGGGGGGAGGGTTTTGAAACCTTTTTTCCCATTTTTTTTCAAAATACTTCATTGTTGTAGATGCGCAACGTCTCTAAAATGTTTTATCACATTTTCAGAACAATTGGAGCAACTCTAACGGAGATATGGAATTTTTACCATCCACAAATGTTGTAGATATTGAAATTTCATACCAAAAGTGCCTTCAAAAGTTGAATTCAACCGGGTATTGACAAAAATGATTTTCCGGAAACCACATGCATGAGTTGATCCCACGGATGCTAATTCACGCGCGTTCTCCCAAATCGCCAGTTCTCATCAAGTTAGAAATCCGTTTCACGCGAGTTTCAATTGTTCGAGCTATACGTGGCGGCAAGAAATTTGTTGAGAACTTTTGTAGAAAAATCGTTTATGAAAAACAAACAAATGTTTCAGCTCTTCAATCGTTGTTTGCACCCATAAGTGCACGGCTTATGGTATAGACCGATTGAGAAGGTCGAAAACCATAAAGTGTGAAGTTTTCACGCAGTAGCACAAAATTGGGTTATTTTCGAGGATATTCACTGGATTATGTTCCTCGCGGAGCATTTTAGCTCGGCGTAGCGTGAGAGAAAAGCAGCGCAATTCGTTTTGCACAGGGCACGCTATGTTGGCGGGGGAAGTATCGCCAGTAGGTTCGAGTTACACACATGGTTTCGGGAAAATCGATGTAACTTCGTTAATACCGGATCCAATTCAACTTTTGAAAGCATATTTCCGGGTAAACTGTCAATATCTACAACCATAATGAGAAATATTTTTGGAAATTCTTTACCATTATGGAGATGATCGAGAATAAGAGAAACTTTCACAGTTTTTCATCGATTCTCATGATTTCCCGGCCAATTCGCACCCTGCAAACTCGAAATAGTACATTTTGACACTAGTGCGCGAGAAACTGAATTTTTCCTCGTGTGCAGATTTGCGCCCGAGCAAAGCGAGACTGTAATCAATTGTCAGGCTTAGTCGATTTGATCACTGCATTATTAATAGAAATAGAAGTGTTACGAACGGACTTCGGTTGGATTGATATCGACGGGTCGGATAGGTCCAACGGAAACGGCAGATCGGGTGGATCCGGGCTCCTCGGGGCGACCAGCGGAAACGACAGCTCCTTTTCCGTCGATCTTGGAAAAGTAGACAGACACACCTATGCACGGCTGTACCGGTCTACGCCAAAGCCAAAGTAGGGTTTTCTGCTAACTTGCAATTTCTGTACGCGGACAGTCGCGGGCTACACGACGGTACCGCGAAGGTCGGCAGAGAAGAGTAGAGCCATAGTAGAGTGATAGCAGAGCCATCTCCGGATCGTCATCTAGCGATGATCACGATAGCCATGTATTGACAATTAACGCGGTAACATCAGGGCTGGTCTAACCAACATCCAGTAAGACCGGTCGATGCCTAAAGTATAGTCTATTAATCAATAGATATTGTACCTTCGAGACAATCATCGAGTCACGCGAGTAGAGTCACCTTCATAACCTATTGTACGGTCGTGAGATAGGGCCAAGTCTTAATAAACCATCTGTATTTCTTTCTGATCATTCGTCTGACCGCCAGCCGAACCCGTCACTTCCTAAAACGACTCGTTGTCAGAGAGCCGTCGCGCTGCTCCCTACAGTCAGGATCCAACCGCCCGCATACGTAACAAGAAGAAACATTATAATATTCTTGATCGTTATAAACAAACTGAGAATCCTTATCAACTTGGCATCGTTCAATGCGAACGTTTTTTTTTTAGTTTTTTTGAAGAATCTAGTTCCGATCATCAATTCACTATTTGGTTTAATGGCTTTTGAGATGATCTGACTAATTGTAAGGAAGAGAATTTTCCAATAAAACTTTCACCTCGAAAAGCAGAAATGTCACTCACACTCAGAATCAGGAAAATGATGCTGTATTGTATCTTCAACTATTTTTGCTGCGTGATCTTTGTACTGTTCTTGAAAATGTAATGTCTCTTCGATAATCATATCTACGTCATTGAAATCATTTGTGGCACTTAACAGTATATCTTTAATCGATTCTGCTAACTCCATTTCTCTATGATTGGCCGTTCCATCTTGTATTTGAATATTTTGAAAAAACGCGGATAATAAATGTATAACAGTCAAAGGATTGATTCTCATTGTTGAGTCCGGATGGAGGAACAAACCTACTCAATGCTTCTAAAAGACTACACTTATTCCCGAGCATGGAGTTTTACGACATATATACCCGACCGATGAGTAACGAAACGAATAATCGAAACTGATAAGCAGTATCGTAAAAAATTATCGGACGAAAAGACGAATTGATGGAATAAAAAATCACTCGCGAATCATAGTTTATCTTGACCAAGATGATTCATTTTATGAAGAAATTATTGCCTCGTGATAAATGACTTTAAATATAAGATATTCGATATCTCAATTCATATCTTATTCGTATTTCTCTTGAGAAAAACATTTTCTTCATTATTGCAGATGACCAATGTCTGAAGGGGTAGTAACCGTGTTTGGGGAGGGTTAACGCGAAATCCTCGAACACGTCAACTTATTTACTTCATTTCACAACTCAGAATATTTACTTTTCAATTTTCAAGTCAATATTCGAATCAGTACAACGAAAATATCTTCGAAAAATGTGGTTTTTCTGGTATAAAAAATAGGGGTTGCAACCCTCGTGGGCATAACAATGTCTAGTAGCTCCGCCTTGCCGCAAAGAGCATTTTTCATTTTGTTCCGTCGCGGAATACCAATTAGAAGCAGAGATATTTCGAAAAAAGACTTTAAGAGTGAACTTTGAGGGTAGATTTCACCCCCTAAACGGGCTTAAGAGCACGTATAACAAAATACGTGTCTCTCAAAACATATCTCATTCGTATTTCTCTTGAGAAAAACATTTTTTTCATTATTGCAGATGACCAATGTTTGAAGGGGTAGTAACCGTGTTTGGGGGTAGTTAACGCGAAATCCTCGAACACGTAAACTTATTTACTTTATTTCACAACTCAGAATATTTACTTTTCAATTTTCAAGTCAATATTCGAATCAGTACAACGAAAATATCTTCGAAAAATGTGGTTTTTCCGGTATAAAAAATAGGGGTTGCAACCCTCGTGGGCATAACAATGTCTAGTAGCTCCGCCTTGCCGCAAAGAGCATTTTTCATTTTGTTCCGTCGCGGAATACCAATTAGAAGCAGAGATATTTCGAAAAAAGACTTTAAGAGTGAACTTTGAGGGTAGATTTCACCCCCTAAACGGGCTTAAGAGCACGTATAACAAAATACGTGTCTCTCAAAACATATCTCATTCGTATTTCTCTTGAGAAAAACATTTTTTTCATTATTGCAGATGACCAATGTTTGAAGGGGTAGTAACCGTGTTTGGGGGTAGTTAACGCGAAATCCTCGAACACGTAAACTTATTTACTTTATTTCACAACTCAGAATATTTATTTTTCAATTTTCAAGTCAATATTAGAATCAGTACAACGAAAATATCTTCGAAAAATGTGGTTTTTCCGGTATAAAAAATAGGGGTTGCAACCCTCGTGGGCATAACAATGTCTAGTAGCTCCGCCTTGCCGCAAAGAGCATTTTCCATTTTGTTCCGTCGCGAAATACCAATTAGAAGCAGAGATATTTCGAAAAAAGACTTTTTGAGGGTGAGCTTTGAGGGTAGATTTCACCCCTAAATGGGCTTAAGAGCACGTATAAAAAAATACGTGTCTCTTATTTTTCGATGTTCTACAACATATATCAAAATCATTGAAATCGGTGAGTTCGGGTTCGCAAGGTTTCCTTGTCAGTGAAAGTTTTAAATTAAGTACGTCGTCGGTTTAAATTAAGTACATCAAATTATGACCGCTCAAAACTTGCGTTTTCTCGCCAGACAACGAGGGTAACAAATAAAAAAACTTTCTTAATAAGGTTTTTGAATATTCATTAAGGTTTAGCATCAGTTCTTTACTCTGGAGTATTCGATATGCAACAACTAATAGAAGGAAATGCTTATAATAATTACGCGCCGCAAAATTAACGGAAAAGCGAGTGATACTCCAGAATGCAAACGAAATTTTGCTTCTGTCGAAAAATTGCGCGCGCACCGGCGTTGCATTTATATCATGCGCACGGTGCGAAAAAAATGTTTGTTCTACCTGTTTTTACGACAAATACCATCCGCACGAGTGCACTAGTTCCGCCGAAAATGCGAACGATAAGGACGAATAATCGTTCACACTTATATTGTATTTGAAAAATAAATTACGTTTTATATTGAATTGTAACCTTGTTAGCCTTATTATTCCATAGCACCTTGCCTTTGAAATAGTAGTACGCATTGTGAGAAAAACCAGAAATGGAGAAAAAAAGAAAAAAAAAGTTCCGCGGCGGGATTTGAACTCAGCGTGGCAGCGTGGAAGTGAAGCGCCTATTCGCTGAGCTATACCGCTTCCACGTTTCAACTTACAAAGTCAACAGTATAGAAATATATGTGAGAATATTTTAATTTGTTTACTCGGAAACGGCTGCGAATGGCTTGCTCTGCGTCACACCTTAAACTGCTATGATGAAGTACTTTGACAAAGCAAAAGAACTTTGGAATCGGTGATCCCAAGCTGGCGCCCTCCTCTTGTTAAACAAACCGCTTTTTATAAGTGTATTTGATGACTATACAATTCTCAGTATTTGTTTCAATACATTCTCAATATTCTTTAGAGGAGATTTTCTCAAGACAGAATTCGATAATGAAAATCAGGCGATGCTCGTTCTCATAATGAACAAAGTCTCCGGATTCTGAAAGGGTGAGATAAATGCGTGTTTAGCCCCATAGCATCGGTCACATATCTCGTGGAATGATAAATTCGCGATCATTTAATTAAGGTTGTGACGGGCTGTAGGTAGTTACTGCATCGTTTCGGACTTTAAAGTATAAGCGGTGAAATTTTATTTGAAAAAACTCAAATGATAGAAGCTATAGGGAATTATCCGTTTTCATATAAGAAGGTTTGTAATTAGGTCAACGAGCAAAACGGTGCCTCGTCCAACGTGTACCGCCATAGAGCGTGGCATAACTGTTCTTCAGGCATCTTCAGTGATGTTAAGAAAATCCGCCGGGCTAACAAAAGAATTTGCGTTACAATATGCTGCTCCAAGTTACTGGTGCGCGTTTTCTAAAAACAAAAAATGACGAACAAGAAAAGAATTGCGGAATAAGATGTAGAGCAGAATAGTGAAAGAAGTATACGAATGGCAGGAAAATTCTCGACTAACGACAGAATGCAAGTTGAGAGGAATACACGCGAGTAGACGCGACGAATGAATCAAGGGAGCATCGTATTTTCGCTCGTTTGCATACAAATAGGCTACTCATCCCAAGTTTCTAGTGCGCAAAGATACGGCTCTATTGGACTAGAAGTTGAGACGAGATTGTTAATAATTTTTTTAATTACACTTGAATAATCGACTTGATCGAACGATATAACGACGAAGAACATGACGATGAGCATTTGTGTTATATTTGATCGCGAATTGATATTTCAAACAGGATGAAATCCTGCGAATACAGATGCTATCAGAAAAAAGACTGCCAAGACACGATGGACAAGATCCAACTCGAAAGAAATGTTCCCGATTTGGTACTTTGATTCGCGTATAGTGGAAAATCGGTGCTATTATTCATTAGGGTCGTGTTTACCTATTTTATTTCGAAATCGGAACGTGGGATGAACAAGAATGAGGAGAATTGTTCAGTGGATCGTTTGATCCGTAGCTGCTCGGTGGTTTCTTAGAGAAAGTCTTCAGCTACCCTCAAATATTCAAAAGCCCATTTATGATCATCGGCATGAACTACTTCTTATGACTCGCGCCAGCCTATTGCTAGTGAGCGCGTGAGGTAATTGAGCCGACTGAAGGTACTACGGCGAGTGTATATTGTCGCCCCTACGCACATCAGGAAAATTGTTACAGAGTTCCGAAACGCGCTACAAGATTTTCATACGTTTCCCCAGCGGTAACTGTCCTGTAGCCCATTGCCAGGCAGTCGCCACGTTTCTTTGCTCATCTCTCTCGATGTCCGCCGAACAACGAGGAGCAGGAATAATCGTCGCCGAAGTTTGTTTCGCTGCTGAAGGAAGCATTTTGAGTTCAGTTATCAACTCGACTTACAGTGGTGTTTAAGGAGAAAATCTCGGGCCCTTTTCAAAAACAACCGATTCATGTATTGTTTTACAATGAAGTAACATAAACGTTGCACAAAAAGCCGCTTTTGGTTTGGTAGACGATTATCTGGATGAAAGAAGATTATTTTTAGTTGAAAACAAACAAAATAGCAACTAAAAAATATTTTGTTCGGATTGAAAAATTGAAAATTAAAAATAAAATAATGAAGATGAAAATACAGCGGGAGTTTTTTTCCGGAGTCTCATAGATGCGTGGCTTCGTGCTCTCACACTTGTTATGAAAAGAATAAAACTAGAGATGAACATGCATTAACCGATGATTGCGGAATGCTTTTTTTCGTGTATGAAAAATGAAATCGATCCATGAAGTGCCAACAATTTTAAGTGAAAAGGGATCACGGCTCCATATTTGAATTTTGAAAAACTGGCTGAGTTATTTTCAGACTAGCAAAGTTATTCATAAATTTCAGCGTATTCTGAGACTAATTTAATATACTTTCGAAGATTTGGAAGAATATACAATAATAATGATGCTATAATACATTAATTATTAGGTACATATTAATCTGTTCGTGAGAGTTGGATAATATAATTGGTCAAAGTTGTATCACTGCCCGATGAGCCATTTAGCTCACGACAAATCAAGTGCTGAGAAAATTGAAAAATTACAAACAATCCCGCGTCGATAGGCACCTCCAAAATCGACGCACCTCAAAAATCGGCAGAGTTAGCATTTTTGGATATTTTGTGAATTCGCGTAACTTCTTTCCAAGATTACTTCAAACGATAATGCTTTGACTACAATCAACTACAAACGATTCCGCGTCGATAGGCACCTCCAAAATCGACGCACCTCAAAAATCACCCAAGTCGGCATTTTTGGATTTTCAAAAATCGTGTCACCTTTTTTCTGGATAACTACAAATGACAATTTTCGAACTAAAAACAACTACAAACGATGCTGAATCCATAGCCGTCTTCGATTTCAAAAAATGTGAAAGTCGGGTGACGTCCTTTTTTTGGAAAAGCTGTAACTTTTTGTCTTCCAACTACAAACGAAACCTTTTTCACTACCAACAACTAAAAATAAATCTTTACTACGTTGCCTATGGAGAAATCGTTTTCGAAGATGTCGGGTGCCAGGTTCACATAGGTAGGCCGAGGCCGTACTGAACCTTTCGCGTTGAAAAATGTTTCCGCCCGAGGACGTACGCGGCAAACTGAGGCAACTGTTCGAAAGTGCTCCAGTCCATAGACTTATAGAAATAGCTGAGCGTTTGATCGGATCCAGCGAGGACATCATACTTATCCCCACTTTTCCACTCGTTATTCGTGCTGTCCTTGTCTTACAACAGGAGTTGGTTTCGGCTGCTCCCCCCACCACAGAAAGTCCATGTCCCTACCCTAGGAAAAATCGAGATAGATATAGAGCGAATGAAGCCATTAGTGAGAGAGAGACAGAGCCAATAACGGCTCTGGGTGTTGTCCTCACTTCTCACAGCCGGCATGCTCAGTCTATTTCTATAAGCCTATGCTGCAGTCTAGTCGGACCCCAGTTCTCTGATGTCTGAAACACGTCCAGACTGAGCACGAATTTCTTTTGATCGACCGACAATGTTTACCAATATTTACCTCGACAACTCGAGGCAGTTTCCCGCACTTCGGATCGACGTCCACACTTGCATGCTCGTGCAGCCTCGGCCTGCCTCATTCGCGTTCGTGACCAAGTCTGTACGCGGTTCAAGTAGTCTTGCCGCTATTACCTGAACTATGATATTTTATTTTTATACATACTTAACAAAATGGCGGACTTGAAAAAACACATTTTTTTCATTTCAGGATTATCTTACTGAAATAAGTTTGTATCCATCGGAATACGTTGGTGGCCCCGGATAACGACCCTTAGACTCTTCGCGAGCTGTTTCTGATGCGTGTCCATGCTTCTCTTTTTCTGTATCTCTCTCTGTCACCCTCTCTCTTTCTTCCTTTTATGTTTTGGTATAATCCGAATTCCCACAAACACCTTCAATTTCGAGTCGGAATTAATTTTGCGCGACCATATTTGGAGATACTCTTCGCTCCGGACTGTGAGCTAGAGAATGACCTGATGAAATGGTGACTCAGCATTAATAACACTCTTACCTGGGCATTCGGTAACAGGAGTATTATGATTCCTCCAACGGCATTATGCGGATCTGGATGGCCTTCATCTCAGGTGACTCGCTGCCGTCTAGTATCAACGGCAAACTATCATGAAATTCCAAAAATAGCGAAACGAATTGAAATATTCTGATTTTGGTAATGAATGCTCATGTCACAATCTTCATTCCCTATGTATCTTCTCATTTGTTATCTGTAATCGTAACGCATTGATTTTGTTGCAGTGCGCTGGATTCCCGTGCATGGAAAATATTGGCAAGCGAAAATCGACAAGGGTGAGTCCTGATTGAATTTAATTACGGCTCAAACAGGTTATATGTACTCGTAAGACCATCAAACTTATTCCATCGGGGCGCTAGAAGAGATCTTTTCCCAATCGATTCGTTTGCGTGCAGTGTCTGAAATATCATAACTTATACATTGGGGCGAAGAAGAAAACCCAAAACACACGGACTATTTTTTTCACGGTGAAATCTAGTGACCCAATCAATACTTCCAACTTGGTCGCATCAATTGAGCTGATTATCTAATGATGACGTGGAGTTTTTGGAGGCTTTGCTTTAGCTGCAAAGCTGCAGTCGGGTTTTGAAATGATTGGAAATTGTTGAAATAGTTTGAGTAGTTCAATCGTGAAAGAGCTTTTGGTGGCTTTGGCTCCATCTCGAAATGTGGACTAGCAGTCAGGCATAGATTCTACACCGTTGGTAGACTGAGCTTACGAAACGCTTCAGAAAAGTAATGGCCGTGGAAGAGGAACCCTAGTAGAAATTAGTCTAGCTTTTCCTCATTTCTGGTGAGCCAGTAGCCAGGCTTGGGCATGGAAAAACTATAAGGGCCAAGTCCCGCTTAAAAATCAGTCTGTAAAACTGAACTAGTTGTAACTCCACTCTATCTAAGTAGCTCGCGTGTAGTTTTTCCCTTTGAATTCCTAGCTGATCGTAACTCGACCTCGGCTGTCGAGTCCATGTTAGTTTTCCTGATACGAATTTCAGTCTAGGTTTTCCCCGGCAGAAGTTCATGAGAGAATGTGTGGAAAAACTGGTTCGATGTTCACTTGTCCAACTTAACATAACCCGACCCGTATTCACATAATACAGTGAATCAAAATATTTATTGATAAAAGTTGACGTCATTAAACACACAGTTAAATCTCAAACCAATCGTGGAATCTCATGGACATAAACCAAAATCAACTTGTAGACGTGTGCGAAGATAAAGAAAAAAGAATGAATTGTTAAATGCTAAATATCAAGGTAAGTCTTATGTGTTACTCGATATATAAGTATATATTAACCTTTAATTTACGTTTCGTAACCGTGAGTTTACATTTTTTGTTAGACTCAACTTTGGGAAACGAAGATAGAGACGAATATGTTAATACCGGAGCATCGATTAATTCGAATTTTATTCGTGACATTAATGGTATAAGGAACGAACTGGGCTCGCAACACGAGGTTGTGACCTGTGGAATTACCGACAACGATTCTACGAATGAAAGTGAAGATTTTGACCAAAATTCAGTTTTCCTATAAACGTTCTACCAAAATTTGAATAAGATGTTGACGACGAAGACGGCTTTTACAGTCTAGATGAAGGGGATTTGGAAAATATTTTCGATTCTGAGGAAGAAATGAAAGAGATAACGGACGTCGGAAATTTAAAAAAATGGGCCACCGAATGCAATATACCACAACCGCGTGTCGATAAATTACACGCACTATTGAATAATCGTATTCCGGAATTGCCCAAATCATCAAAAACTATTTTCAAATCAATTTCTGCCACTTACAGAATTGAAATAATGGGTGATGGAGAGTACGTATACTTGGGAATACTCGAAGGTTTGCCGGCCCGTGTAAATACCGAGTTCCATGAGAATAAAATTCTACTTCAATTCAACATTGATGGAATTCATGTATACAAATCCAGTGCAACATAATTTTTGCCTATTCTTCGCGAAGTACATCATCCTACGGATATTTATGAACCGTTCTGGGTAGCTGGAAAACATAAGCCTCGAGATCCAGCGTTATATCATCAGAAGTGTGTCCATGAACTGAACAGACTCCGAAATGGCATCGAGAACGAAATTTTCCAAATCAAATCCAATGTTTCATATGTGATACTTCAACTCGAGCTTTCGCTAAATGTACCAAAGGTCACGGAGGATATGCAGCTTATGGAAGACGTGCGGTTTATGGAGAGAGACACAATGGTGCGATAATCTATTCGATCGGTGACGGCGTACAACGAACAGATGAGTCTTTCCGTAACCAAGTAGACGATAACCATCACGTAGGTGAATCACCATTAATTCGTATTCAATTACCTCTCAATGGTATTGACAACTTTTTGCTAGATTTCCTGCACCTCGCTTGTCTAGGAACAATGAAAAAGTTACTCACATACTGGTTAACCGATTCAAGATAAAAAATGAGTAACGCATAAAAAACTTTACTCTCTGGAAGGTTGGAAGATTTTCGATACCAAATTTATGAAGAATTTCCACGTACTCTAAGATCTGTCGTGTATTATAACATGTGGAAAGCCACAGAATACCGTTTTTTTAACTGTATTCTGGACCTATCGTGATGAAGGATATCCTGAGTCCTGATGATTATCGTCACTTTTTATTGCTACAGAATATTGAGCAGCAGTGAACTTGGACTCCAAAAAAAAATGCTGAAGCAGAAAATTATTTGGAACATTTTTTTGATCTGTCGCCTGTGGTATGCAAGAAAGATTTTTGCGCGACGAATGTTCATAATTCAGTTCATCTTGCAGAAGATGTGGGAAATATGAATCGTCACGTAAGTTTGGTACCGCATTTCCATCTGAAAATTTACTGGGAAAATTTAAAACTTTTTTAAGGCCTGGAAATCGATCTTTGGCTCAAGTCTGTCGGCGTTTACAATAAATTAGCGCCGTGAAAATTCTGCCTCAAAACATCGTTATCTTTCACCCAAAATATTCACAGAATAATGAAGAAATTTGAATTTTGAAAATGAAATTCAACGGGCTCGATTTAACCCCGTCGTATCCGAACAATAATTTAATGTTAATGGATGGCAATTTTTTCAGCATTCAGAAAATTTGCAGGCTTGAAAATTATGCGACCAGTATCAAAATCACTGGCAGCCTTCTGAAAAACTTCCCCATGTCCACTTACCCACTTTCATCAAAGCACTTAGATATGTGGGTTTCATTACGCAATGAACATTAATCAGAAATGAGAACTTTCTCCGTGGAACATGTAAGACGAGAGCTCGTGACTTTGAGTTTTAAACGCGACACAGGTAGCGTATTTTTTTCAATGCCTCTGTTGCATTGAGCGAAATATTGGAGATAAATACTTTTTTTCGATGATTATTCTTTCCCTCTTTTTTTAGTATTTCTGAGTATTTAGTTATCAGAGTTTCGATGAAAGAGTTATCGGGTTGTGCC
Organism: Arge pagana; assembly: GCA_963969455.1. Classification (NCBI taxonomy): domain Eukaryota; kingdom Metazoa; phylum Arthropoda; class Insecta; order Hymenoptera; family Argidae; genus Arge; species Arge pagana. The sequence goes on along the minus strand of OZ018310.1, from coordinate 11,768,527 downwards.
GAGGGCCCACTTTGGAGCGTACGCTTCAGAGACGTTTTCGGAATAGTTGATTTCTCGTTTTGCTGTAGTGCATAAGACAGAATCTGTTGTCTCTCAGGAGTCGCGGAATCTTTCTCTGGGATCTTGATTCTCTCCGATCGATGTGGTTTGCCTGTAAAGACGATAGAAATCATTAAAACTTTAACATTTTTTAATTACAGTAAAAAATATTGACGCAAAATAATAGCATACGTAAAAAGGATACGTACTTTGATTTTTTCCTTTAAAAAAAAGATTTTCACTCTTGGTTTTCACCCGAAGAGGCTTGAGAATTACTTCCAAGTCATCTAAAATAAAAGGACAATAATATCATAGAAGATTGAAAAATTAGATTCTATCGTTATAAAATGCATCTGTAAGATTAGTCTTCAACTGTAATAGCGATCGCCACAAGCTCGTTAGAATTATATTACGAATCAACTTGAAAAAGTGTGTGAATGTACTTATAGCTGATCTTAACGACCTTATCAAAGATGAATGCCGATGAAAATATTTATGTGGAAGTATATATAATATTAGATGGTACATTATAATTATAATACATAGTATAACTGATGTAAGAAATAATTTCAATTGATGATGAAATTACGCGAATTATCAACGAGGATAGATATTTATACATTACTACCACATGGTAAAGTATAATTAAACTATTTCAGAACCTTTTGGTCAACTTGTGTCAAGAACTTGCGTGATTGATATATCACTATTATTAATTTGATGGCCATCTCAATGGAACACGAGATAGACTAAAATTTCAGAAATCAACCTTCTGTTGGTTTTCCCAGAAATCCCTTTCTTTGCTTTCTTTGAGGTTATGTGACTTTTTCATCTGAATATTACGAAACAAGAATCTATGATGAAAATAGAAATGGACATTACCATCGCTGAAGCCAAATGTTTCGTTCTCTCTAACTGAGAATTGTTTTAAATTGTTGTCAAAAAAATTTCGATCGGGAACGTTGCGTAGATTTCTCGCAATACTTGAGGCAGCTCTCGTTTTTTCGTCACTCGCCATTTCACGTCCAGTAGAAAACGCCGATGATCGGTTCGTTAGAACTCTCAATTTCATTTCAGCTTCTTGATAATTTTCTCGAAACACAATATTTCTTTTGAATTATCGAGAATTTCCAAAAACCTTTTCAAAATAATATTCTCTTCGTACGTTCCAAAAATATTCTCTCAAATAAAACTCAAAGAATCATTCGGATCAAAATTTTCTACTTCCCAAAGCTGGAATTTTGATAGGATAAATGGAGCATCCAAAATCGGCGTCTTCGCTGTTTCAACCAAGGCGTGAGAGTTTTTTGAAAACATAATCATCGTGTGGAGGTGGAGGGTAGAAAGTTTCGCACTCTTCGGCATTATCGTTGTTTACGTCGGTCCATTTGATTGGTACCATGTCGATTGCTTTTTGCCCGTTCTCCAAGATCAATAATAGTGATATATCAATCACACAAGTTCTTGACACAAGTTGACCAAAAGGTTCTGGAATAGTTTAACTATACTTGTCCATGTGGTAGTAATGTATAAATATTTATCCTCGTTGATAATTCGCGTAACTTCATCATTAATTGAAATTATTCCTTACATCAATTATACTATGTATTATAATTATAATGTACCATGTAATATTATACATACTTTCACATAAATATTTTCATCGGCATTCATCTTTGATAAGGTCGTTAAGATCAGCTATAAGTACATTCGCACACTTTTTTAAGATGATTCGTAATATAATTCTAACGAGTTTGTGGCGATCGCTATTATAGTTGAAGATTGATCTTACAGATGCATTTTATAACGATGGAATCTCATTTTTCAATCTTTTATGATATTATTATCCTTTCATTTCCGATGACTTGGAAGTAATTCTCAAACCTCTTCGGGTAAAAACCAAACGTGAAAAAAAAATTTTTAACGGAAAAAATCAAAGTACGTATCATTTCTACGTATGCGATTATTATGCGTCAATATTTTTTACTGTAATTGAAAAAGTTAAAGTTTTAATGATTTCTATGGTCTTTACAGGCAAACCACATCGATCGGAGAGAATCAAAATCCCAGAGAAAGATTTTGCGACTCCTGAGAGACAACAACAGATTCTGTCTTATGCGCCACAGCAAGACGAGAAATCAACTATTCCGAAGACGTCTCTGAAGCGTACGCTCCAAAGTGGGTCCTCGGCACAACCCGTTAACTCTTTCATCGAAAATCTGATAACTTAATACTCAGAAATACTAGAAAAAAGAAGGCCAGAATTATTATCGAAAAAGGGTATTGATTTTAGATGCTTCATACTCAGTTTACTAATGCTTATTTTTTTCAATCTATAACATTTTCAATATATATATAATTATATTGTCGCTGTAAAATATATGAAGTCAACTAATTTTCTGTGAAGATTCATGTATAATTTGTTCATATTTTGTAGATTACTTGGCTTTGATATTTCGAGGAGTCAACAACATCGTCGAGTTCCACGTATGGGGTATAAAGAGAGATTGCAATGATATCGTTGAATCTGTCGACCAGAAAATATGGAACAACAATGCTTCACCAAACATGGTTCTGAATGCTCGTATGCTGGCCAAGAAGTACAATTCAACTTTGCTCCTTGAAACGCTATCTGAGTTTACAGCTTTCTACAAGCTCTTGTCGATAAATGAGAACTCCTCCAAAGATTTTGTAATTGAAAAAACATTGAATATCAGAATGTTGACAGAGGAAAAAAACATTTTTGAAAAATTATGCCTTTTTCCAGGACTCATCGATGTGCTCGTTGTATCTGAAATTAAATTCGTTGACCAAAAATTCAACAGCAATTTTTAAGGAATACTTTCCCCGGGATTTGTCGACTCAAATCATTGCATTGTAGAAAAGCAGCATTAAACAGCACATATTCGAAGAAACCGTTTTGTCGAGAAATATACAAAGTAAGCAAAATTTATTATTCAGTAGTTCATATAACGAATTGTCATAATGCATTGATAATGAAAACATTCTAGATTTCATTGATGGCCAAAAAAGTTTGAAAGGCGAAAGACTCCGAGCAAAAAATTACCACAAGGCTTTGATGGATGTTTTGCCTAATGCGAAAGATTGGAGTGACGGAAGAACGAGGAGAAAGATTGGCCATGGCACCCACAAAGCTGCAAATGAAACACGGCTGAAAATTATTTTTTATCAAATGTATGCGTCGATAATAATATAAGATTTTATTAATAATAAATACTATTCCATTTCATTATTTATACGAATGACTAATGTGAATTGAAGTTCGCTAGGTTTCCGATAGTTTTCCATACCAGTTTTTCCACGCTATTCTCTAGGAGGGAACAGCGTTACATGGTTAGTCGGGATTCCTAGTGGGCAGCTTTTTTCACCTGTAGAAAACTTGATCGGCACCCCACTATTTCCCGAATCAAATTTCTACTACGAAATAAGCTTGTATCAATGAGCTGATAATCGCGTGTACTCGATGAAGAGAGTACTCGTCCAAGTAAAGTCGGTAATTGAACTATATGGACGATGATTCGAGGAATCATCTCGACCGGAAGGTACGACCCGCGGAATAGTCTATCCGGAGAATGGTCAAGCCGACAGACTTGTGAACTTGCGCCTACGGAATACCGATAAGCTACACCCGATGACAAGTGTTGCCAACGCGGAGATGAACGACGGCATAACACGCGACGCAAACGGAAGGAGTTCTCTACGTCACTAGCCATCGGCCATAGGGTAATTTCAATTGGAAGTGTACCTGTACGCAAGCTGACTGGGAATGTCTCGATCAATGCGCGTGATGCGATCGCAATTCGATGTTGATGTGCTGTTGCTCGGATCATCTCCAACAGCGACGTGTTGGCACTCTAAAGAATGCCAGATCAGTAATGATTTCATTTTTGGCCTGCAGCCAATTCGAATCCGCATAAAGCGTATCCAACATAGCGCGTGCAACTTCGCCAATGAGTGGCCGATGAATGGTTTACAATGTTGGGCGTTGATCCAAATACCAATGATGGGCCACTAATGTTCGATATGCGGCCCATGATCCTGGTATCAAAGTCGCCAGTTACACAATCAGCCAGTCATTCCACCGATGGTTGGTCGATCAATGGGAGCAATGGTTGGCCGACGATCAGGTGACATCGATGGACCGCTAATGTTTGATAAGCGGCCCATTGATCCGGTATCAATGTCGCCAGTTACACAATCGGCCAATTATTCAGCCGATGGTTAGCCGATCAATGGGAGCAATGGTTGGCCGCTGATGAAGTTACATTGATGGAACACTAATGCAAGATCAATGCCCCATATCTTGGAAAAACCCCTTGTTAGCATAGGTAGACGTCATTGACTCCGCACGCCGCTGACCGAACAGACACGACTTCAAAAGATGATTGAAAATTGAGAAATTGTATATAATTAGTTAGGTATTGAAATAGTTTATCGTATATCAATTAAAAGTAATGAATTATTTTTTGTTTTCTTTGTTCCGAGATGTTTTTTGGAATCGGTAATTTTTTTTTCAATTTTAATACCTCGCTTTTCAGTAATAACGTGAGATTTCGTTTATAAATTCGAATGATGTGTCGGCCAACTGAAGATGCCGCTCGTAGGAGAAAAACTTGCATCTATGAAACGTTTTATGAAGTATCTATAAAACGATGGGACCGATTTTTATAGAAATTGCACGGGACCACGTGGGAAGTATACCCTTTCTAACCATAAAAGAATATTCCGAATCGGGTCAGGCATTTTTGAGTAATCGCTGGACAAGCATGAAAAACATAGGTACAGGTCGAATTGAGAATCTCCTCCTTTTTCACAGTCGTTAATAACTCAATAATATGACAAAGAACTTATGTTTTCGATAACATTAAATCATTACCGATATTTATGGGTATTCAAGTTATGAACTACATAAAACTTTAACTTATTTCGTTGAATTATTCAAACATAGCATGGTTTAATATCAAATCAGTTACTTTATACAATGAGTAATTATTCAAAGTTATACCTAATTATTGCGGACTATTATTTCAAATACTGTACTGAGCGTGTTATATATAGAGTGGGACCAGCACTGGCTGATAGAACTGGGCCATTCTAGTACCTACACCCGAAAACAAAATTCGGGTGAATCGACGAAAATTGTTTAATCAATCCCGTTTTATTTAATTCAATTAAACATTCTTTTCTATCAACCAAATATGTATTTCATTCAATTATTGAGATGAACACTCGATTGTTTATCCCCTGCTTTGTATGCGAATTTACGGTTCTTGCTGATATCCGCTTAATTTTCGATTTCACACAAAAAAGTTGAAGATTTTTTTGTTACTTTCCAAAAAATCTAAAAAACTAGACGTTTGGTGGCAGAAAATATCGAAGAGGTTGAGAGTCATGGCGGAAAAATCATCAACTTATCATGAAATAACAAACAGAACGGACAGTTTTTTTTTAAAGAATTATTACGTCTTGTGATTATGTCATATCATTCTTTACCATCGATAAATCACGTGTGCGAAACCGGGTGCTGGTAAATTGAATTGTTTGAGAGTTCTCGCCCATAAGAAACTTAATTAGGAATCGGTTTTTATGGACTTATAATCTTGCGAGTGAAGGAATTTTTGAGAAAATCACTCTCAGTTGTAAATCGAAATCTACTGTACAATCGACTATTTTGCGTAATATTCTCGCACGTATATTGAAAGGACATTGAAAGAGATCGATTATTCTTTTTCCTTATTACGATTAATAATAGTAGAAACAGACGTTTGTACTTTGTAGCATCCTATTAATTGACAATAACGTTATCCAAAAACTCGCAATATTACTACCATAAAATTACAATTGGGACTACAATCTTTGGTAGTTTGAAAGTTTTGATTATAAGTATTTTTTATTCCTAATCTAATGGCTTATTCATTTAACTCGATCCTCATTCCCAGCGGCTCAATTGTCCTCGATTACGTGGTATAAGTCTTTCAAATGATTATCAACTTTACTGGTTATATCTTGTGTTTTGCTAAGGCGTATCATTCCTTCAGCATCTCCACCGAACACATTTTCGATACCCTTCAACGTATTTTTATTATAAGAGTCTATTATGTCCACACAAAAATATTAGCATCTGCCATTTCTCCTCTCACTTCAACAGAAAGGCATTCCATAATTCTTTTTTTACTTGTAATAAAAATTGCTCACGTTCGAAAATGTTAACGATACGGGACGTATTTATTGTCTTGAAAAGAAAGTTAGTAGAGGAGGTCGCGTAGTAACTTTTACTACTGTACTCAAACGCGCAACTAGTGTATAAGGCTTGACTCGTAAAGTCACGAGGGTACCTCCTTAAACTAGAAAATATTTAAAAAAAATTCTTGCTCCAAGCCAATCATAATGCTTGCAGATATCAGCAACGTGACAAGGGAAGTCAACGCGTACGAAGGACGCGATTGGAAAGTTTTTTCCCATTGCCAGGGAAACAGTGCAAAAGCGTATAAGCGCGTTGTTGACTTTATCCGAAGGTTCACAATGAGGCACGGATCTTCTCGTTGGCGGCAAAAATCAGAGATCAACCTCAAATAAGCCAAAATGCGGAGAGTAGTCGAAGAAGAAAGAAATACGAAATGGTATAGGACAAAACCGAGACTCGATTCGAAGTGAATGAAGCACGATCCGAAGGTGATTGCTGACAATGCGAGTACCGTGATCAAAGTCAACACGAGACATTGTCAGCTTGATGGGGAGAACTGGGACGCGAGCTGCTACAAGAAATTCGGAGTAGTCTATTAGGCTGCTTAACACGATGACGTTGGCGTAGCAACCAGCCGGCCGCTCGTGGGATCTTCGAAGAATCGAAATACCCAAAAGGAGCTACTCGCACGAGAACTCTGTTTTTCGGCAATTAATTCATCGACTATTCGCATCGAAGCTTAAATAAAAATGCACATCGTTTGGTTGACATCATTCGGAACGAACTACCTCGTTCTCAACGGAAATGATTTATCCATCGGTTAACGAAATTGCAAAGCTATGGTAATGATATTTCTGCTCCTCCATTTCCTCGGAGTCCATCGCGGTTGGGATAAATAGTTCGGGCGTTGCTAGGAACCGTTGAGTATTTTTCAACGTAAACAACGATTTCTCGCCTCGTTGAGCGATGCCAACTCACCGGCGATCTCGACGACAATAATTACGACAGCGAAGACACATTATTTCCGGTCGTAATGTTCGAGCAACAAGAAACTAATTGTCTCCGAAAAATAAGGTACCTAAGTATTATCGCTGTGATTTTGTCCTCACAAAGGAATGCTGACTTTAGAGAATCGTTTGTACTCAGCGTTATTGGGTGGCTGGAAGAAAGCGGTGCACACATCCTGATAGCCCACGCCCCGCAACACAAGCTTCCGCGCTTCGAATCAACAAACAGACCCTTAGCACGAGTCGCTACATGGAAATCGCGTTTTTACCAGGGCGGACAACACTTCTATGTGACTATCTGGTAGACGGATGAACTATTCTCTGTCACAGTTTTATTTTTACGCACAAATGCCACACGCAATTTGTCCACAGCCTGAAATAACATACATGGAGAGAGAAGAATAGTATCTATTGTGAATAGTGACGCCATCGAGACGAGAAATTTTCGACGAGATTCGAGACAGGACGAGAAATTTCCCGTCAGAAGATCGAGGTTCTCGTATCGTCTTCGAGAAATCTCGAAGTAGATTTCTTGTCTCATCGAGAATCTCGAGAATTTCAAGAATTTCGAGAATCTCGAGAATCTCAACAATTTTGAGACAAATTTTGAATTAGAATTGTTAGAAACATTTGTAAACCTAGACACACACGCGCATATTTATGGGGCATTTCAGCTTAATTCGCGGGGTCATCGGTCGGAACTCTTTCGATTTTGACCACAAATTATTTTTGGGTACTTTCAGACCCAAAATAAAACCTCCATTTTTTTCAAATTCTTTCTTCATTATTCATTATCCCGTATCCTATAATAGCTCTACATTATAGGGGCCATTTTTACATTGATGAAACTTTTTTCACCACATCGCGAGATGAACTAGTATTTCTTTCAATTTTTTTCCTCAAAAATACAAAATTAAAGAAAAAATACAATTATATCTTGCAGAAAACAAGAAGAAAAAATAATTGTGTCTAGGTAAAATTCGAGTTTCTGTTTAGTTGAAAAGTAAAATTTGTTGAAGAGAGAGAGAGAGAGAGAGAGAGAGAAAGAGAAAGAGAG
>OZ018310.1:11685899-11760019 GCA_963969455.1 Arge pagana | reverse complement strand
CATTTGTATTTTCAGGATCGTATAATTGTATTGTGATTTGTTTAGCAGCTTCATACAGTTCGTTTTCAGTCATATTTGACTGGTTAAAAACTGATATAGGATCTCGACGATTTGTATTTTTCTCCAAGTATCGAAATCGTGCTCTTCTTTTCTTTATTGTAAAGGGCACTCGTCGTGTCACAAGCCGAAAATGCATGGGCAAACAAGATATACGCTTTCATGTGTTTTTAATCTGACGATGAAAATAATCCATTGGCTTTTTTTCCAGGTGTGATTTTGTAAAAATATATAGTTTCCGTCGGTCAAGTAGGTAAGCGCGATGCACGAAATTATTGAGTCGGTGTCGTTACCAACACAGCTACAGCTTTACCATCGGCTTTCAATTGTAATGCAGTGTTCACTATCAAAGTATCAGCATCTTCACTTGCAACTTTGTTACTGATGATACGTCTTGTCAAATATGTGGATAGCACATCAACGAATCGATGTTCATTTGCTGTATTTGATAAAAATTTGCGCTGATTCATGGTTACTAATCGATCTTCGGCTATTTCCACATCAGCAGCAACTCATTTCTCTTTTCGGCGATATCTTTCACAGGATTGTGTTCCGATCAATTCGCTATTATAACCATCAAAAACAACTGTCGCGTCTGGACCAAAGTGCTTGATGATAAACGATGCATAAAGTTCGAATATAATTGTATGAGTTTTACCACGAGGCCAAACTACATGGTGCAATAACCATTCTCCATCTACAACTTTACTCGAACTTTGGACAATCGTTTCGGATTGAATACAAGGCTTAAAGACTTTGTACAGCTCGGATTTTGGTGTTTTTCGCATGGATCCCTGTTCATCGAATCAACTTAGCGGGTACGGAGCTAATTCGTAATTCAATCCCTTTTAATAGTTCACTATTTCCTTGAAAGAAAATAAAACTCCGTTGAAATAACAAAAGAGAATTTATTGCAAAATGCGTTTGATTTCTCAGACGCTTTCCGATGACTGCTGCTGATATTGGTTCAACTTTACACACATTTGACAGTGAAATATTATAGAAATTTCTTCCAACCATCAGTTCCATCCCTTGCAATCCTTTTTCAATGGCCATGTGACAGTTAAGCCCGGCGCGCACTAGAGCGACGCGCCGCGACGCGTAGAGCAGCGCAGCGACCGAGATAACGCGCACTGTAGCGACCGTTTGCGACCATTTGCGGCCTCGCACGACGCATGGTGAACATTTGACGACAATCTGGAATCTGAAGTCGACATGAACAGTTCGGATGAAGAAATTTTTGTCGTATCACTTCTTTGCGAAGAAGCGATATGCAAGAAGAAGAAATGGGTGCATGAACTCTGCAGCGATAGAGAGATGCATGGAGAGTTCCAAACACTATTTGACAGTCTCAAAAGAGACGACAGAAAATTCCAGAAACAAATAGAATCTGTCGATAGCCTGTTCGGTCCTGTCCGCGTGGTCTCTTGGTCGCTACGGATCTTCGGAAACCTCCGAGTATGCCTGAAGCATTGAAAAATCGTCGCTCGCGGTAGCTCGCTGCCTCTACCTAACGCCCACTTGAGCGCGGCGACGCGCAGCGCCGCGACCAGAATTCCCTGCCGAGAAGTCGCTGCCGGTCGCGACGCTGCTCCGCTCTGCGCTGCTCTCAAATGCGCGTAGCCCAATTTGAATACATAGGTTTGATTCTGGTCGCTGCTCTGCGCGTCGCGGCGCGTCGCTCTAGTGCGCGCCGGGCTTTACTCTCTGTTTCGGCGATGATCTCAGTTGAAAGAGAAATTAACTCCTTTTCATCCCTCAACGAACGATGTTCGTTGAACCAAAATATAAGTTTCTTTATATCAGCGCCATCTTTACTCGTTCGACTTGTCGATAAATCTGTGTGGTGTTCGCTCCATGCTGATTTCAACCCGATGTGATTTTCCAAATATTCCATTACATTGAAAACTGATGGCATTGTTAGCAAACATGTCGAAACGACACTGGCGGTTACGCCATTACCATGCTTTAGATCAGTACCGAAAAGTCGATTCAAGGTTTGCTCGATGGCCATGTCACTCCAAACCCCGCACCGTGCTTTGTCGCTTCTGCGAATGGTGAAATATCCATGTGTCGTATATATGAGGAATTCGTCATCATTGATAGTAATCTCCAAGTTGTATATATCTTGAAGATAAATTTGAGCACACTTTGCATAAGCAAAATGTCCAGATGCGTGAAACAACGGTAACATGTTTCTCGCACTTTGTAGGGGAAGATTCCAATCGCCTGTACGTTCAGTTTTAATGAAATGCAGAGCATATATAATACATTTGAAATACTGGATCCATAATTTAGCGGTCGCTTCTATACTTTCCATTGAATCCATTTGTTTCAAAAATAACTGCTGTAAATAATGAGGGTTCCCTTTACAATGATGAAAGTGCCCTTTACAATAAAGAAAAGAAGAGCACGATTTCGATACTTGGAGAAAAATACAAATCGTCGAGATCCTATATCAGTTTTTAACCAGTCAAATATGACTGAAAACGAACTGTATGAAGCTGCTAAACAAATCACAATACAATTATACGATCCTGAAAATACAAATGAGATAAAAATTAGTGAGTAACGATATAAAATGTCCGCCTCGTCAGTTGTGAGTATGAAAAAAAAATCATCTTTGCCGACATTACCGCCCACGGAGTCATCATTACGCCAGCACGCGAAAAGGGTTTACCTACAATCACAGCGGTGGTTAGGAAATCCATTACTTCCTGGACAATAGGGCTGGAAAAGACAAGGTTTTATGCTTCAGCCAGTATTGAATGAGGAACCACCTGCGCTAGAAAGATGACTTGACAACGTAATATAACACAATCTACTGCTCGTTTGATCTTACGAATTGAATTTTTCCATTGATAATTAACAAATGTGTATCATTATTTTACAGCTGTTTTGTGGGTGTCAGACCGACTGTTCTACAACCCGAGTTGCATGCAAGAAGGCCCGACTGCCGTGAACTCGATTTTCTAAAGAGCACAACGGTCCAACGTGTGATAATGCACCTTCCAGTCGCGAAATCATTGAACTTGATGACGTGGAAGAAATGCCAGACGAAGAAAATAACGAGAGACCTGAGGCAGACGATGAGCAAATGACAGATGATGAAAGTGAAGGGTTGCGTGCGACAATGTATTGAGGCAGGCGTTGAGCAATCTCGGTATAGTTTCTATGACTGACGAATATAAATTTGTTAATTAAAACAAGTGATGATAGCTTCGTGATTATATAATATCGTCTCCGGAATAACTTAATTTCTCCTATATTATTAATTTAGTTGATAAATATTGTCGCAAGTTCGTCCTAAAATCTATATGATAATGAAACGTAATTTTATTCAATTGCTCCACTCGCACATGAGAAAGTTTAGCTATCATTATTTTTTGAGTTTCTGCTTACATATATACGAGTTTGATAATTCTTTTACTTCAATTTTGAATGAACCTAATTATTAAAGGTGTGAAGTACAATATATGTAGAAAGCAATTTGCCGAATACTTTTTGTAGCAGACGTTGTGGGCTTTTTGCGAATAGTAAACAATAAATATTTTATTTTCAATCTCAAAACCCCCCACTACTCTGTAAATTTTTTGAAGAATCTGTGGCAATGAGAATTTCACAAATAAACATGTACAGAAAATGCTGCGTGGAAGATATTGCAAAAAGGTAAATTTGGTTTGCACATATTGTTTATTTTGATAACCTCCCACCCTATTTCAGGAGCCAAGACTATTTTTGTCGTCACATTTTTCGGAATCAGATATTTTCTATTTTGGGAAACTTACAATATTGCCTCTGAAGAAAACCACAACGAATTATCAATTTCAGAGTGACTTGACTGTCAGGATTCGTAGCAACGGATCGCTGTCATAGTCCAAGCATAGGAGCAAATATTTATTGACGGCAAGCTAATTTTTTTCCATAGGTAGCAAAAAATACGTTCAATGAAATGTCACTCACCCAACGTTTCGCCGATGAACATTCGATTGTTTATCCCATGGTTTGTATGCAAATTTACGGTTTTTTGCTGATATCCGCTTAGTTTTCGATTTCTCACGAAAAGAGTTGAATATTTTTTTGTTACTCTCATAAAAATCTCAAAAACTAGACGTTTAGTGGTGCAAAATATCGAAAAGGTTGAGAGTCAAGACGGAAAAATCATCAATTTATCATGTCTCGTCATTATGTCATATCACTGTTTACCATTGATTGATCACGTGTGTGAAACCTAGAGCTGATAAGGTAAATCGTTTGAGAGCTATCGCCCATAAGAAACTCAATTAACAATCGGTTTAATGGACGTGTGCATTAGCCGAATCGACGCCGATTTTTTCATTCCTTCATTGTCGATCAATACATCGAAAACCGTGGTCATTTTCCGTTCAAGAATATTTCTGCGAGTGAGGGCATTTTTTAGAAAATCACTCTCAGTTGTCAATCGAAATCTATTCTACAATCGACTATTTTGCGTAAAATTCTCTTACGTATATTGAAAGGACAATGAAAGAGATCTCTTTTAGGGAAAGGTGGATAATATCCAAATTTTTTCAGAAACGATTAGTGAAAATAAAATGCATTTGGCTTCACTCTCTTATTCACACCCCTACGATGGGCACACCTATAGTTCAGCAAATATCCTCGAAATTCACGCTTTGAAGTACACATCTCTTTGAAATATTGCATTCGGGGATTCGTGGTGTTGTTCCTAAGGGTTATAATTACCGATTTATTAGACTTGAGATTTGTAAAGGTTATCAAATTCAAAAATTGACTTTAAAAAAATTCTTTTCGTCATGTATAGCTCGATCGATTGGAAATCGCGTGAAATAGATTTCTAACCTGATGAAAAAAGATCTTTTTTCAGAATTTGTTCACAAAAATTAAAGCCAAATCTGAAAAAAACAAAAAAAAAATCTTCTCGCCAAGTATAACTTGATCGATTAGAAATCGTGTGAAATGGATTTTCAACGCGGCGTGGAACGAACTCTTTTTCCGGCAGAATTTGGTTCAGAAGAATTCTCAAGAGAACAAGTGAGCCGAAAATCCGTTCTTGCGTTCACGATGCGTCGCGTCGAGTCGAACGAGAAAGAGAAGGCGTGAGCTCCTCTCACTCGCACTCATCAAGGACTTGCGCCGTGTCTTCGGTCGTGTCCTATACGCTGGTACCGATGGCATCTAGTGCATTTTGGTAAAATAATGTTGCTGGTGAGGACATAATTCCGCGCAGAATTCTCCGCTCCACACAATGGTCGAGCTATTTTCCGTCTATCAATAGTAAATTCTCGAAAAAACGCAAAAAACGTCAAATTAGGCTAATATCTCGAAACGCCGTCCATGCAGCTCAAAAATGACTCCAGATTCAACTTCTCGAGGGTCCAAAACCCTGACATATCAAAATTCAACCAGGTTCTCCATTTTTCCAATTCAGCACGATTTTGACTGGACTATTAGACCGGTCTGGTCGTGCACCGTCGCGTGAGCGCTTGCTTGCCTCCTGTTGTACCCGCGGAAAGCGTGAGATCGCCCCCGCCAATCGCCTCTACGTGAGAGCCCGGATCTACCCGATCCGTCGTTTCCGTCGAATCCATCCGATTCATCGATACCTTTCATAACAGCGGACAAGTGAGGTCGCGCATGCGCATAAAAAGGTACTAAAATCAGCAAACAGAAAATCCTCCACAGAATTGAGCTGAATTTCAAATGACAACCTTCAGATCCCGAGTAATGCGGACTTCGAAATTGCGACGTTCGTCGCTCATACGTGTTGTGTTAGCTGAAAACTTTAATGTCGAAGATTGACTCTCGGAGTCGTAAATGCACAGTCAACGAAATAATATTTTATTCAATTACATAGTCTACACTATATTACAGGTTTTCTGACGTAACAACCACACAGGTTGACACACACCCAGAGGTCGAATTTGTGACAATATAATCTTTGAAATAAACGCGCTAAAACTAGTGAAAAAACAAATGAAATGACTAACGTAGTGAACCGACGATGTAACCGGACAAGGAAGAACATTTCTACCTTCTTGGGACAGTCGCCGACGAACGAACACGCGTCAACGGTCCATTCCAACAAAACGTGATCGATGAAGTATCAGCAATCATCGCAGAATATAAATCATTAACATGTATTGTCAACATCCATTCAATTCAAGAATATCATCAGAGGTGGGATTTTGGGAAAAGATTTGTTAGCAAACGCCATTTTGCACCAGATTCCGTAGTTGAAGTTTGGAATGCAAATCGTCATACAACGAAGAAGGATCATCGATAATCGTTGAATAAGGAATTGGCGCATGGAAGCATGGGACAAAGAAATTCATCGTCTTACTGCGAAACAATAACTCCAGAAACAACTCTTCGAGGAACGCAGAAGAGAAAAGACCAAGATCAGTCCAATCATTCACCATTTTGAAAGTCAATCAAGACATTTTTATGAAGATTGTTCATTGAAAAAGTAAGACATCCCATGAAGCAACATTTGAAACCCTGAAGACGTATTGACGTGTGAGAATGGACGAATGTGAGAGCGAACGAATGTCGTTTATTTAAATTGATGTCACAATCACTCTATAAATGCAACTATCAAATTTCGAGATATTAATTCAATCATATTAAATTTCAACGTGTGAACATTTTTTGTGTTGATAAAATCATCTAAATTTACAATGTCCTTGAGAAAATGTATTTAGAAACGAGGTAAAATTGTACTACAATCTGGCGACGCTCTATCTCCACTACTGTGCACGTACCTACCAGAGCTGTGTTGAGGTGGATATAGTAGTAGAAATCCAAAAGTTTTTCCCCTGCTAGTACCGACCGTCGCAGTGACATCTTGCAAAAAAAACTTGGAAATCGAAGGGTGAGTTGCGAGCGTTGAATGCAAAAAACCAAAACCTGACGATAAGCGTGAAAAGTAAGGCGTGCAAGAATCGCGAAATGGAATGCGAGACGATGAAAGAAAAATCGAAGGGTAAGAAGTGAAAGTTTGCGAATTGATAAATTGGATGGCTAACACGGCAGCAGATTCGCAATTCGACGCGATGGACTCGCGTCGATGAGTGAAAAATGCGCGACGGATCAGACAGATCGTTGTACCGTCCGTCTGACCAGCAACGGTCTGTCTCTTCTTTCTACCCCATCGCGATCTCATGTTTATCTTCGATGTCGGCGCACGATCGGACGAGAAAGTTGTTCGTATGGTATATAGGTGAATATATAAGATACGAAGGCAAATCTCCAATGGGCGAACGGGAAATCACGGAAGAGCAACGAATATGTTGTAAATTAAACTAAGTATTCCCCGCGAAATTTACGTGCCGCGAGACGCTCGAAGAGAAGCAATCGGCCCGGGGAGGAATTCCACACTTAAGTCGGCTCGTTTGGCGGCGTGATGCAGGAGAGCGTGCAAATTGTTATCTCAATAGTTGCATGAGAGGTGAGTCGGTGCACTATGCAGAAATTCGACAATTTGCACAAAGCAAATGGAGCGTCGGCCTCCTTTCTAGGCACAATTTCATGGAACTCGATCGGCATGGATGTCTCGTCGCACCGAATGTGCAGATCATTGCTAATTTAATTGCCCATTGGCGCCTCGAATGTGAAATAAGTCGGTCACGGTTAAATCGACCCTCTGAAAAATTATTTCCACGGCGATTTTTATATTTATCGATTTCTCAATCAACCGAGGTGATATCGTCCGTTTCCTAATTTACTTCAAAGTCAAGATCACATGGAATTAATGTCGGGTCAGTTCCCCACAAATTTCTCTTGACCACTCTGTAATTTTGCTGGTCTGATTCTTCGTTCGAATGACATGGAGCTTCAAAAATGTCATATTGCCAATTTCATGTCGAAGCCTATTTATTGTGTGATGAAATGTTTTCGTGTAATTCTTCACTTACCGTTCACGCTTGTTACCGTGAGCATGATGCAGTGTAGCTATTTTTCATCGCTCACCATCATGTCGAGAAAATTCGTACCAAGACATGCAAGAAGGATACAATTTACCTCGAAACTCTTGAAAACCGCCGGCTAACTTTTTTAGCATCGTTTCACGATTTGACAATTTTTAGAATAATACGAATCTTACCCCGTTTCCAATTTATTTCTGTAAAATTTGACGCACAACCGACAAAATATTGGAAACAAATCTATTAAAAATCCTAACTAATTACACACATCAACGCGAATTTTGGGTCTGAGTGTCAAATATCAGTTTCCGATTTTTTTTTTGGGTAACCAATAAAAGAGAAAATAGTTTCATTGGTTAAAGGTTGCTTCTGTAGCCAGGAGAATATTTATCCGGTTCATATTTTTATCTGTTGAAAGAACAAAACAAATATAATTGTACATTATGTTTATTGAGGATAATCAGCCGGTATTGTAAGCAGTGGTTATGCGGCATGAGAGGGGTAGGGATTTCGTCAGTGTTCCAATTTCTGAACCCGAAAAAATCAGCTTTTCAATTCCTCATTACAATTAAATTCGGGGACTCACGGGATGTATTAGTATTTTGAATAGTATATTATTGTCATTACTTCTGATAACAAATCTTCATTTGTTTTTCAAATTACTT
The DNA here is from genome assembly GCA_963969455.1 of Arge pagana. Lineage (NCBI taxonomy): Eukaryota > Metazoa > Arthropoda > Insecta > Hymenoptera > Argidae > Arge > Arge pagana. The sequence goes on along the minus strand of OZ018310.1, from coordinate 11,751,372 downwards.
TGGGAATTACTTTGCAAAGAAATGCTCTGAGACAGCGGCATCGTCGCCCAGTAGGAAGCATTAGCGATACAGGTTGGCAGCACTGACCTGCCAACGAGGCTGTTTCAACCACGTTCACTAAAAATATAAACGTCAAGTGAATGTCGGTGTAGAAAAAAAATTCGTGGTGGAATTCCAGTGTAGACGTGAGCGTGGAAAAAAAAACAAATTTCGAAGAGACAAGGAACATTTAAAAGATTGTGCGCAATTCTGTGCACGTTTGCTTCTATTTTCGACATAAATTTTCACCGAGAAACACATGATCCCAATCACCACCAATTTTAATGCTAATCGTCGACCCAATAGTCGCATACGGATATGAAGTTTGTGCGTGGAGTGATCTCTCACCTATAACCGCAGTTTCATCCAATTTGAATAATTTTTCGAAAAGTTCATCAAGATCTTGTAAATTTCCCATAAGAGCACGTGTTAAGCGATGGTTTTTCATAAATTTGTAACTTTTACGCGGGGAACTAAAAAAGTTCAAAACTTTGCATACGGTTGCTGTACGAATCGAAGAACCTTGGGGAAAAAATTCATTGAATCCTTATATTTTTTAATTTTGTTAAAATACCGATGAAACATCGTTGAGTTAATTGATAACTCACAAATTCATCAGTTTACGAATTTATTGAAATTCGTTTACAGATGAACCTTGCCATTCTTTTTTTCTGGTCATGGGTACTTTTTCTCACCAAAGTGAAAATGTAATCTTCCATCATAGCTCCGTTCTATTGGCGATAACGACGATCAAAGTCGATAATATCTTGATGAAACGTTCTTCTTGTTCTTCCCAGTACGCTCCCATCTTGTTTCCAAATTTATCGGAATGAGCATGTAGCATATGATTTTTTAGAGACATCGCGCAACCCAGGGTCTTGAAATTCTTCAACATATTTTCAACTTATTTTTGGTAAGTTTACTAGATTTCGAATAGGTCAGTCGCAGTAGGCTTGAAAAATCATCTCTTTTTTGTCCAATTTGAATTTTTTATCTCGCACATGAATAAACGTGCCACACATATAATAAAATGCATCAGCAGCACATGTATACACTTTCATGACGACATTTTAACTTCTTTGTAGTTTGTACAAAACACTCGACTATTATTTTTTACTGACTCGCCATCTTCGAGGTATCGCACGAAGGTATTAGTACCACTTGTTCTTGCACGGTGTGTTTGAATGAACGGAAATTATCGAATACCCCACAAAAACCTACATAATATCTGGGAAAAAAGTCCCACAATATCCTACTGGAGAAAAATACAAAAACCTGTGGCCAGTCTCTGTCGTGAACTCAGGGAATAACGCCGAGCACCACGGCATCGCACAGTCGGACCTCGCTGATTCGTGTGGTGATATCTAACAATCATGTCAAGAGCTACATACTCGGTGGGCACATTCGTTTCTACGACTCCCCTACAACAATACGCATTTTACCGCATATTTTCACCAATCTGCATTGGTGACTACTACTCGATCTACTACTGCGTTGGAAACTGCTCGATAAATTTCGTACAAATCCTTCCACCAAGCTCATTCGAACTTGAACGATTAGTTCTGTAAATTTCATCACTTAACATAGCGTGGTTGAGGAATTATGACGCAATGTTTACAGGCATGAAAGTTCGCTAGGGTAAATGATTCATGGCATGGACTTGGCGGCGATTCGCTGCCGCGACTCTTGATATTTCCATAATATCAAGCGTGATAAAGGTATGTTTACTCGATTTTGGTGCGGACTGAATTGAAAAATGGCGGAATAAGACCAGACACAAAAAAAAAGTTTTATTTTTTAAAGCGTGTTATTTGTCGTGTCGCATCGTACCTCCTCTAATTCACCTGAGATGCTTTGATCACCCCAATTTGTGACTCGGAAACACGCTCGACCGATTTCCAATCCTAATTGGGGTGCCCCGGCTGACCTCGAGTCACAGTATTACCCTTTTGATGTGGACAAAACATGTAGAGTGGTATTACTAACGACGCGGTTGTATCTATCTTTCAAAGAAATATAATTGAGGTCTGCAATAATCTCAACCTCAATTAATTCGTCTCTGCTTCGCCGCATTGAATCTTGGAACGCGTCGCTATCAAATGTACTGCTCGCAGTGTAATGAAAAAACTGCGAAGTCGAACTCATTTTTAGTCGCAAGCATATAATCAAAGACAAGAGATTGCAAAGAATCGGAAAACACAATTGAATAGTACTGATGTTCCGGATGACCGAACGAGTCTCGCTTCTCTTTTGTCAATCTTTTTTCTCTTTTGTCGGGGCAAGAATACGTCGGGCTTCGGGTCTCTCTCCAGACGAGGGTCCCGATACAATGAAAAAAAAAAAATAAACAAAAATACCGAAAGACAACCTTTGACATTCCACAGATAACTCTGATCTTGGTGCGACCCACGGTAATTAATGCTTGCGCGAAGACGGCAGGGCAGGGGGGGGGGGGTGTCGTTCGAAATAGTGAAGTTTGCCAATTAAAGACGCTCTGACGTTTCCACATTGACCGTCCAGTGAGTCGGGTTACGTGAGACGGAATAAGGTGTGTTAATAAATTTACACATATACATGTGTATTAATAAGCATATCGATTATATGCTTATTCGATATTTCATATCGTTGATTATATTTGAGGGGCTATCGTATCATTGGCAGGGCAAGGGATATCGAACGTTTTAACAGCGTAAAATCGTAGAAATAAATATGAATGTTCACGCTCGAGGCTTGATGTTTGCCAGAACAACTCTTAACCTTCCCGCAAATGGACTCATTGTTCTCCGGCTTCTCTGACATCTCGTTTCCTTGACTCCTTAACGCTTGCAGGAATTCGAGGCGAAAAACCGATACCCACGCGGCCCGAGGGACCGAAAAACCGAGTCCGCTCTGAGATGACGTGGATGAATATTCTACGGATTCATGAATTTCATTTGTGCACGGATCACCGACTCATATCTTTCCACGAGTAGCTATTGAGGGGAGCGCTTCGTGGTTATACGAGAAAACCTCGCCAACTATTTTCATCTAAGAATAGAACAAGAACCTGTTTGTGATCTCTTCCGTCGTCTCTGGCTCCGTCTTATCTTCGATGTCTCTTAAAACCATCCACAATTCATCCGTATGCCTGTCTATCTTCCTCCTACGATTTCCGATTCTCGACGTCTATCCACAGACAATAATGGCTCCGGTCTTCGAGGGCTCGCCCAACTTTGGTCTGACACCCGAGACTAGTCTTCATATATGCGCATTTAGTTTCGACGGCAGTTCAAAATTGCACGAACTTCCGTCTTCTCTTAGACTAGATATATGATTCTCCGTCAGGTTATAAGTTTTTCCGCTAAACTATTCTCGATAAATCGTGTGGACATATTGAAACGAGTCTGATAGGTTTGTTCAGTCGAACCCTTTCGAAAAATGCACATTATACTGTTAGTAGAACCGTTCACGATGTACGTGAGCATCATTTCGCAATATTTTGTAGCACAAGAGAAAGAGAGGGGAAGCGAGATCTTCACTTCGTTAAATTGCCTCAACTAATTCATCTTGAAATCTGCTTGTGCAATTTGAGTATTTCACAAACGTTTACCAACGCGCGATGCTGTCGATATTCCCGTGTAGGAACCGCCAGGTATGCAACTTCGCCAATGAATGGTTTACAATGGTTGGCCGATGATGATAATACCAGTGATGGGCCACTAATACTTGATAAGCGGCCCATGATACCGGTTTCAAGGTCGCCAGTGTAAAATACTTCTTTCAGGGATATGCGAATTGGAATTTCATTGTATGGATGATACTAACGTGGAAAGACGATAGACGCAACATGACGATACAATGAGAACGATAACATAAAATCAAATACGAATTATGAAGACTCGATTCCAAATTACTGAGGGTGTTCGTTGATGTCATGGGACGAGCTGGCTCCTATCTCTCGAGGTTGGGTCTTCCTTCGTCCAAATCCACGGTGTGCGAGATCTAGTTCGTTCCTTTGGGCCCGTCCAAACTTTCTGCACCGCAGGTCGACTCTGAGGTGATCTTCCCATTGATGACGTGACACCGTTCCGGAAGCGGATAGATTGCAAGGTTGATGTTGTCCTGGTGACGATCCCCGAGAGATAGAGAGCGAGGTGATGCCGATCGTTCCGCAGGTTTCCAAGATCACGAGGCATACGTTAGATTTTCCCCACCCCTTCCCCTACAAGCTCCAAATTGGGCGTCATTTTCGCAAAATTCGAGAAAAAGAGCTAGCGCGTTGCTCGCATCGTCACGCGCGAGGTCTGAATATTTCAACAATCACGAATGGTCGTTACACCAGTCACAAAATCGGCTAGTCATTCAACCAACGGTTGGCCGGTGATCGAGTTACATTTATGGACCATTAATGCCAGATCAATGGTCCATACCTTGGAAAAATCCCTTATTAACATATGCTGACGTCAATGACTCCGCACGCCGCTGACCGAACAGACACGACTTCAGAAGGTGATTAAAAATTAGGAATTTGTACATAATTAGTTAGCTATTAAAATAGTTTATCGTTTATTAATTGAAAGTAACCAATTATTTTTTTTTTCTGTTTCGGTATGTTTTTAAAGTCGGTCATTTTTTTTCTAATTTTAATTTTTTGATGTTCAGTAATAAGGTTAGATCTCGTTTATAAATCCAAATAACGTATCGGCCAACTAAAGATGCCGCCCATGAGAGAAAAACATACATGTTGGAGAAAATGTAGAACCCTCTGCAATACTCACGTATCTGTGTGCGTGCGAAGTAGTGGGACACCCGCCCCTCTCTTCGTGTACTTTGTAACGATGTTCCCGATCACGGGGACCGTTACCGCACTACTCTACGGTGGAACCTCGCCATGATAGTTTCTTACTCTTTTATTACGCGAAGCAAGCTCTTCGTATTTACATTTAATAAACGTTTACAACGATCAACAAATCACTCTTCGGTCCGTAATTAACCTCAACAATACATCTGTAAAACGTTTCATGAAGCATCTGCGAAACGATGTGACGGATTTTGAAAAAATTTAAAGGGAAGTATACCCTTTCAAACGAACAAAAAATCGAGTGATCGATGAACATACATAAAGATTTCATTCGGATAAGAGAGTGCTCAGCGTGTTATGCGAAATGGAAAATTATCAAAACGTTGCTGTAAAAAAAAATTATCCTCAAATTATCAACGACGTTATTTTCAACAGGCAACATTAATTGAGCATTTCCTATATTCCACGCAAACGTCGTGTGCTCCTGGTTGCCTTCAAGAGTCGTTGGTTCGTGGATGAGAATTAGCATTTTGTCGTGAGGCCTGCCGCTGACTGGGAGTCCTTTGAGAATAATGGGAATGAATGGTTTGGAGAGTCTCGTAAAAGTGGAAACCTCGAGGGACAAAAACCGGCCGATTGATTGGTAAGGGTGGCCGACGGAGTCGAAGTCGGTGCCCCTTCTCACGTTTCGCTTCATAGAATCGACGCTCGATGGGAGCTATCGGAGTGAACAGGAGAGAAAAATGGATTAGCACCATTTAGGTCGCAAGCTATGAAAACGTTGCGTCGCATGATCTCCGTTGAGCTGACGATGTCCTTTTCTCATGTTTCATCCTCCATGCCATCGAGTTATGCAGCGAGCTTGAAGATAATCAAGATATCCGTGTCGTTCGGCGTCGTCGTTCCCTTCCCGTCGGTTGTTCATGCCAAAAAATTCATGCCCTTATTCACGATTTCCGAGTGAAGGGGCCGAAAATCGACGAGAATAGCAACTGTACCTTTCTTCCTAAACTCTACACCGTCATGAATCAGTCTTTGAAAAAATTCTCAAGGGATTTGAAAACTGACAAATCGATTAACCAAAAAATTACGTCGCCGTCGTTGGTATCGACTTGAACATTTTTCCATCATAACAATTTGCATCAGGTCGAGAAATCAAGAAATTCAGAACCATCGAGAAATTCGATAAACTTCAGGATCGTTAAAGAAGATATCAGGAAAAATGTTCTCTTTCACAGCCCAGTTTAAGAGATGTCGAAGAATAGTTTCGAAATGATTTTGAAAAATAAAGTACGACGATGCGTATAAATCTATATCGTGAAAATCTTTCATTATCGATAATTCCTCATAATTATTGAAAGCGAGCCCAACCTCCCCTACGAAAAATTCCAAGTCAATACATTCTCATGGGGCAACGCGATAAAAGGTCTCTTGATATTTCTCAATAATCAAGAACAAACATAAATTTTTTTAATTGATCGAACGACAATCACATTTTCCTATTAATACTATCCTTCGCCTGGCTGCTAGTAGATGTCTGTGCAGTAATTGAATTTTCATTGCGCGCGCCGAATATTCTCATCTTTGTAGGACAATGAAATACTAACCGAGATAAACATATTTGTCAGCTTATTGGAACTGCCTGTTAGAAACATCATAGATCACGCCGCTGCGTGACTTGTGTATGATTATTCACGCTGTCAGAATATCTTCATGGTAATTTCGTGGTGCGAGGCTCGAGTATTCGTAGTTCATCAGCATTCATTTGGAAAGCAAGAATATAACGAAAATATCATTTTATTGCTGCCTATTAGGCGCTCGTGTTGGTACTCGACACATCCACGCGAAATTGTTGACGAAAAAAGGTAGTCCGAAAAATCTTGAATTAGGCGCACGTTGAGTTGTGGATTCGACAATAGTGTTGAATTTACAGACTAGACGAAGTAAGCTGCAGTCTACCGGTTTCGACCATTTGAATTGAAACAGTAAGTAATAATTCGGTTATTTGCTTACTTACAGTTAGACCATTGTTTCGTCAATTATAGGGCTGTATCAATATCGTTATGGGTCGAAACCAACCCGATCAACCAATTTTTTCAGTTTATCCTAATCATTTCGATTATTTTTTAGTTTATCATAATCGTGTCAGATTTTTTATACATTTCCAAATATTTTTCAGACGCATCGTCAGGATAAGTGACCCTCGATGAAAGAGTCATCACTTTCTGCGTAAAGTTTCTTCCCTTGAGAAAAAACATTTTTTAACTACATATTACGTTTCAAGAGTTGAGAACACTAAAAAAATAGGACACTTTTGCCGTGCTTGTAAAGTCATAATAACAATAATTTCAAAGTAGCGTTGCTTTTTCCCCGGTGTTTTCTTATTATTTGAAATTTGAGTGTCTTATCCGCTGATTTGTATTGTAAAATCGGGTGTCTTTTTCATATTTTGCGTGGTTATCCCCGCATGCAAAATTTGTCGTGCCGTTAAGTAAGTGCCCCGTCAATAGAGAACTGTTAGGCTCCCGGGAATGTAGATCCGGCACTATTATTGAATAATACTTATTCCTCTGAATGCAAACAAATTTTCAGCACGCTCTCAGATTTCGACACGGATCTTTTCAAACGCACATGCAGAAATGTCGACGAGGGTACGATGGTTGACCGAAATATTAGCAGCGTAACGCGAAGCCGTACGTGCCGGTGTCCTCGTGTATGGTTTCACCTTATTGGCGAAGAGGTCGTTCCGGGTTTATTTCCCCTTTTATCCAGATATACGTATCCGCATTCAACCGTGACGAGGGTCCCTTGGAATCTGCTGCGACGGATTCAACAATTTTGTTTGTCCTTCGGCAAGAAATCCGTTACCTAGCTACGCTCCTTGTAAAAATTTGCTCACCCACTCGATTTCACTTGCAGATGGAATGATTTCACCGCGTATCGTTCGAGTCCACGAGCAGAAATCGATTTCAATCCATCGTTCCGCGTCGGCTTGATTCTTCTGAATGTTCGTAGCCCAACATTCATAAAACGAAGCGTGCTTCTCCGAGCTGCAGCGAGTTTCTTCGCGAGTTCTGTCATGCGGTAGAATTTCTCGTACCCACTTTCCTCGGTCGAGTGGGCACTGCAACCAGTGGCATGGTTACAGCTTTGAGGTCACAGTCTTACGGAACATGGGTACCTGGCCCGAGATAGGTCAAACGACAGGGGAAAAAAATGTGCAAATTTGTACCCCGGCGATTTTTACCTATGCGCTTTAAACCAAAACTTATAATAACCATTATTGTAAAAAACAAAATTCCCCATATTTTACGTCGAATACATTTTTTCATAAAACTCACCGTTTCCAATTTGTGGCTCATTCAACGAATGGTTTTTTTTATCTCCGTCGATAACTCTGCTAATAATTGATTAAACAATAAAATGCCTCAACGACTTCAGAAAGATCAGTCAATTTACTATAACTTTTACTCGAAACTTTCTCTTCTAATGTTCATACCTTCGGAGTCACAAATCGTTAATTGTGATAATGCGCTGTGCGCCTATCATCATCGACAACGCTGACAACATCATAGAGGTTTTCCCAAATTTATACCAACGTGATGAGGCCGACGCAGTATATTGGATAAACCAACGACATTGTTATTCATTTCTGAATACTGTTTTCACTTGCTAATACATTTTTTATAACTTTTCAATAAGTATTCCCGTTTCCTAATCTTTCTTTTCATTGTGAGGTATAATCATTATTGATAATTACTCGATGCTGCAGACGAAATTTGAAGTATTGAATATTTTTTAATTGCACGAAGTAGAATATTAATTTCAGAAGAATTCGTTCGCGTCACAGGTAACAAAATGCATTTTTCAGTTTCAAATAAATCAATGTTATTGATATTTTTTGGAATTTAGTTGTTGAATTTACATCGTTACCCTCTGTTCACTCAGTTTTATTAACCTTGCACTCGATACTGAAAAACTCAATACTTTATAGCTTTAATAGTAGAGGAGGATAAACAGAACGGTTAGGTATATGTCAAACTTCGTCAAACGTTTACCGGGAAGGCGCCGTCAAGCGCGCGGAGACAGCGCATTACGACAATTGACGCGTTATAACTCTGAAGGTATGAATATTAGAAGAAAAAGTTTCAAGTAAAAGTTAGATTCAATCGATTGATCTTTCGCAGTTCTCTGAAGTATTATTGTTTGATCAATTATTAGAAGAGTTAGCGACGGAAAGAGAAAAACCCGGTCATTGAATGAGCCATAAATCGCACACGGTAAGTCTTATGAAAAACTTTATTGAGAAAAAAAAATGGGGAATTTTGTTTTCTACAATGAAAGTTATTACAATTTTTTGTCTAAAGTTCACATTTACCGAGATATCGGCCGATAACGTTTTCTTAAGAGAAAAAATGTTTAGAATTTGAACAATTTTCAATATTTTTTTCGAATTTTTAAACATTTTTTTACCACCGCAAATTCAATGCTGTTTTAACTTACTTCTGTTTCAACAGCTCTCGGTCTCGCCTACAACCTATTAGTGAGTAAAACAAAGTTTCCCCAAAAATGACCCACTCCAATAAACATGTAGAAAAAACTTTGAGCATTTTAAGCCGCGGAAAATTGAAAATTAAGTTCCGACTGAAGCTTGCATCGCGAATTGACCAATGCTTAGTTTCTTAAGGCTACAACCGAGAAAAACTATAAAAATCACGATCCAGAAATTTTCCCTGGACGATGATAACAATCTTATAATTTTTGTCGTTTCCTGGCCCTTTTCTCCTCAATTGACCTGTGCAATTGAGTTCTACTCCCCTTTTCTCCTCTTTGTCGAGTTTCACTTTGTAGCATCCAGCAGTAATCTGCAAACATATTCACTCCCCACTGTCCCTGAATTGTACGCTGTTGTATGCAGTTTGACCCCCAATTTTGACTTCAGATTCGTGTTCAGCGGGAAAATACTCCGGAAAATAGTGGACACCCAGCACAGATCACTTTTCTAATTTTGTGGACCTCTGTTATCAATATTGGCAATTTCTACCTGGATGGTTGAAGTGGAGAGGCGCGGAGCTTCGACGTACGACTCGACGCATCGCGACAACGCGACTCGAGGAATTCCGCGAAGACGCAGCAAGGAACTGCAAGCGGCGCCCATAAATTTGTGAAATTAAATCTTTCGCCGCGAGAGCAACATCGATCCATTTATGCATTTGCAATATTCGCATAGATTGAATTCTCCCGGCGTTTCGCTCATCTCGACTCGGTCGGCGACGACTTCCGTAGGAAACTGTTTTCCTACCGCGATTGAAATAAGAAACCAAAAGGGCGAAAACGGTCGCGGAAAACGCGAGCGCTTCGAATCGCGAGGACGTCGATGGATATCCGATGTTCGTCACCTCGTCGGAAAAACGTGGAAAGGACACGAGACTAATAACACCGCGCGAGAATTGTTCGAACATCGGAATCTTCCTATAAATCGTACGAATTTTTCTACGATTTCTAGCTGCGCGACTTCAATTTGTTCGCGAATGAAAATATCAGTGATAAAAATTATCACCCGATACAAATTATTCCGGAGCAACGCACGCATTTTTTCACCCTTCTCAATTAACTTCGAATTAAGGGGAAGTTCTAGTCCAGAGGCCCGAAAATGTGCGTAATTTCATGATTTTTTTTGAGAGTACATACGTATTTTTTTAAAAAAAGTTTTTTGGCATTTATTTGTCTATATTTTAAAAAGTTTACAAAAATTTTTCGAGTAAAACTAATACAAAAGGGCAGCTCCAGCCCTCACTGACGACGGTCGTGCGCGGCGGTGGACAGTGTGCGCGGGGCACTCTACAGCCCTGCCAAGTGATCTGAAACGAAAAAACCAAAAGAAAATCTTAAAGTAGATGAAATTTTGGGGGCCTTATGAATTTCCGATTTTTAAAAAACCCTTTTTAAAAAAAATGGGGACCCTTTGAAAAAAAAACACCTCTTGCCTCTTTTTATTTGTTTTAACGTTAAAAAAAAATACTAAAAATTTTTTTTTACAAAAAACGCTTCCTGAAGGCTCCCTAAATTGAATAAGCTTTAATTTGAGCTGCCAAACGTCGAAATCGGTGTAGTCGTTGAAGCGGAATCGCGCCCCTCGCGCAAAAAAAAGGTGTTTCGAGAAAAATGCGTTTAACGCGCGTGGAACCGAAAATGTCGAAATCGATTTTTAGCTGAAATATGTGTCGCGTAGTTTTTACTCGACGAAAGCGACGACGCGCGAATGAATGCTGATTTTTCTGCCACGTGCCGTCGCGATGGAACGACGTCGAGCCGTTTATTCAGGAAGTTTATTGTTTCAGAAAAGCTCATGGCGAGAGTCGATGATTTTTATATATTTTTTTGCCAATGCATAGAAGGTGAACTACGAGAGCTGGTGTGGAAATGCAAAGGACGTCGTGATATGAAACGTAGCTGGATGCATCCTGGTTTTCAGTTTCACGTTACCAGCTCGTCGTCGCCAGATGAGAGCCTCTCCGTGCGTAAATATGTCGAGGGTATGAAAAAAATACGCGGTGTATGAAACCCGCGAGAATTTTTCTCGAAGGACGGAGAAAAAAAATAATAGCATCTATTAGGATGGCATGCTCGCTACTACTAGATCAATAAAGTTGTACCTAACTATTATGTTAACATAGTGAGTTTTAATATTTTGGATGCTAATTTTTACTATTGACATGGTAACCTGAATTATCAGAATGGTATCTTGTACTGTCTTCGTGGGTTAGAAAAATAATTATATTTTTCAGCATTGTTTTTGCTACTAACGGAAGATGGTAACTGTTACCATCTAACAGTTAATGCAACTACGCGTATTATTTTATATTATATTATATAATATTATACATTACATTATATATTATATAATTTTCGATAGATCGGCGTGTTAATAGTTTGCTACACTGCGATAGTAATAAGTACCATTAGAGGATGGTAGCCCGACTAGAAATTTCGGTAAGGTAGCGATCAGTCGCAGGTCAGGTTCTCTCTACTAGCTGATCAGGCTGGTATCAGGAAATTTGATCAAGACCACACCAGGTTTGTAACGCAATTTCCATATGGGCCTGAGCAGGCTGCCTGAAAAGGCCGCTGTCAAGAGCCTCAAAAAGAGACCGAAATAATTCACAGTAATTTTGGTATAATAATAATAATAATAATAATAATAATAATAATAATAATAATTGTTTAAGTTTTACATATTTTAATATATTTTTTGAAATAATCTCGGACCTTTCCTTAAGAGTCGTCGGTCTTTTTTTTATCTTTGTGCTCTGTCTCGCACTTCTCAGCACATTGTGATCCTCAGTTTTTCCCTTATAGTTGAAGCCGCGTGGGCCTCTCCTTCTTTCTCCTTCGATGGCAATTTGTCTGGTGAAAAATTTCAGAGGGGCCCTGCTAGCGAACCGAACCGGGACCTCCCGAGTGGTAAACCATGCGTTCATCCGCTGAACCATTGCGATTTTGTTATTACGTGTAGTTTAACTATTAATTGATATTACTAGTTATTATTATTGTGCTAAGAGCATTATTAATTATTTCTCGCTCTTTTTATGCCATAAATTTATATAAGTTGATTTCTTGTGAGTCCTTTGCGCCCAGAAATAGCTACGAATTCACCAAATTCAGCAGTCGTTCTAAAAAAACTGTTCAAAGATATTTGTTCAGATTGTTTTTCGAATCACTATTTTAATTTTTCCGTTCGGAGTTTTTCCAAATTGAAAAAAATCTTTATCATAAACTCAATGGAGTAAAAAATGCAGATAGTCTGTGAGAATTTACGACATATCGAGTCATCGTTTTATACTGTCGAGTTAGATAAAGTCTTTGTAATGGCAAGCCTGATAAGGTATGCGTCAGGATAGCCTGGATAAGGTCCTACTAGTGACAAGTCTGAGAAGGTCTGTATGAAGGTAGCCTTAGTAAGGTCCTGATCAGCAAGCCTGAAGTGGTCTCCACATCAGGTGAGCCCGGATAAGGCCCTACCAGCGACAAGCCTGATAAAGTCTGTATCAGGGTAGCCTTAATAAGGTCCCAATCAGCAAGCCTGACGAGGTCTCTATCAGGGTAGCCTAGATAGGGCCTTATTGGCGATAATCCTGATAAGTTCCTAATTAGCAAGCCTGGCCAGGTCTTCATCAGGGTAGCCTAGATAAGGCCTCACTGGCGACAATCCTGATAAGGTATGTATCAGGCTAGCCTTAATAAGGTCGGATAACGGCAAACCTGATAAGGTCTGCATCAGTAAGCATCCCGGTAAGGTATGCCTTAGCCCAAACTGATCAGGCTGTTATCAGGGAGTATGTCATATGGCCCTGATAAGGCATGCATCAGGTCAGCCTTGATGAGCGAGGCCTGACCTTGCCCTGATCAGGCCTGAACTGGTATACTCTAATCAGGTATACTTTAGGCAACCCTGACCCGGCCCTCATAGATCATCAGGCTGCCTGATCAAAATTTCTAGTCGAAAGGAACTACTATTTTTTTTCTCCGTGTATCTAATATACGAATGATTATAGTTCAAAACTGTATAGTCGAGTCGTTTTATCACCATGTCAAATATGTGACGAAGTTCTTGACTGGGATGGTGTGTACTCAGAGATGTGATAAGTGATGGGTAAGCCAATCATTGCGTTGAAATAAATTCGTATATGAATTTCATTTAGGAGGACAACGTTTCGGTTCTGCATGTAATATTGAGAAATTAATGTAACTTCATAATTTCATGTCGAAGCAACGCTTGGTTAGAGTTTTTCGACGTAGTCGTAGGAAACATGGAGATTATAAGCTGTGTGTTCGCATGTGTTGTGTTTAATGTAAGTTCCAGTATGAAAACAGTATTGTATGGGTATTGGAGAATCTTAGATTGATAGGAGGAGAGTGAAACTTGTTACAAACGAATGATTTAGAATGTTTTTCTTGCCGAAATTGCTCCTCAATCGTATTTGAGATGTTAACGGTTGAAGCAACGTAGTTGAAGAGATCAATAATCGATATTGTAAAATTCTGGTAATGTCACATTATATCGATCGATGCCAAGTTTCTAGAAATGACCGCTAAATTTGAATACAAAATAAGCCATTGATATGCTATATTAGCAGTGAAATGCATAAATTTCTGAGGTTATCTATGCCTGTTCTATGAACTACATGTCTGGTTTCCTGATATGGATAACGTGTCTTTGATTAATCTGTGGTTTAAATTAGTCTCTTTTTTGATATGCTATTTTAGCAATAGTGTGTATAAATTGCTGAGGTTATCTATGTCTGTTCTATGATTACATGTCTGGTTTCCTCAGTTAGATAAGGTGTCTTTGGTTGATCTGTGGTTTAAATTAGTCTCTATTGTCAGGATGTCTACATTTTCAAAATCAAATCTGTGACCAAGGATTCGTGCATGCTCACTGAGTGCTGTTTTACGAATGTTGATGACTCGAACTTGTCACTACCCTACAATTTGTCTATTTTCGGAAATTTCGAGAGTTCGATGAAGTGTGGAGGGTAGCCGTGTTCCAATAAGTTGTTCGTTGCTAATTTAAAGTTTTTATCCCTATATTCAGGGTAGCATAGAATTAGACTTCTATCAATTAGACTACTGACACCGCTTTTCTTATGTTATATTGGATGATGTGAATTATAATTTAGATAACGTTCCGACCATGTTGGTTTTTGATACCAGTCTATGTTAACAACGTTATTTATACAGGTAAGAGTCATATCCAAGAAACTGATTTTGTTTTGAGATTCCAATTCAAACGCGAAGTTCAATTTAGGATGATATTGATTGAATTTCTGAATGACGCCTTGTATATACTCTACGTGAACAGAAGTGACGATTTCGTCGACGTACCGTTTGTCAAAGGGTAACTGAAAAGTGAGATTTTGAATGACATTCATTTCCAATGCGTCAACGAGCAAGTTTGCGATGGAAGGGCTGATGTGAGAGCCCATGGCAACTCTATATATCCGTTTGTAAAACGAGTCCTTATGTTGGAAGTAGTTAGTGTCCAGGCAAATTTCGATACCGATCATGAACTCGGTTAGTGGTAATGATGAGAATTTGCTGATATGATTCCAGCGGTCATGAATACATAGTAGAGCTAAATTGATCGGAATGTTAGTGTGCAGTGACGTCACGTCTAGGGAAACCAGAACATGGTTTTCTGGGAGAATCTTCCCTCGAATATACGATGCAAGAGTCCAAGAGTCTTTAGCTTGATGTTCAGACTCGCCGAGTGCTTCTGTTGTGGGTTTTGATAGAAATTTTGCGAGTTTGAAGGTGGGCCCGCTGATATTTGAAACTATCGGTTTGTATGGATTATTGATCTTGAGAATTTTTGGTAAAAAGTATACAGAATTGTAGAT
Source organism: Arge pagana (assembly GCA_963969455.1). NCBI lineage: Eukaryota > Metazoa > Arthropoda > Insecta > Hymenoptera > Argidae > Arge > Arge pagana. Next base: position 11,736,153 of record OZ018310.1, on the reverse strand, counting down.
TTTGAGTGATTTGCAAATCGTGTAAGAGATCAGACTTTTTCCTATCCATTTTCCAGTCGAAGAATTATTTAGTTTTTCGTATTTTTTAGTTGGGTCTGTTGACAATGGTTTGTAAGTTTCTAGGTTGTTGAGCAAGTTTTTGGTGTCAGATAAATAATCCTTGGTATTGACAATAACTGTTTTGTTCTCCTCTTTGTTCGCTCTTGAATTGACGCGGCACACCCCTGAGTTGGCACCAAACACCTTTGAATTGACGTTACACATCCTCAATTTACCGTCACACGCATCTAAGTTGCTACCACCCACCCTCAATTTGATGTTCGGCACCTCCAATTTAATATTGACACGCTCTGCCTTACCGACACATAGCAACGATTTATCAATCATACACTAATTATCGATAATCAGTGATAATTATTCCACGCAAGATTCGTCGCCGACATAATTAGCATCAGCTTCATAATGCATAAATGGCATTAGCTTCAGCATTCAAGGGTCGAATCAATCTTCCACCCGTTAACAAGGAAAAGTATAAATCGTTTAAAAAGTTTGTCGATGGAACCAGTATAAATTTTCGATTCATTGATTCATTTCGCTTTATGTCGCGCAGTCTTGAAAAATGAGCCTGATATTTTGAGGATGAACAAAAAATAATTACACGAAAATATTGTAATTCCTCGGCAGAATTTCAATTGTTGACGCGAAAAGGTGTAATTCCATACGATTAGACCGATAGTTGGGATACACTAAACCAGGAACAGTTGCCAACTACGTCAAGTTTTATTCCAAATTAAATAATGAAGATATTTCGAGAGATGATTATTTACATGCATGCCATATCTGGCACGATTTCAATGTTGAAACCCTTGGTGAATATTCAGATTTGTACTTGAAAACCGATGCACTACTTTTAGCGGATATTTCCGAAAATTTCCGTTAAACGTGTCGATCAACATACAATTTAGATCCTCTGCATTATTATACAGCATCCGGTGTTGCCTTCGATGCAATGCTCAAATGCACGGGTATTGAATTGGAACTTTTACTCGACATTGACATGGTAATGTTCATTGAAAAAGGTATACAAGCTGGTGTAGCTCGATGTCCACATAGGTATGCTAAGGCCAATAACAGGTATATGGAGGTAGAGTTTGATCCGCAGCAGAAAGAATCGTACCTAATGTATTTTGACGTAAATAATCTGTATGGAGTTGCTATGAGCCGTTATTTTCCATGCAGCGCGTTCGAGTGCGTATCTCATTTCGAGCCACTCGATGTGCGTAATGTATCGGACGATTCTTCCATCGGATATATACTTGAAGTTGATTTGAAATATCCGCAACATCTTCATGAATTACATAAATATTCACCGTTATGCCCCGAGCATTACATACCACCGGAGTGCAAACAATCAAAATAAACAACTGCGCTCTTTTCACAAACGAAATATGTTATCCATTATAAAGTCTTGTGGCAATGTTTAAATTTAGGTATGAAATTGACGAAAATTCATAGTGTTTTAGAATTTTGACAAGGACCATGGTTCGAAAAATATATAAATTTGAATACCAAATTGAGAAAAAAATCTAGCAATGATTTTGAAAAAAAAATTCTACAAACTTACGAATAACGCAGTTTTTGGCAAAACGATGGAAAAAGTTCGAAAGTACGAAGATGTCCAGTTAATTAACAAATGGGATAGACGGTATGGAGCAAGAGCTCTGATTGCTCAGCCCAATTTCCGTATTTGCACCATTTTCCATGATGATATGGTTATAATTGAATAATCACAATCAACAGTTACGCTGAATAAACCGATACATGTGGGATTCTCTATGCTTGATCTTTCCAAAACATAAATTTACGATTTTCAGTATAATAATGTGAAGAAAAACTGTCGAGATCGAGCAAAATCGATGTATCCAGACATAGATAGCCTTTTGTATTATTTTACCGTTCCCGACCTAGACGACTGTATGAAATTTGATTTGATGAAATTCGACACCTCAGACTATCCGCTGAATAACATCTATACAATGCCTTCGGTGAACAAAAAAGTTATTTGTTTTATGGAAGATGAAAATAATGGTAGAATAATGACGGAGAATTCGGAAAAGAAGAATTGAGATAAAAAACGTGCCATGGAGTTGAAAAAATTAGAAAAAAAGGGAGACGCTAATTATGTCGGTGACGAATCTTGCGTGGAATAATTATCGATAATTAGCGAATGATCGATAAATCTTCACGATGTGTCGGTAAAGTAGAGGGTGTGAATATCAAATTCGAAGTGCCGAATATCAAATTGAGGGTGGGTGGTAGCAACTCAGACGTGTGTGGCGGTAAATTGAGGGTATGTGACGTCAATTTAAGGGCGTTTGGCGTCAAGTTCGGGTTGTGTGACGTCATTTCAAGAGCGAGTGACGCCATCAGTGTCAATAACGGCGCCATCTATGTTGGCAACAGCGCCATTTATCCATCGAACTTTCCGGAAGGGTGTCGGAGTGGGGGATCGGTAAATGTTGGTGCAGGAATCTGTACCCAGAATACCCCTTGTATATCTACTGAGTTGAATAGCGAGGTTCCATAGTAAAAAGGTGTAGCATACTAAAAGACACGCAGTTTCTACTGTTTTGGTCATAAATAATCAGACAAATATTCTGATGAAACATATTCACATAATGTTCGAATATTTATTTCATTATAAATAATGTTGGAATCACTTATTCTACCGAATAGTTTCAAAATGAGTGATTTTATTCAAAAATTGTCAGAACACTTTGCTAGTGATAAAATAAAATATGCCTGAAATGATCAAAAATAAAAATAATGTCGGCAGATCGTTAGCTGTAAGATATGTGTTTCGAAATCTTCCGAGAAAATACAAATACACGTGATATACCTGATTGGCCTAGTTGGTGTCGAACTATAGTGGGAGTTGCGTACACACATATTTTTAATATATATTTTCAATTATACGTTTATCTGATGGCTCTACATCGACGGCTCGTAATGCGGTTATGGTGCCGAGAAATACGTTCCAATTTTCTCAATTCGGAACCCCGCTGTGACAGACTCAGAAAAAGTGTTTTTTGTAGATTCTTTATTAAGGGTAGAATACACAATTCGGAATTCGCGGAAAAATATGTTACTGAGCATACATTCGAGAAATTGTATACCATGTATCACTCAAATAACATAAATAATTACAAACGTGTGGGTAATTGATTCTTAGACCGCGAAAATATCTCCTACGGTGTGGTCGATATCTCACGTGTATTTCTTCCAGAAACTAGAACAAAAAATAAACAATCTTTTTAGATTTATATGAATGTAGTCCACGTTATGTATCACTGGTTTTTCATTTAAAAAATTACTATTATCGTTTCGAATCGCTGGAATCGAGAAAACAAATTAACAAGATCGAGTTTTTTTTTAACGAACTTCGTTGAGAATCAAAATCTAACTAGAAATTGGAACACGGAGGTACAAAAGTGAAAGATGTATTTTCTTCGAAAGCAAACTGAATTGTGTATCGAGTCACATTAATTTTCCGGAGAAAAAAATCCCGGATCGATGACGCGTGAATATATTTGAATATATGTATTATATGTGTGTGCGTGCGCGCGCGCGCGCGTGTGTGTGTGTTTGACAAAAATGTTTAGGGGTGCGACATCCAGGGGCGATGAGCACTCGCGGGAGGTTTTTCGTCACCTCCCGCGTTCGCGACCAACGACAGCGGGAGCGGTGAGGGCAGTGCACCCCGAATATGGTCGTTGCCATCGTTTCCGTCTAGCCATGTGCTCGTTTTCGCTCACTTCTCCTCGTTCTGGGAACAAACTCGCCGGGCAGTATCAAAGAACCTGGAATTTTGCCAGCGGAGTAAGGCTCGTTGTTCCACCTGTTACCGAAGTTCAGTGAGCGTCAATTTCAGCCTTGTAGTTTGAGAGTAAAAAGTGACGGTCACGATTTCCCATACTCTTGGCCTATCGATACGATCTGAAAATCCACGCCGTTAGTCCACAATAAAGTTGAAAAAGCGCCCTCCGACCTCGTACTGTATCGCGAGTTCACCCTTGCATTGTGTTTCGATCGTCTAGCAATTTTTTCCATTCGTTCAATAACCTCGGTATTCTCTAGTTCACCGTGGAAATTATAAGAAATTAGGCTTCCGCGCTGGACGATTCTGAAAATACAATTTTAGTTATGTTATGTCTTGAATTTTTTTTTAACAGTTCAAGTTTTTTTCACTTTTTTTTCGAAAAGCGAGAAAAAATGTCAAGGTTGCCCGACGCCCCATACGATGAATTGAATCATCATCCATGTAGTCGACATCCCTATCCTTCTAATGCGTTGATTGAAATGAAATGAAATTCTAAGAATATCAATTTTCCAAACACTTTAACATTTCAATCATATCAGAAATATTTGAAACGTCTAACATGATGAGTAACAAATTCGTTGTCGTTGTTCACTTCGTGTTTGCTGCATGTATTCATAAATCTCAATTTCAGCTGCTGTCGTCCTCTTACGAATATATTTGAAAGTGAGGGGAATGATATTCTTCTTTTTTACCTTTTCTTCGTATGAATGCACGGCGCTCCACGAATATTGTGTCGAAATTTGAAGTTGAATGGAGTAAAACTACCGGAGACATGGAGTCTCGAGTCTCTGTCCCTCCGATCCGGACGCGGTGAGAACCAACGATGCGACACGTCGTCAAAAAATATAAAAATAAACACTTCTCCAGACAAAGCGGAAGTTTTTGAAAAAAATTATAAAATCGTGGATTTCATGCTCGTTTTTCGACCATTTCTACTCCAGTCAAGTGTGTAAAGTGTCATGGAAAACTTACTTTTCTTGGACCAACATCAAAGTTACAGGCGAAAAATGTAAACAGCCGCGTTTTCTTCCGTCTGCTGGAGAATTTCAATCCGGTGTGTATGAAATTAATTATCGATTCAGTTTTCCGATGCTGAGGATAAGATGAATGTGACAAAATTCTCGGCATAATGCATTTGTCGAGCAGTTTTTTATCGAAACCAACGTAAAGCTTGTACGTAGCAATGTGTTAGAGTGTAAAAAATGTTGCGATTACGTATTCTTCTTTTGCTCTATCGATTTATCGATATCTACCCAGGTTTGCCAGTACCCATCTATGCGGTGTGCGTCGCCTTTAATAAGACAGCAGAAGCAAATGACACGTAACGCGATATCAGATTAAATTCTTGAAAGAGGATTTTTATTGGAACTAGACGTCCAAACTGACTACTTACTTTTCATCCTGTTACGTAGATGAAAATCCTTTCCGAGCTCTGGCTGCCCTACCATTCGCAGTAATTGACGGTCCGTTTTATGAGCGATCATCTCTTTACACGATAACACCAGCATCCTTTGAGTTTTCAAGTTGGAAAGACGCATTTCTGTTTATCGTTGCAACTTCAACGAAATCTCACAACACGGCTAATGAACTGCGAGTCAGGATAGCGTACACAAGGTTCGCTGCAGCTTGCCATCCAACTTACGCAACTCGCGAACTAGTTTGTCCCTAGAAGTGCGACATCTCAGGTCGCACGTTCTCAGTCATCGCTTATCATGGGTAATTTGAACAGAGCTATTTCAGGCGTGGCACGTTACACGTCCGGCCGATACCAGTAATGCTTCATAGTCCAGTACATCATTATGCACGGTTAAAAGTACACACGTGTACTCAGCCATTTCGAATTTGAACAAAAAGTTGTAGAGAGCAAATTTGTAGAAAATTTAATTTTCTATAACTTTCTTCCCCACAACTCTTCTTCTAAGATCGATATTAACGGTCCAAATACTTTTTCGTGGAACACTCGATAACTGAATGCCGATGTAACATGAATACTTAAAGAGAACGGTCCAAATATTTTTTCGTGAAACACTCGATAACTGAGTGCCTATACTTAACATGAAATTCCGATTATTTTTGTTGAAAAAATATCGATTTTAGAAGAAAAGCTGTGGAGAACAAAGTTGTAGAAAATTGATTTTTCTACAAATTTTTCGTTAAAGTTCAAAATGGCCGAAGTATTCTGAAGAAAAACCATTTTTTTCATAAAATTTAGAAAAGCGAATATACGCAACTGCACGATTTAGTCGCAATTTTGAATTTACACTACCAGTACTGCGCCCCCCGCCCCTCAAAGAATAAAAAAAAGCTGACCGGAACTTTTGTTATTTCGGAACAAATATTTGGACATATTGATTGGACTATTATCCATAAATGGAAAAGTGATAGATAGGGGTGGTGAAAGAAAAATAGAGAAATGAGAATCGCAAATGTAACGGAGAATGGTCCAGTCTCGCGTGTCGTGCGAACGTACGAACGGACGCGCGGTTGGTATACGAGCTTGATGCGGGGTTAATCGGTGCATTCACACTCGCCGCCCACCAAAGGCGTCCTCTGGTAGCTCGTGTTATCTCTATATATAGCTTGATCGTGAAACAAAGGGGTGCAGGCGTTAGTTTCGATGTAGCGTGAGGTCGAGGTCGTTCCTAGTTCCGTGGTGGTTGACGGTGAGAAGAGGTCGAGGCAGATAACGTAGCTCGCTCTGCCACCTGCTCGCGCGTATGAAAAAGCAAGCGCAGAATAATGAAAAAAAGAGTTGAAAAGCGAGTGACAACAACGAGGATGGACAACGCAACGTCGCGGCGTTCGAAATCGCCAGATGTTTCTCTCGTCTTCGCCTCTCTTCGTTGCTCTACCACTGTACGTCTTTCTTCATCGATTTCCCCAGCCTCCCGGAGGCTAGCCGTTCTCGAGGTCGTCCCTCGTTTCGTTTCGTCTAGTTGTCCTGAAAAAAAAGAAAAATATCACGAATCCATCCCTTCGTCGGCGTCTTACGTTCCTCTCACCGACACCGCGACGAGAAACATAAAAGAATCCCGCGAAAATATTCGCGCTGTTTTAGTTCGTTTCTCCAGGTAGACGTTACTGCTGGATATAGATCTTTCAAAACAGAGTTCCACTCCGATGAACTCGCCTTTTTATTCGTGGCTACCGAAGCAACATCGAACCTTTCATCTATTCACCCTTCAGGAATTTGCATCCACTTGCAGACAGGTCATTGAACACGTTCAATGACTCCCACGTAAAAGAAGACATTTTATTTCATGTTTATTTTTCTCATGCATCAAGCATCTTCCGCCAGCAGTGTGGATCCCGAGTCACATTAATTTGAAATTTTCGTTCTGACTTTGAGATCAACAACAATCTGCTACATTTATTCGTTACTTCTCAAAAACCCATCCCTATTTGATTTTATTTCTCCGTTTTTATTCACTCCAATTTTTGCTCCTACCCACGTAGTTTTTCTTGCAACGATTACTATTCCATCTGCTGCATCCCCGAAATACATCATTCCGCCACTATCGTCAAATTGTTCCGTTTGTGTTTTGAAAAAATTGGAAATTCATCAGTACCCAGATGGAAACGATGATATTTTGCGTTCAGTCTCCTCTCATATCGTTTTCAATCATTTCAACCTAGTTTTTTACTTCTAAAATATTGCCTTCCGTCGTTTCAAACTGACATAGTCTACGATATTTTTCGGACTTGAACAATTTGCAGAGGATAAAAAGACTTTCACGAGGAAGATGTACGTGGACTAACATGGATAAATGTTCATCAAAGTTGCCATTATTCATTATCTGTCAGCTGATAGTTCGTGAGCCCGAAAATTCGCCGATTTAGATCACTCGATGAGATTTACTTCATGGTCATTCTCGAACTTGCATTAAAGTACGAGCTGACCTTCGCGTTTGTGCTTTGATGAACGCATCGGAATTTCGGACGGTATTCGACTTTCCATCGCGACTTATACTCGCTCGAACTGTATGATACGTACGAAGATGTAGCTCGAAAAGACGAGGAGGTGTTCGAGCGTCGAGCAGCAGCCGCGGTCCAGATCGTCGGAAAAATCAATACGCACCTGCTGTCTGCTCGTTGGCCCTGTTTCGTTATGGGTTGGTCTTGCCAGTTAGAGGACACGCAGACAACCGCACACAAATATTCAGGTTCGTGAAATTTCTAATGAATTTCGCCAAATGAAAATAGTCCTAACTAAAATATCAGCTCACAGCGTAAAAATGACTGTATAAATCAAGATTTAGGAATATTGCATCCAGCATGCTTGTCAGTTTTGTCCGGGCTTTTTCAAACTCTTGATTCAGGTATTTCGAAAACAGAGAGAAAAAACAGTTTATTTTCGAATTTTTCCAGCGAGGTTTTCACGAATTGGTTGGCATGAAATGCTGTAATGGCGCATCATTGTTATTGCGTCGTCTCTCGGCTTGCTGTAATGTTGGGGAAAAAATTTAATTAATTAAAGTGTCTTTGTTATAGAGGTTATTCAAGGCTTCGAACAATGGGTCGCAATGCATTTTCATCTCGAATTTCTATATACGTAATTAACTTGAAATGCTAATTGATTTCGCGCTCTAGTTCCAGAGAAAAATATACGCCACACGAGCCGAAGCGTGCGTTATAAGCGATTGATATTTAACAATTGGTCAGCCGGGAAAAGGACTGCATTCGAACTTCTATCGCGCCTACAACATTTTTCCTGAAAATACGTCGTGTCTGATGGAGATGAATATAAATCAAACCAAATCCCCGGATAAAATTTATTTATCATTTAATGATTCGCGAAGTAATTCGTAACTCGAAAAGTGCATGAGAAGTCAGCGTAATGCAAACGCTATTGAAATCTCTATACTTTTTGACGCAATATTCAGCTTCAAATGGAACGGGATCTCTTGAGATCACATTTAAATCACTGTCAACTCGTACACCTACAACGGGAAAACCGGAATCAAACACACCTGTCTTTGAACGGTGATGATGCAGTGGGGAACTGGAAGAGAATCAATGTCAATGCCACTCTTGACGAAATTTTCACTGCACGTACCGACTTCCGGGTACCCAGCTGATGCGTGATTTTATGAAAACGGGTTGCTCTACACACTACCCCAAAACGCCATTGACTAGAGTACTTCAAGTTAAACGCTTTTTTCCTCTACTTTCGTCCGGTTTTTTCGGATTTCCGACCATTCTGCGACGGTGAAATTCGAGTCTGCTTCGACTAGCGCAACTCGTCATAAGCGTCAGACGAATCAAGGTCTGCTAAATGTACGGCGCGTTGTCGTAGATCGGGTGATTTGAATTCTGGAATATCGTGCGATGCGATGTTCGAGGATGCTTTCGGCCGGACAGTGAAGCTCTTGATGGAGAGCTCGGCTGGTGGAGTTTTTAGGAGGAAAGAGACTTGGTGTGACCACGTTAACACGAAGCTAATCGACATAGTTGGAGTGCTTGTGGTTGCGGTGAGAATCCTATTCTCCTCGCCTTATCTGATACACGCGACTAACAGCGACGTCGTGATATCTAGATATTGGAAAAAGAGATATTTTGCCGTAGTTTCTTTGCCGAGGACATCCCGACATTTCAACGCACTCGGTGATCGTCGTGAAGAATATCTGTGCTCCTTCAAAACGAGGTCGGAAAGAAAGATTTGAATTAAGGTAAGATTTCGGAAGCTTTGATTTCGAAATCTTACCCGCATTTCTATTTCGTTGATGCAAATCTTTTTCTTCATAACTGCGTTCCATATCATGGCACGAACCAGAATTATTAGGATATTTTGACAAAACAGATCTACTCAGACCCCACAGGATTTTTGGACAGGACAGGGTAGCGACAAGACGAGAACGAAATGATCAAGAGTATGAGAATAAACTGCGATATTTAAGGAGAGAAGCTGTGGGGTTGGCTGCAGAGAAAGAGGGAGAGGGAGAGAGCGAGGGCAAAGGAGAGAGAGAGAGGGACAGGGAGAAGGAGAGGGAGAGACTCCAAATTGACCTTGAGTTGACCTTGAAAAAAGAGCTGAGCGTCGAAGCGAAGGTCTTCACCTCCTGGCCGCATCAAAACCTTGCAACTTTTGTGAAAAACATTTTATACGAAAACGTCGCTGCAACAAGATATCGCCGGTGTCACATAAAAATAGGTCACCCTATACACAGCCTCAGAGAAATACGTATGGCCAGGGATTCGAATCACGGCTGCTGCGTACGCGTTGCGTCGTTGACGATTTGTCACGGTGGCCGCAGCGCCGATATCTTTTCTTGCCTCCATATTGGTTGGTCAGATGGTGGTTTTTGACTAGCGATCCTTTGCCGATCAATCTCTTTATCCGTGATATCAACGTTACCGTAGTAGTGATTTTTCTAGAAAAACTTATACCCCAGATGCTCAACCATTCGAACAAAAATTATGCAGGTAATCAAAAAAACGCTTACGAGACTGAAATTACGTGTTCCGGCAAGACCTATAACTTTGATGGATACATGTTCAGCTAGAAAATGTATATTTATGGAGATATTTGGCAACAAGAGCTTTTTTGTTCTGAAAACATGTTTCAGAAGTCGTAGAAATTGATTGAGCAGGTTGATATTTTTTGCGGGAGCTTTTTGTAACATTTTTCACAAATAAGGGTATGGAATTTGCGGTACGTCAATTCCTTCAAAATAAGACTGGCAGGAATTGCCGGAATATCGGAATTGTTTTTCGGCGATTTTCTGAGTTGCATTCGGTCCGAAAAAAAGTAGTCGAAAAAATTCCCCAACCCAATCGGCTCTTTCTATCACGTACATGAATTGACGGGCGTACCTTTCCCTTAAGGAAACCATTTCCGTACGTGTAGTGAATCCAACAAACAGGTTTGGCGGACATTTACTAGCGATGATCTGCGATTGAAAACGAATTTGAGCATCCGTAATCGATTCGATGCAAGGTACAGACAAACCGAAGGAGCTGTCGATCAGTAACTCGATCAGTTGCGAGTATTTTTCATGGTATGATCGTATGAATGTAATTACGGAGCGCTTGTGGTCCTGTCCGGTCATGATCCTCCGTCACCTTCTTCGCCAAACTTGGATCTAACGATTCGAACTCTTATTCATTCGCGAGCTAGCTCACTATGGGACACATAGAAGGTTCTATCGGACACTGTCCACCTTACGCAGGCTTGTCAGAGTTTTCACGAAGAAAAATGAGCTCGAGACGAGTACTCGACAATATTGTAATGACCATGTCATATCTCATCTGGGTAATTACTGATTTCAACAAAATTAAAGAATCAAGTTTTGATGTGGTTTCCTGACACTAAGGATAGGATGCTGCTATACATTTTGTCGATTGCTCAATAAGAAAGAAAAAATTATTCTGTTAGAAGCAATGGACTCGCATGATATAGATATCATGATTATTTATGTCTCTCCCTTTGACCTACTTATGAACAATGAAATATGCGAATACAAGCGTGATGAATGTGTTTTGTCTTCAAGGTCCTAGTGTAAGATTGTACAGAGGATACTCTTGAAATTTTTTTTATTCTCATGAAGACTGCGTTAACAGACATTGAGACATCAACCCCCGAAATTGACTGATCGTCTAGTCTAGTCTAGTCGAATATAGGCTGAAGACTTTGTTCTCGTTTACCCGGCTGCAATTTTGTGACACATTATCTCCTGGTCCCACAAAACTTTCCCCAAAGTGTGTCAGTGCTGCCAGCCTTCTGGGTTTGATTCAGAAATATCAAAAGACCAACGCAAAAGTGAATGTTTGTGAAATAACTCGAAAACTACGCAGGATAAGAATAAAAGTAATCAGTTCTAGGTTGCAGAGCTTCTAATATGTTACCAAAAACGTCGGATATGATTTGCCCCCATTTCACTATGATCGAATAAATAACTTTGAAAGCGAGACAATTTTACGTCTTCCAAGTTGAAAAAACCACTTGAAAAAAATAAATTCAGAATGTAACGGGTATTCAGTACTCTTTTGTTGCTAATTTGTTGCCCAAGCCCCGATTTTGTTGCTGCAACCGTTGCTCCATAATCAATGGCCATGCCAGGTTGGAAGAAAGCTAGCAAAGCTACCTAAACAGAAATTTGTCAGAATAAAAAACAAATAGCTAATAGATATTTTGTGCTAGTTTATTACTGTACAGCCATAACGAGCGCGAGTCTTAACTAGCAACTTTCACTCCGAAAACCCATCCCTCTCGAGCTCGAAGTACTAGAATGAACTGGTAGACTCGCGAGGTTATTCCGAAAGTTGTCATTTTTTTAATTCTGCTCTTATGTCGAGTCACTCGAAGGATATGTGTCGCAGGATTTTGTTGCCACACCACTATTTTTCGGAACCCCTCAACCGCCCGACACTGAGACGGAAAACCCCTTTCTGAATCAGTTGCTTCTGTTTACTGGCCGTGAGACCCCTCGCTAAATTTGGTCGCGTGACGCCTCCTAGAATTTGTTGCTGACGTTTTTGACCCAGAGTCACCTAACTGAGTTTGTTGCTCCCGTTTTTTATTGCGTGACTCTTCCACCGAATTTGTAGCCCCTTTTTTTTCATCCAAGAAGCTTTCTGTCGAGTTTGTCGCTTCGTATATTAGGCTCACAAACCCTCATCCAAATCACTTCCAATTCTCCCAATAAAATGAAAATTTCGCTAGAGACGATGGGTATTGTATTCGGGTGTTTTTGTGATTGCTCATCACGAATCTGCACTCAAGATTGAGATGCAGAAAAAAATTCCATGAGAAGAATTGAATAAAAGTCAAATCCCATCGTCTGACATTTGTCTAACACTTTTCATTTATTTAATCATATGAAAAAAATCAACCCAACTACAGTTTCAGCAATCATTAATTTCTATGAATCATGACTCACAGTTTGAAGTGAATAGACCACCTCTCCGCATCAATCATATTCGTAATCCAATTCCCATAGTACTTGTTCTCGTTCACTTGCATAAAAGTCTCTATTATATTGTGGAATTTCTTGATTAATTCCACACTCAGAATCAGAATCTAAAGTACTCGACAGGATGCTAGGTGCCAACTCCAGCTCCGGCTCTACCAAACTTTCGTTGATAACTACGACCGATTTGTTGGAGCAACTTTTTTCGTCTACAAATTTGGGTGCAATGAAGACCAGTTTTCTTGCATAGACGCATAGCTCTGATGCATTTCGTTCTAGAACACCCTATTGTCGCTCTCCTCCTGGAGGTATACATATGTTGACCTCGTGCAGCGCGCTCGTGGGGATTCTCTTCAAATCGTCAGCTCGCTGTTGCTTGTTCATAGAATACGACCAAGCATGGAAAAAAATTTTGCCCATATTTCTCGTTCGAGTTTATGCAAGAAATAATCGATTGTCCAAATGTGATATCGATTTTCTTCGATTGCGTAAATACGCGAGGCGTACGTGCTCTGCGTTAGATAGTTGTCGGGCCAGTGATAGGTAACAAGCACGGACACAGCACTGTGCCAATCTGATGAATGTTGCAGAGAAAATAACTTATCGCTAGATTGGAATCACCGAAACGCGCGTCTTCATCGAGCACGATCCGCCGCAACATCTGGTTATCATTGGAACTTCAACGACATTTCACTACACGGCAAATGGGCCGCGAGCCAAAACCGTCGTTCTCGCATCGATGATACGAAACGTAGATAGACAGCGTACGCGAAGCTTCGCTGCGGCTTGTCATCCAACTTACGTAGTTCGCGAGCTAGTTTGTCCCGAATAGTACGACGTTTCAGGTCGCACGTTCCCATGCATCGCTTGTCATCGGCAATTTGAACGGAGGTATTTCACGCCTGGCACGTTATCCGTCCGGCTGATACCAGGGATGGTTCGTCCATAACTGGGAAAATGATAAATTGGGTGGTGAAAAAATAGGGAAATGAGAATCGCAAACGTAACGGAGGATGGTCCTGTCCCGTGTGTCGTGCGAACGTACGAACGGACGCACGGTCGGTGTACGAGGGTGACGTGGAGTTAGTCGGTGCATTCACACTCGCTGCCCACCGAAGCCGTTCTCTGGTAGCTCGTGTTATCTTTATATATAGCTTAATCGTGAAACGAAGGGGTGCGGGCGTTAGTTCCGATGTAGCGTGAAGTTCGAAGTCACTCCTAGTTTCGTGGTGGTTGACGGTGGGAAGAGGTGAGGTAGATAACGTAGTACATACTGCCACCTGCCCGCACGTATGAAAAGGGAAGCACAGCATAATGAAAACCGGAGTTGAAAAGCAAGTGACAAAAACGACGATGAACAACGCAACGTCGCATCGTTCGAAATCGCCAGGTGTTTCACTCGTCTTCGTCGCTCTACGACTGTATCTCTTTCTTTATCGATTTCCCCAGACTCCCGGAGTCTAGCCATTCTCGAGGTCGTCCCTCGTGTCAATTCGTCTAGTTACCCTGCAAAAAAACGAAAAATATCACGAATCCATCCCTTTGTTGGTGTCTTACGTTCCTCTCACCGACACCGCGAGGAGAAACATAAAAGAAGCCCGCGAAAACATTCGCGCCGTTCAGCGCGTTTCTGCAGGCAGATGCTACTGATGGATATTTATCTCTTAAAACAGAGTTACGCTCCGATAAACTCGTCTTTTTTCGAGGCTACCGAGGCGACATCAAACCTTTCATCTATTCACCCTTCAGGAATTTGCAACCACTCGCAGACAGATCATTGAACGCGATCGATGACTCCTACGACAGTGATCAGTCTTTTCTTTCAGGCGCACTTTTTTCATACCTGTTTAACGAAACCTAAATCATATTCGGTAGAGTTTCGTTTCGTAGAATTTAATGAGCTTTTATTATATTTTTCCAACTTCCAGCTCACGTTTCTCCTCTGCTACTATTGTCCTGTACTTCAGGGCCTGCCAGATTGTTGCCGAGTCGCAATTCTAGACCTCCTTTGAATGCACCAGAACCTATCTTCCTTGTAATGCATAAACCGCCACCCTCCGTTGAACCTACCAGGCCCTGTTTCTGTAGAAAGTTTAGACCTCCCATCAAAACAGGGCCTGGTAGGTTCAACAGCGGGTGGCAGTTTATGCATTAGTACAAAGAAAATAGGTTTTCGTGCATTCAAAAGTGGTCTAAAATTGCGACTCGGGAACAATCTGGCAGCCCTGAGGTACAGGAAAATAGTAGCAGGAGGAAAAGTGAGCTGGAAGGAAGAAAAATAAAATAAAAACTGCACAAATTCTATATAAGTCAGTATTATCAGTGACCCTCCTTTTACTCCACTCCTACGTGGCCTACTTTCGATTCGAAGTTATCTGCCTTGAGCCTACGTAGCCTCCTTTGCATCCAAAACAGGCTAAGGACAATTCAGACTAAAAACTTTGAATCGAAAGGAGGCTACCTAGGGTCAACGCAAGAGACGTTGAATTCAAAGTAGGCTGGGTAGGGTCGGGACATGATATTTTGGATCCAAAGGAGGGTATGTAGGGTCAAGTCGTAGATATATTATTTCATGGATAATGCAGTCTTGGTCATAATGAATAATATATACGTCGGGGTGGTTCTTCGAACGGCCGAAACATTTTTCAAACGAAACCGCGTAGCTGTAGCACAGTTATGAATTTCCGAAAATCTCAGTCCTTTTTGTCAGAGTAAGCATGAGGTCTATAATTTGCCAAAACCGCTGTATATATTTGCAAAAGGCATATTACCCTGCCTACCCCCCTATGACCTTTCGATTGCCCGGTAGCATGGGTCAATGATGTAGTAGAGCTCTGCATTTTTACAACATTTGTTTTTTGGTGTATGGAATTATTCTAGAGGGGCAGCATTAAGATTCCAATATGACCTAAACAAGAGATATTCTATATATTTTTAATATGTGTTTTTAATCAATGAAGTTGCTGCGTCAACAAATATTATTGTGAAGATATTAGTCTTGTTTCGGACTCAAAACTAGAAGCATCTCTGCACATTAACAAGCCATTTATCAATTTAATCTTTGTCTCGTTTTATTTCGCCTAGAGACTCGCGTCCTTTTTTATCTTGCGAATGCAGTCTCGCAACACTGGTGTCAGAAGTCTGACACCTCAGCCCTAGCTGTTGCTCATAAATGCATCAAAATTACATGATACTTCTAATTAATCGTATGATGTAAATATCACATCCTCGCATTGTTGTGTTTTGCACTAGGTTTATGGAGATTTCAGCACTATGAAATAGAGTTGCAGTGGATCAGAGGATGAACGCATGGTTCACCACCCGAGAGGCTCGGGTTCTCGTATATCGGTTCGGTAGCTGTAAGGTTTTCACCAGAAACATTTCCATCGACCTAATCTACGAGTCTGGTCGCAGGGAGGAGGGAAAAATGTAGTTTCGACTACGGGGAAAAACTGGGGAGAACGTTGTGCTGAGCATTATACGCATGGTCAGAAGAGAAGCGTTCGCCGTACGTTCGCAGAATGTTGGCGTGTACTTGGGCAGCGAATGTCAGACAACAGTACCAGTTTGTACGTCAATGCAATAGTTTAACACAGATGTTCCCAAATTCATTTCTAGATGTTTATGTTTTTGTAATCAACTATATTTTTTGGGGAAATCTAGAAAATTGCCATAAATAAACCCGACATCCGACGTAGTACCACCGCAGTCCATACGACACACGCAGATATCCATGGGAGATCCTATTATAACTTCGTACTGAAAAGCGAACGTATCAGGATATTCGGGAAATATCTGCTATGGACGTAAGATATATCCGTAGGACATCCTGTGGTTGATCCTGTGCTGTGTGGGGTATAGGCCCAAAGGAGGGTCTGGAGGGTAGGCAAGGCACCTGGAATAGACTCTAAGGAGGGTTTGGAGGGTGTACAAGGTATCGAAATAAGCCCAAAGAAGGAATTAAACGAGGTTCATCTGGGTTGAAACGAGGTTCTGTACACCCTCCAAGACCTCCTTTGACTGACAATGTTCAATTTCTGCCACTCTTGCAGGTTCGAATGAAGTCTGACATTAAACGTACCGTGTATGTCGTGACCCTCCTTCGACCCTCGATACTCCGAAAATTTGACAGATTCTCGATGAGACTACAAGGTTTTAAGAAGGTTCACAGGAGGCCCAAAATCTTAACTCGAGATTGTTACCTCAGATCCTCAAACTGCAGCATTCAAGTAATGCAAAGAGGTCTCTATTATTTTGATTATGCCGGTAAAAAAATGTATTTCACTATGACACGTACACGTTACGAAGCATATCTTCCATAGAGAAATAAATAGAACCATTATTTTAATTTTCAATAAATAATTGTTCAAAACACATCTATGTTTAGATGGTCGTAACAGTAACTTATTACTTAAACAATCGTATATTTCTAAGATATCAAGAATTTGCTAAATAAATCTGTGATATATAAGTGAATAAATCATATTCTCACATTTTCGTATGAACTTGCAATTAGTTCATAAATTGCGGTAATTTCCACCGATTATTTAAGCATTTTTCTATCACACTTACATTTTTCATAATTGGCGTATTTCCCTGTATTGGAATATTTACTTGAAGCTAAATAGTTTTAATTTTATCGACAACTTTTTCGTAAACAATCTACTTACTGACAACATTACGTGAAGTCAAACAAGTATACATAGATAAATATATGTAAGTAGATATGAAAACGATGAAGATCTTACAATAAAGATGGGACTGTTACGGGCAGTGTGGAAAACCTACTTTCTATGAATGGGCAAGGAATAAAAATTGTAAAGATCAAACGATTCATACTGTAAGAGAAAAAATGTTATTTGGTTCAAATTCCAAATTAGGTCCGACTCCAAACTTCTCCTGCGCTCGTTACTCTTGCACACTCATTCCCGGCAACTAGCGTTAAACGCGTTGAATGTTGTGATTTGTTGGAAATTGTACAATTACGCGATATTAGTGAAACAAAAGCTTATTCAATGTACCACAATCTCTTCTCGTCACTCTAGAATTGATAAATTCACGAGCGTTGCGACGAATTCGTCCGCAAATTAGGCACGTGATGACTGATGAGCAAATTTTTCAATTGAAGATACCGCAACAAATGTGGTATGCATATTCGAGAATCGTACTCTCGTCGTATTTCAGAGACAATATAACGCCCCGTACCAACGTATCGAAATTGCTAAGAAGCAATTTTTTCACCTTAGTTAACGAAAACGAACACAAGATTTGTTCAAAAGTGTCGAATTAATTAAATCTGGCATCGAGACGAACATCGATGAGACTTGCTTGTTCTCGTGAAAAAAGATGGAATCTCGCTGTCAACAGCTACGCGACGGATGTCTACCGATAGCTAGGAATCTGCGAAGAAAAAAGCGGCGCAAGTATTTCAGCAAATTCAAATTCCTGTCAATTTTTCATTTATTTATTCGTTTATTTCCGATTGATTCGGGCAAGTGAAGGCGCATCGACGTTAATGTTCGGCAATTATGAAGCCTCTTCGATCAATAATTGATTTAGCTTCCGATAAAGAGCCTCGACAATTGCGTTAGGGAGAGAGATATTTTCTAGTGGACTAGATCATTGATTCTTGGTAACGCAGTACCCTTCTCGACGTAGCTCGTTGACAGTTTGCATCGAACACGATTTAGAGCAAGATTTTCCATTCCCGCGAAAACAGTCTCAAAGAACTGTACCCAAAGCGAATTTCTTTGCTGCTTCCGGCTGGATCGAGGAAGATAATAAATTATTCGAGACGCCAGTGACGTCGAGAGAAAGAAAACTTGGGCGAACAAAGAGACCTCAAAAATAGGAAGTAGTAGGAGCGGTAAATCGAGCTGCCCAGCGGAAAAGTCTCGTTTGATAGTGATAGAACAAGCATATCTTTCGATTTCTTATTCTTATTCGTTCCAACCTACACTCTATAACTGTCTACCGATGTTCGATCGCCTATCGAACCCCGACCTCCCTCGGTCAATTGCATATATTCAATTATTCACGCGTCGTCTCGTTCGTCCTGACCTCGCCCATCCATCACTGAAGCTTCGCGCTCGCACAAGTTGCTCGATCATTCGCACAAGTTGAACCACTTTTTGTTCAACAAATTTACTTTACGCTCAGACGACTTATTTGCCGTTTAGTCGACGATGTATTTTCACCTTGTCGCTCCAGTTCGTATCATGGCAGGGCGCCGTATCTCAAAGCTAGGTACGATACGCGTGTTCTAGAACCGTGAACTTCCGTGAATAAGTCCGCAGACTGGATCGAAATTGAGGAAATAAAAAAAGCCGCTTGTCCAGCAACGTGAACAACAAAGTAGAAAATAAATTTTAAATCTTACAGAAAATCAATTATGATTTCTACAAAAGCGTGGGGTGCTTGATATCAATGTTTGACCAATTATTGTTCTGAATTTTTCATTGCTAGCTATTTGCAGTGATCGAGCTATTATAAAAATGTAGAAAGCACCCCACGCTTTTTTTATATCAAAATCATTTTTTTCAATCCACGTCACATGTGTAACCTATAAAATTATGTTTTTATCCTTATGATCCTCTATGTCAGGACATTAGCTCAATATTATGAAATCATTGTATTAAATATGAACGTGTAGTAAGTTTAAAATTATAGAGATATCTGGAAATGGGCGAAAATTAATTTGAAAGATTTCGTGACATACATACATAGCATACATACATATATACAGGTGAAGCTAACATAAAGCGTGTGAAAAGAGCCCACTTTTCATGGCACCACGTGCACCGCCACTGTTCCTTGCAGTTATTACATACAGTTATTTATCATACTCGTTCTCATTCGCATTTTAAAGCAAGGCTTATCGTACACGGGTCTTTGGACGGGCTCGTTTATTGACGCCTTTGCAGCAGAGTATTTTCAACGCAATAATTTTCTAAAAAAGATTTACAAAAAAAACAACTCATACTTACTTTGAATCATCCTTACATCGAATCAACTCATTCGATGCTGTATGATTTATATTTTTACCAATCTAGTAACATTATATGCTTTTTGTAATGAATACTTTTATTTATTCTAAATTTTCTGGAAAGATCCGCGAAGCATTTATACATATAAAGTGACAATTGGACGATCTTAGACTAAAGACAATACAAATTTACATACACACATTCATTCCGGCGCCGGATGATCATCTTCCATGTCCAATGTCGGATGCAGTTGAGAGAGAGGGAGAGAGAGAGATGCAGGTCTTGTCGCTACTTGGACGTTGCGGATGGAGTTGCACGTTGCGTTGGAGGATTCGGATGATAAGAATTTCCTTTCTACTCGCAATGGCGGAACAGATTGTTGTCCTCGTGCGATTTTCGGATCCGCGTGTACGCTTCCTGAGACAGCTCTCACCGCTCTGTCGTTCGAGCAAAAGCCGAACGTCGGTCTCCTCTCTGCTTTTCCTCTTCCCCGCACTCGTCCTGCTCTCGTTTCCCTGGTTCCAATTCGCCAGCTCCCTTTATGTTCTCTCTCCCTTTCTTACTTTCTCCTTCTCTCTTTGTAAGTCCCTGTACTATCTCCACATTTTCTTCGGATGAAAATTAACGTGTCAAGAAATATCATACCCTACAATTAAATTCTTGCTTGGAGAATGTCATAGTAATTGAAATGATCTCCAATAGGTTCTTTCCTTCAAATAATCATCCATTTCTAATAAATTGGTCACTCGTCACTCCTTTTGGGGATAGAAGCGTACGCCTAAATAATTCGCATACGATCTTCCATCCCTTACTTTTCACCCTTTTAGGGGATGATTATTTCTAAGAAACGGTAGCCTGTGTCATTTTCGAGGATTCGAACTGTTTCCATGCCAGGTTTCATCGAAAACGGAATTACCTTCGCATTTATAAGATTAGTGCCTATGGAAGGTATGGACGTTGAGTCATTTAAATTATCAGTTTTCGAGCTGAAAAATATTTCCCGAACGTATTTGAAGCTTAACCAATTTTTGTCATCTGTCGACCGCAAAATGTCAATAATTTTCTGGACTATTCAGATAGCGAAGATGCTTTCGTTTCTGCGCGTGTATGCTGGATTCACGAATCACTGGGCGTGGAATTAATTTCAAAATTGTATGATACTGCGATTGACGAGACAGCAATGGACTTGAACATTAATTGCGCGCGTGACATCGATCGTACTTAAATCGAATAATTTATTGATCCAGGTGATTTCGAATTTAACCCGCATTTTCCCCTAATATCGACCAATCGCATGTATCCGCGGATCGGTTTATATTTTTTGCAAAGAAAATATTGGGTAAAGGTGACCTTGACCTCGTCCAAGCAAAGTTAACACCGTCGTAAGTCGACCTTGAAGGCACGTGAGAAAATCAATTCAGGCGCGATGCCACCTCGCATTATCTTTCTGCATCTGAATTCTCGCTATCGCATACGAAAACGAATCCACCCTCGCTACAACGTCGCTTCTGATATTCCTTCGCTTCCACTTCAACCACCACTTCAATCGTATGCAAATCACGCGCGAGTCGAGTCGACATTCGAACCCATTCTACTTTTCACTTCCGCATCTCCGTTCTCGATGCGTTTGTACGTTCGTCGATTCCCAATGTCGAGTGAATTCTGATCCCCGCGCGATGCAACAAACCCGCGAATGATATGTACCTACCGTTGACGGAAATACACGTAGATCTGTGGTCCCGTACGCGCGCTGCCGCGTAGCATATGCAGAATTCACGTGATCTGACAGGGCTCCGAGAAGCATTCGACTGACGTTATCGAAAATCGAGGGAACATTCTATCACCGTCGCATTCTCCCGAGCTCGTCGAGCTCCCGACTATTCTACGATCAGTTCGAGCACCGTTCGAAAGTGAATCTCATTTCGGCAAGTTTGCGAGTTGAGCCGAGAAAAGAACGTGTCGCAAGTATTTCCCTTTACGACAAGCTCGATGGAGGCCATCGTAGTGCTTTTTTATCTGTTACTTTGTTTATTCTGTTACTCGGGTTTATTCACTGTTTTTTGAAAACGTGAAAATGGCAACTAGGAAGAATATTTTTCGATCACATTATTATAGTAGAAATGTTAACTGAAACGATACTATGACGGGTTGTCTCTTTCGATCTCGGCGGATCGAGGTTGTGTATATTATAATACACTATATACACTATATGTGTATTGGGATTTCTGGCAGAGGCGCGGCTTAGAAAATTTCCTCTAGCGGCAAAAATATAAACTAGAGTCAGTAGGTCACTTTGCATTACGCATATAAACAAACGTGGATAGTATCCAAAAATACTTTTATAAAATTATAATTGAAATAAATAAAATGAAAATTACATTACAAGAACTTTGCAAATTTGCTTGTACAAAACCAAGCAATAAAAATTTCGTTGGTGGTGAAAGTGTTTTAAATGCTGGACATGTGATAAAGTGTGGGCAAGTACCGAATAGTGATTGTAATATTATAAGTATTTTGGCTTTTTGTTTACAAACGTCTCATATTAAAGATAATCCGCATGAAATAACAGGTGAAATAATAAAAGACGGTCGAATAATTGGAATGAGTTGTTTATGTAAGGCTGGTTTAAGTGGTATATGTAAACATGTCGTTGCTGTTTTGCTCTATTGTAACCGGTAAGATATTTTTTGACATTCACATAACCTATTGTGATTATTCTGTTATTCCAACAATTTATTTACTGTAAGTGGTTTTTATTTTCACAGAAATGATTTGGAGAGCTTGCAAATGATCACTTGCACTGATAAAAAGTGCATATGGAACGAACCTCATAAATCGTCATTAGAAAAATATGAAGGCAAGCCATTGGACCAACATGAGTGTTTTTCAATATTAGTCAAAAAAATGGAAAAACTTAATTTTTTCATCACGACAAGCTTTGCTTTTACAATCGAATACACAACAAAACACTTTACTTTTATTTTTTCTTGCTGGGAATTCCATAACCGAAACAAGTTATTTAAAACAATTTTTTAATTTTTATATACTAATTGTTATTAATTTTCACTTTAAATATTATACAATCAAGTGATAAAATTAAAAATATAATTATTTCCACATGAATATTTGTATACTTGAAATCAGATGTTAGCAATTCGACCTACCTACTCTAATATTAAATTTCGCCACCAGATAGCGTACCTGAGTGCTAGAGATCCCAATATTATAATATACTATAATATTTATTTTTCATTTGCGCTTCTACGCTTCTCTTCTATATGCTCGTCTGTCTCGTTGATCCGGGGAAGAGTACTTTTGTAAGCAAAATGTAATCTGCGACAAATTCATGTCCAAGATGCAAAGCCCGTCGCATGCTTAATCAAGAAATTTGATGAACTTGGTGTTTAAAATACGAATTATCATCCTGAAAATTTTCGGCTGTGGTGAAAGTTTCCTTTGTTGGCTGGATTTCTTCTTATTTGCAAATCACAATCCTCGAGTACACAGCCATATGGGTGTTGAAGCGAAATAGCAGCACAGATGCAACGATTGTTTGGATATTGGTTGGAAGTTAATCATTTTCTTCGTACGATCGTCTCTCGCGAATTGACGTTAGAATTGATTCGCCAACTGGATGTGAATAGATGCAGTCGATATACACAATATCGACGGAAAGTTCAATTTCGGTGAATTTGGAAATACGTAACGAATACTTTTGAAACGATACGAAACAAGTGAGAGAGAAATAATTCAAAGGTACTGCATTTTCCACCCTCGGGTAACGAATTCCGCGAATGGCGCAGCGAAATGCTGAAATCAGTGTTTCCATCCACTATCACACGGTACGTTACGTATGAAAATAATTGCAACGGCGAGAAATACGGACGACTTTTAACGGTTCGTTCGCTAATAATTTATCAGCTGTAACTTGATTAAACTGGAAATTAAATTCACCATTGGAAACTTCTGACAAGTTCGTCGTGGCCTTTGTTCCCAGAAGTTAGACAACCAAAATCGATAACACGATCTCGTGTCAACGCCATTTTATATCGTTATTAATGAAAGAGTGAGGACCTGCGAAAATTCAATTTCCGTCGTTTCGTACAAGTGGTGATCCGCCGTACTATGCGTACTTTCTACTACTTGCAGTAGCATCAGTCGGGGAGAGTCGGGCAAAACGGACCCGGAGAGCAAAAACTGATTTTCAGATAATGGCTCGTATCTCTTTCAATACTCTTCAGTTGAACCGGCTCGATGATGGGAAATGAGCTCGGCTTCAAAATGCAAAAAGGAGAAATGCGCTATGACGATTATAACAGAAGACATTGTTAAAAAACTGAATACTAATTTCTCACACCTTCTAATTTTTTCAAAATTTCAGGGTTTTGTTTTGCATTTTGAAGCTGAATTTATTTACCATCGATTGGGACATTACAAATGAAGAATATTGGGAGAGATAGAAGACATTATCTGAAAATCAGTTTTGGCCCTTTCAGTCCGTTTTGCCCTCCCCTACCAACCACGTTTCCCGGATTCGATTCTAGTTCGGGTGCAAACTATTTATCGCGCTTCTTTCCATATCGTTAGATGCATTTCTGAAATAACAGATCCTTTCAGATCACTTTTCATAAATGTCATCGCTGTCATCGGTTCTCTTTTGAGCTTGGTCGCAGTTGAAGCTTATACAGGCAAAAAAAACTCGTATTCAAGACCAGGAATCATACTTTTGACAAAATCGATCGCAATTAACGTTGAATGCCCTTCCAACCTGTACCTATACCTGCAACGTGATGCAAACAATTCGCCAACAAAGACCGCTATCAAGTTGATACTATCAACAAGATCGAATTGGGTGGATCTTCGGAAGTGGAGGCTTCAAAATTTAAAAAGTACACACACGCACACACCCACACATCCGCGTTTGTTCAATGAAATATGCATCTCTGAAAAAATCTGGAAACAAAATCATTTTTATTGTTGTTTTTCCGTCATGCGTCGTAATAATAATAACAACGACAATAATAATAATAACGTTATTTTTCATTATGGGGCCGCATAACAAAAATTTCAGCCCGATTTTTGGTGGAGCCCCATGTCCGAAGATTTATTTTAATTTGTACTCGTAAAATTAACCATTGCAAAAGTGCGTGCAAGAACATGCGATGGATTCTGTTATTTTCATCAAATCACATGATTGCTAGTACGAACATAATATTTCAATGTTCATATTGCACGCGTCTGTAATACCTATTCATGGAAAAAACAAACTATCGTTGTACGTGACTTGTGAATTTGATCCACGAATCAATGATGTTTATGATGAACAGTTTCGAAAAACGCTATGTCGAGTATAGTAAGATTTCGATACGCGCTAATCGAGCATTAAAAACGACGCGTTACGAATGTAGTGTCAGCCTAATTCTGTCATTTGAGTATGGTTGGCAATACATTTTGTG
Source organism: Arge pagana (assembly GCA_963969455.1). NCBI lineage: Eukaryota > Metazoa > Arthropoda > Insecta > Hymenoptera > Argidae > Arge > Arge pagana. The sequence continues at coordinate 11,710,922 of OZ018310.1, read as the reverse complement.
ACACCGTATTTTTCATGGTTACAATCGTTATAGGATCGTGATATAATATGATACGTTAGAAAGACGCGAGTGTTGGGACATGGTCCAAAAGAAGAATGTGATTCCTGAAAGTAACAAGGTGTGATTCCGGGATCAGAGTTCCGGGAGAAATTGGTCGCGAAATCTCAGGCAGGTGTGAAGTACTGTTCGAGAAACAATAAAAAATTATACATTTTTGGAACAATTCATGTTCCACGCGGAGTAATTAGATCGGACTGAATACTTTTTAGTCGAAAACGAATCAGGAAGGAAATTGTCCGAGTACCTCTCATCAGAAGTGCACCGGTCCGCTTGGCTAAGTAGGATCACTCGGCCAAATTCCGACGAACGTGTTCTAGATGAATAATGAAGTGATAAGTATTAATATTGACGTTGATTGAATAACGCTTCGCACTTCCAAGATCCGGAATTCGATTCGTGGGCTCAATTTACAGGCATACTATTATCAATTCAACTCGAGCCTGTATTTTCCTCGGCGCGGATAATTTTCCGAACATTATCCGAATCTGGCGACGATATCACATCATCAAATGTACTTTGACATCCCGCGAGCACGTGGACATCACACGACCAAGGGCTATCGCGAAAAAACGAACGTGCTACGAGTAAAAGACGAATGAAAATGACTCCTGAACGAACAATTATTTCGTGAAATGTAAGTCTTAAACCTCGTTCGACTTTCCCTTGTCGTCGACAGTTGTTGGAACGTGAGAGAAGCTACTGCAGTTCAGCATTTCGATATCACGTCTGTTCAGCCCAAATCGGTATCCAAATTCACGCCTTCGTACAAATACTGCACGACATATACCTAATAACAGGAAGTCTTGTTGAGGCACGTAGCGATCGGTCCATGATATTACGTCAATTTTCAACCCGAGTTAATGGCTCCGTGGTCCAAGGATGCTGCATACCGCGACCACGACAACGTTAGCTCTAGCGCGAAATAACTTAATCCTCCATGGAACTCGTTGTTTTCCTGGTTCCGCGGAACCCCTGAGTCTTTTATCTCCTGTCCCTTATGCCTTCTGACATAAACTTTTTAAAAATCTGAATAAATTCGTGGATGCTTCCCAGCGTCTTTGCTGCATGTTTCAATGGTTTTTAGAATCGAATGTATCGCGATTTTGGCAATAATAATCGAGATCTAAATACTAATTTGCAAAAAAACGAAATTGGTTGAAAAAATCATATCTGCATCGTCGATGAATATCAAGGAAATATACTATGGGGTTTTAAAGTTGCGATTATGACTTTTCAGAAAAATATAGTTTCCTTTGTTCCGGTTCCAAAAAGTACATTTATATACGCATTCGAAAATGGGGTAATTGTCAACGTTTCATGCATATAAAAATGGAAAAAAACCTATTTTTTGGTAGGAAATCAATGTTCATTCGTATGATAAACGTATATCGTCTTGTTTATTACAAAATAGCATAGTGGCATCAAAATTATAAGTATGATTCGAATGGCGCGGAACACAATCACAAAACACCAACGCCGCGGAACTCCTGGCTCTTTCAAGGCACACAGTCCACTTACACTCTCTGATACTCTCGGCTAGATCGCCGGACTCCGACAAGTATTTTTTAGGGAGACGAGCCAGAGCCCGCCCATCCTGCGATCGGAGACATACATCCGTGAAATATGGACTGTGCTTTCAAAGACCCAGGAGTTCCGTCAAGGGTTAATCGTTCGGCGTCCTCGACAAAAGCTCTATTTATAGCGTCTGCAACTCGTTTGGTCGGTGTAGCTACGTACCATCGACGAAACTCGAAGTTGTAAATAATCTTGAAATAATCCTGTTGAGTTAAGGGGTTAGGCCACTGTAACGACTTGAAAAAACGTCGTTTCGTCGATTTTTTTTGAAGGGAAAGAAAGGTCAAAAAAAAAGGTTTTTAGCATGTTGTCCATGTGATGAACAGCAGGTGAGCAAATTTTTGTTGAAAAATATTTACAAATGGCGGTGCTGTCGCCGTTTCCCGTCGGCGTAAAAATTCCAAGATGCTGCGTAGCACGCGGAATAACTGATGCAAATTTCAATGTGGAACAGGGCAACAAATTTTTTTCTAATTTACACGAGTACAGATAGTGAATTTTGAAAATATTGAACATCCACTGCATGTTTCTTCTTTCAAACACATGCTTTTCCGGGACGCCTTGAAAAAAAGTCCCGTCTCGCGCAATTCTAACTATCCTTCTCGTTGTACCCCACGCACATATTTGGCAGCTTATCAATCCATTCTGAACCCACATCTGCATCCACAGAGCCGGTTTCTCCGCACACATTTTTGTAGGAATTTTTGTGTGGAACTCTAAGCTTCTCCAACCACCCAGTAGAGGCTTTGAAATCATTCAATCCTAAGCCCACCTAAATTGTACATTAGATTGTCGACTGCAAGTTCCTGGGTCTTAGGGAATGATCTCTTTTTTTCTACCTTTGCATTTGCCACCCGCGCTTTCGAAATCTCCGTTTTATTTTTGAAGATTTCACTTATTTGGGTGTTTCCTACATCGAACTTTGCGACCAAATCTCGAACACTCAACTTTACTTCTTGACTAACTCGAATAACCTCGACCGTGTCTTTTATGGTTAACCGTTTTCGTTTTTGTGACATCTTAACGCATACGCAAAAATTATTAGACTGATCTGTTATTGACTCGCTCTGTGCACTGTCCAAGCCGCAGCAATCGTGCGCGGAATAGCGAGAATTGCGGACAAGTCGTGACCAATACGAACACGTTTTATGAGCAGGCTCCAGCCTGCACGATGGCATATCGCAGCCAATACAATGCATGTAATTCGGTAAACACGGAACAAACTGGGAATTTTGCCATAATGTCTGCTATTAAGAGCTTTTTTCAGCGAAAAATGCATCCCCGACAGTGTTAAGAGTGTCCGTTATTAGGAGTGTTCGTTATTAGCAGGTAGGTATGTATTGTTCATTGGACAATGCTTTTCTGCCAGGGATTTTTAACTTCTCCGTTATAAGGAGGTGCCCGCTGTTGAGAGGTGTCCGTTAAGAGAGGATTCACCGTATTACTATTACTATTCTTATCATTATTACTACTATTACTTCTCTACTATCATTATTATTGCCAACAAGTCGAATTAGGTGATAGTCGAATTAACGACGAAGTTCGTTTCGCAAATCAGGCTCATGAGCCCAGCCATGTTTAAAATATTACAATGACACAACATCATGAAATATCAGTTAAAAATCTGTAGCTTCAGCGTGGAGATATAGAGCATAAAGCTACATTGCAACTCAATTATAATCGCCGTATTTTATGGGTACAGGTAATTGTGGAGGTACATTATTTTGAGAAATTGGAAATGCTACTGATAACTTTAATGTAAATATCCGTATCAATTGTGCGATGAAATGCGGTGAAAGATACTTGCGAGCTCCGATCCGGAACACTATCGGTGAAGATTTGCGCACGAAATCTGCCGGAGTTTATCGTACAGAAAAAGCCGACGCTTTGATGCTGCCAGGTGATCCTGAGGCAGTTGATTAATCATGAAAAATACGAGCTTTTATTAACACAGTACCTGGATCGTGATCTCGTTCGCGCATTACAGATTATGAAACTGGGTGCACTACAAATCTGTCTTCATGGGATTAGTTTAGAGCCATTTTATTTGCATTACTGGACGCCTCACCAATTACACCTATGGAGAGCTCACACGAAGCGAGAGTCAGCTTGCGTACCTATTACTAGTATTATAGCCGATACAGCCGGCGGCGTAGTGAAAACGTTGGAAAGGTGCGACGGATCGGACAGTCGTTGTATATTTTTGTACCATGCGGTTGTAAATGTGTGACAGAGCAATTTTCCGTTGTCCAAATGCTGAGTGAGAAGCATACAATCGTGGCAATTACGTATTGGTTAACCGAATAGGTTTCGCAAGCTACCGTTTATCCAAAAGAAGTCGTCTGCGATACATCAACAGCCTTATTAGCCGCTTCAGAAAATCTAGATAATTGATGTTGATTTAACTGCCAACTGAAGTTTTTCATTCTGAATTTATTGCGAATATACTTGTGTTTGTGTGCCTATTAGTTCCATATTGCATCCAAGTAAAATATTAAAAACCGAAATAGAAGCAGGTATTTCAAACATCTTTGAAATCCACGAAGAGACATGAAATTGTTAAGCAGAGGCAGAGGTGAACATGTATTACATATAATGAAAATAAGTGTTTACTTGAACCAGCCCTTCTAAAAATGTATGATAGAGTCGTATAGATACGGATAGAAATTCAGACAAACAAACCGCATAGTCTATACGGTTTTTATACGGTTTTTAGACCGGGATCCCATCCGGATCTATACATCGCTATCAGTTGCCATCCGATATTTTGAGCAGGGACGTCATGAGTACGTACGAGTTTCAGGAGTAATATTCTCATTCAAACGCATCAAGACACGATATTGCAAACATGAAGTTCTATTTCTAGAAAGAGTGAACTTCAATAAATATTTGAGTCCGTTATTGCACTTGCAAATTCTTCAGCGACAACATAAGCCAGTTCATTTGGAACGATTTAATTGAGTATAGGTACGCAATTTTTTATAATTGAATACCTACAGCAACAGGAGTACTACCAAACAATTTGCTGTATAGGTAGATACCCTAGTATATGTAGTAGTAGGTATATTATACATATATACTCTAGTATACATGGAGCTCGCGACATCAATTGTTAGCAGAATCCAAAACATTAAATGTCTACTAAATTAATGACTTAAAAACTTGATCATGCAAGTGAATACTGTACTACATAATACTTCGTAATTATCGATGGTGTTGTATTCGTCTACAGACATGTTTGATGATCCGTTACATAGCATTAACGAATGGCTGCAGAGTGGGTGAAAGGAATGGACTCACCAAATATGTAGTTCTTAAAATGATTTTTCGATATCACCACACGCATCAGCGAGATCTGACTTTGCGATGCCGTGGTGCTTGGTGCTATTTCCTGATTTCACGACGGAGACTGACCATAGGTTTTCGTATTTTTGATATTGTGGGACTTGGCGGTATTTTTTACATTCATAATGTTTTTGTGTGGTGGACTTTACACGTAGAAAATCAAGTCAGAGTTTATTGTTGAATCTCGCGCCTAGTTTTTCTCATGTATTTCAGTATCATTTAGAACTTGAATTTTCTAAATTTCAAGGAACGATATCTCGGCTCGTGAAAACCCTTTTCAAATAAGTGTATATCGGTTTTTAAAGAAGAAGATTGTAGCTTTCTGATTCCGTGCCCATATTTGAAGTAGAATAAAAATTCTCGATGTGAAAGAAGCACAAAAATATCAAGACACCATGTTTTTGCATTTTTAGGTTAGGACATCTCGGAAACCTAGGGCGATGGAGCTATTCCTAGTTCAGATTTGGATTCAATGCATCAAAGATCTTCGAGCACACTGTGGGTGTGAAAATGTGTTGGCCCGTGTAAGTCATTGAAGAATAAAATGCCTCGAACAGCTTTGAAAAATCAATCAATTTACTATAACGATTGTTTTTCGTGGAGCATCTAATTACCAGGTTTCCAAACACGATCTTCCTCCATTGGTTTTTAGCTATGGTGTTTTCAGTATGATCTCAAGCTAGCAACGACACGGGTATCTTCCAAAAGACGAAGAGCACGTAATTCGGCAATAGAACATTTAATTAGAATCTAATTAGCACTTAATTCCACGATATCGCAGAATTCGATTTTATCATGTGGTGTTTCCTGCTTCCAGGGTTAAAATCATTTAGGACTGCCTCATTCGCGACGTCCCGCCGGTCCGGAATCCGTCCGGCGGGAAATGCCCTTTGATGGCCCTTTAACGTCTGACGTGAGAATTTCGAAATTCCGGACTTTCATGAATGGGCTCTGCAACGCCCTGTCCAGACAGAAGTTCTACCTCTGAAAACACTGAACCATTGAGAATTCGAGTTGCACTTTAAAGTGCCTCGGATTTTTCTAACTAGACAAAATTGCCTCAATCGTCACGAATACGCGCGGTAGTTATATTATAGTATGTGCGTGTTTTTCCTGTAACTTGCGTCTTAAAGTGTCGGATTTAGATAAATATATCTATTTTTCACATTAAATGTCTCGCCATATGTGAATTGAGAAAACATAATTTTGTAAAATATGATATCCATTTTATTACATATTCAGACAATAAGTTCATTAGTTAGTTCAAGAATTATTTGCTTGAAATTCCTATACGTTGATTAGTACGTTAAAATCAAAATAAATTGAGAGGCAGCAACTCCATTTCATAAAAATCAAGTCATCTACGATAGTGGAAGTTAGTTTAATTTTTAACAATGTAAAAGAGACAAGGCAAATACTTCTATATTCCCAGTTTTTTTTTTTTTGAAAGCTTAGAGACAATTTGATAATTTGACATTCTATATCAATGAAACAGAATTCTTTATTTAGAAGCGATGGTTTGTCATGTAATTGCTACATATTTAGCTCACTAGAAAGAAAATGGATAGAAAAAAAATGGGTTTTATCTTTTTCCAAATATGTCCTTGAATCTTAATATTTCCTTGTATTATCATGAATTTCTTTATCTCAAATACTTCTTCACGTATGAAAACGAGATTTTCTGGAGATGTATTCGTCAGTGTGTAATTTTTATATTTCAATTCAACGATGTAATAAAAAAGTAATATTTCCCAAAGTCGTATAGGGCCGTGACAAGTTTTTCTGGTCTGGCCAGGGACAACTTATCTCAGCGCCTCAAGAGGCCCTCGCAATCAAGGCTACGAAGACAAGAGTGTTACATTCCGGAATGGCGGGGCATTATTGTCCCGTGGAATAATTTCTATCCGGGTTGATATGGGTGGGACAATCGCTATTTTGCGAAATACTTCGCACGCCGATGTACTCGACTATGCGTCGACTTCTTATACATTATGCCTGTTGCATTGATGCCACGGAAATCGATCATCCGTTACAGCCCGTTGACGCGTACCTATATACAGACACTTTCCAATCTCTGCTTCCGTATGTACAAATATGGATTCAGGTCACGCTGAAATACCAACCCTCCATGCACTACGTCTACCTACTCTCTTCCGCCCACGTTACTCGTGTGACGATTTTCCCACGTATCTCTACCTATCTCCCGGAAGAAATCACTGTGATGTCGACGAACAAAAAAAGATTTGAAGGGCAGTTTCATCCGTCGATATTTTATTCCTCGAATTTCTACTCGCAATCAGTTTTTCTGCCACCGGAATCATTCTGTTTTCGTGCAACGAGAATTCATATTTAGATTTTGAAATTTGTAGTCGAAAACGAAGCCTTATCTAAAGGGCTCGTGTACAGTCCCTCGCATACGGCAGCTGATATTACTCCCGACCAATGGTTCTCAGTGGATTTTGCTATTTGTTTTCTTGGGAAGCTCAGAACGTGCAATCGGATGATTGTAATTGGGAATCTTCGTCATCGTCTACTCTCAGTTATAATTGCCAGCTTGATATTACCAGAAAACTATTTCTGGTTGATACTTTGAGTATTTATCCGTTCGTGCAAGCTCGGACGGAACTTGAAAATAGTTATAAGAACAGACAATAGGTCGATTAGCCAGAAAAAGAATGTTTTCCTCGATTTGTTTGTCACATTATACATACATTATTTCATTCGAAATGGCAAGTACATAAAATAGTAACGTATGATCGGTTTTTTTAAAGATAATAATCCAAAAATGTTATAATTGCCGCCGGTGGGGCCTACATTGCGGATAACCCTAAAAAAGTGTCCTAGCGGTGGACACGATAACTCGAGTTATCACGGCGGTGATAGCTTAACTTGAAATAATAGAGAAAACAATTCTTTTCTGTTAGTAGATGAGTATATCTGGGGATTGGGTGAAGAATGGGATTTTTTTTTTAAATTTGCATTTTTAGCAGAGTTGTATGTAAGATAGTACAAGTCTTGGTATAATTTACACTACGCATAGCATTGTAAAATTAGTTGTAACCAAAAATCAAAAAAAAAAAATCTTGAATCACTAGTCAATTCTATTTTGAAGAAGTGTGCAGAATTGCAATACAATCAGTGAATCAGTTCGTGAGAAATCGTGTCCGCCGATTTCAAGAATAGTGTTTTGAAATCAACGCGATACTACTTCCATATTACCAGCTGCTTCTTCGTGATTTGTACTGCGTGCGTTTTTTCTTCAAATGCTCCTCTTGCCGGTCTTTGAATTCTGCAAAATCTAGTTATTTTTTCCAAGTCTCACATAATTATACAACATGAACTTTTCGAACTCGCTCGAGATGAACTATGTTCTGAGGCGAAATGTTGCTGCCCCTCTATCGGGGACCGAGGTCCGGCTTATCCATAATGTTGATACCATACAAAAATACAATGAATTGATATTGACATTCATTGATAGTGACGCTCCAACGGTTTATTGCATTTATGCAAATTGAATGTTTGTCGAAGGTGAAGAGCCGAGGAAACAGGAATCGGAGTAAGTAGCTCTGTTGGTTGAGACGTAAGATTTTTAAGAATTTCTGATACTCCCCAGAAAAATGCTGAACAGTTCGACGAATCGAGATATTTGTGCTGTGATCAATGAATAACAGCGAAACAATTTGGCGGAAGTTGTGTTCCCGTGCGCGTGATTGAATTTAGAAAGACGTGATGCGTGCTTTATTCTGAATAGGAATAATTGTGGCTCGTGTATAATAATATCAGATAGTATCTAGTCCAACTCGAGATTAGTTTTTCCGGTTCGCGGGGTTCAGTGTCTAAGATTTGCAAATATTTGGCGATGCATCCGGTGATATATTCGGTAATATATTTGGTCATAGACTTGCCGTTAGGAATATGGAATAACTTGAGTTGGAACATGGAATGTTCTTGGTGTTCGAGATTCAGAGCATCGAGGTACAGCAAAGCTACCCTTCGAGATGACGGTTTGAAAGGAATGACAATTCAACCAGGTTTCGACCTGTATTCGCGACAAAAAACGACAGGAGGCCCCTGCCACATAGCTTCAACTAGCCCAAAAAAAACGATGACTTCCATCTTTTTCAAACTTTGGAATCTTAATCATGAATAAGTTATGCCGTCATGCGGTTTCATCATGGTTCAGAATTTGAAAACGTGATCGAAAAATACATCATTTCCCTAGATTCACAATGTGTGTCCGGTGAACTATTTCTGACGTCACTGGTATGGCTGTGGATTCCATCTAAATGAACGAGTACCACATTTTATTTACCAAGTATCCCTTGTTATTATTTATTTCTACTTGTTCCTGCTTGAAAAAGTGCTGTACCCGTATTGAAATTTTCGTTTTTGATTACATTTTTGTTATTCTAACGGTGAATTAATTTAATAATTTTGGTTATCGTAGTCTTAGCATGAACAAACTTACCATAGAACCTTAAGTTTTTTTCATAGTGTGGATTGGAATTTTTGCCGTTCTAGCATTGCGGTCTTTATTTCAAACTTCCGGTCAGATTTACACCAACTGTTTTGTGAAGTTATCTACATGACCATTAATTCTTATCGTTCTGCATTCATAAAACGAGAGTCCAATTCAGAACGCTAATTTTTTCTGTTCCCAACATCAAGGGGAGATACACCTAGAAACCGGAAAAAGGTCGTTTTTGTCTGGATATTTTTGAGACCTCAGGCCTCAAGAAAATGCAACAACAAAAAAATCGATTTTTTCGACCATGCGAGGTGTATATCTCCCGTTAATTTTTACTTGTTTTTCTCTTCGTGTACGCATTCGACAACGGTGCTCGACGAAAGGCCACTTCCGTTCCAGCTTTTGCAGTATGAATGCGGATCCTACATCACCTTAGTGGGTACGTGTTAAAGTTACGCGGATGCAACGGTAACCAACTTGATGAATCGTTGAAGAACGTTTATTTCAATGTTGGAGCTTGTTGAAAGACAGCCATGGAGAAGCTCGTGCGTGAATCGCGTACGCCAAAATGTCGAGGATAGATATGTTTAAGAATATCAATGCTTGCAACTCTGCACTTTGTTGATGAGAATTTGTGTACTTTATGTCCCAAAGCATCCCCGCACCCTCGCTAACGAAATTTGCGCTGTGTACGCCGTAGCCCTGTCTTGTTGGAACCAAATAGCCCCAAGATCTTGTTCGTCGGTTAATCGTTCCAATTGTGGCTCAGAAATTTTTTCCAGCATCGAAACATAGCGTCGAGCGGTGACGGTTGTTGTACACCCATTCTCCCCAAAACAGTATGGTTCAATGGCCCCAAATTTGGGAATGGCACACCATACCGTCATTTTTTGGGAATGGAGACGTCTTTTGTGGATTTGTCGTGGATTATTCTCCGACCAAAAACGAAAATTTTGTTTATTAGCGGCTCCGCACAGATGGAAGTGAGCTTCGGCGCTACTGAAGAACGTTGCCCTTGGTAGGATGCGCTCTAACATGCCTTGGGCGCAATTCACGCGTTTGGAAAGTCCGGGAGCTGCTCCTCCTGAATCAACATAATGTTGTAGGGATGGAAGAATAAATCTTTATGCGGAATTCGGCTCACAGAGCGAGAGGACACGTTTAATGCAGTCGCGTGTTTCCGGGCAGAGCGCGTTGGTGACCGTTCGACAGCTGCTCTCACTGCGGCGATATTTTTGGGAGTTCTCGCTGTTTTTGGTCTTCCCATACCACTAGGCCTTTGTGTCGATCCACTTTCTTCCAACGAACGAACCCAACCTGCGATAACATTGCGAGGCGGAAAGGGATCACGACGTGGAATGTTAAAATGCCGTCGGAAGGTCCGCTGAGTGACAACGTGATACCGATTACTTTCGAAAAACGTGCGAACGGCGAAGCTGCGATGCTCTCTGCTCCAAACCATTGTAACGACTGAAAACGGGGTGAGTCACCGGACACGATGAGTCCTCTCCCAGGTTCCTAACCCCACCACAGCGGATGTAGTCGTCCGTCGTAACTGCACTGGTTGTTTTGCCCCACCCTGTATATACCGAATTCGGGATCAAAGCAACCGAAGTCGCGCGGAGATTTGACTGATCCCTCTATCGAAGTACGAGGGAAATCTAATGTTCTTCTGACAAGAGTTTGATGAGCCGGAATAAAATTGAGCTGGAGAACCGGCGGAGTCGTAGTCCTGCCCCTGAGAAATTAATGCCACTTGATCCAGACCCCGATCGACATAGACCGATCCTATTTTCCTCCGTCGCATTGAAGATGCTGTCAAAAACGGATGGATATAGATCAATTCGGCGAGTTACTTCGCGATGTGCCGTTGTTCTTTCCTCGCGAACGAATTTATCAGAAATATAGCTTTCGCAAATTCAAATTCCCGGATGATGAAAAATGCCATCCTTTCAGTCATTCATGATCAGTCACTCGCCATAAAAACTAGAGAGCTTAAATAAATATTTCCCAATATTCATGAAAAGTAGATAGGTACGAGCAGTTTAATGCGAACGAATGAAGCAAACAATCGACAGGTCGATTTGCTAATAAAAGAAAAAAATATTTATCCCGCAGCGCTGATATGTTTGCGCATAAATTCTTTTCAAATCAATTCAGGTTTGTTTGGAGCAAGTGATTTTCATTTCGCTGTATTGCTCGTTTCTTTAGTTTTTATCAAACGATAATTGCGTTCATCTTTCCAGGAGTCAGCTTTCATTTGAACGGGTACCTAATTTTATCAATGTTGAAATCGCGTCGACTAACCGATGTATATTTTTTCCCCTTTTCTCTCTCATTCTCCCTCAAATAATGTGGAAGAGTCACATATTTGGTCTACTTTCCATTGCTGCTTATGTCAACATACAAAAAGCCGACCGTGGGTGTGCGAGGTCCAGCTATGTACACGTGGATATTATATTTTTTGTCGTGGCCCTCGTCATCGAGTCACAGTCTAACTCGCGAATTGTAGCTTTCACCCTCAAGATTATCATATAAAATGTCTAAAATAGCTCAGGTTGGCGAAACGTAGAAACTTTTATGTTTTTACTGCTCGTTGGCCGAGCATCAAACGGCGCACGTGTTCAAAACCACCGCGATGTAATTATTTCATGATTCGTATCAATAATATATACCTACGAAGTACACGTGTCCATGAATCTCTTCAGAACTTCACCAACCATCGTGGTATGTTCTTCGCTTTATGACTTGATGACGCGTTCATTTTACCTTCTCCTCTGTTAGTTATGCATCAATACTTGGGAAGTAGCATTTCTCGAACACGTTATTGAATGTATGATGAAATGAACAGCATATTGCCATGAATCATCAAACTTCAAGTTCAGTATGGATGCCAAGCACACGTTGCGCATCATGTGGTAATGTCGCGAAACGACCGAATCCACGTGTCGCATACTTCGTTGTTCTGCCTCTTCAGACCTTCCTTGATCGAGTAAAAGAACCAATTATTGCAGAATTTCTTGTCTGCGTGACTTAAATTAATTCCGCCATCTATATATTGATAGATATGCTGGGAATTTGTTTTTCTGACATACCTAACTTTATTTCAGGTGGAACCTTATTAATTTCAAGTGTTCTGAATATTATTATAATCTGAAAAATATGACTTTAAAAGAAAGCGTGGCTTAGCCAATTACCGTGGAATCCAAGTCAATTATTACCAACCAATTATCGCGGTTGTACCAACTACCACGCCCCAATGATTCCGCGTGGCTCATTCAACGAAGTTATGCTGGATAGGACTGACATACTGTTTTATTTTATGACAATCAATTGACCAGAACATTTATAGGTATTACAGGCTTCGCTCCAAATATTTTTATATAAATTATCTTAACTTGAAGCTCTTATTATTTTTGTGCATTATTGCACCTTTTCGTCCGTTACATTACCGCGCGTACTCGATCACACGAGGTACTGTCAAGAGAGGTTATATCTGCTTCCGCTATACCGAAGCACAATAATACAAACGTTTCCCGAAATGTGGATCAATTATTATTTACGAGCATATAAATCGAAGAACTTGGAACTTTTTGAATGTTCCATTTTTTTTTACCGAAATTAAACAGTTTTTCATTCACAAACCGTCCGCGATGAAGTATAAATAGAGGAATATTAGTGAGAATACACTTTCAGCAGGAGCAATTTTTCAGCCCGTTCGGGATAAGAGTAACCAGAATCTGAAGTGCCTCAGCAATAAATAAAAAAAATTGATGGAGCTCCTGAATTTCGACGAAATGTTCTGCAAAGAGGACGTAGGTTACTTCTAGATTGACTCTGACTTCATGCCGGCCCCCACGGTAACATTAATGTTGGCGTATTGAATGTTCGTTATTGCCTCGCGATAATTGGAGCACCCGCAATATTACCCTCGCGTACTACTACACGCGATTCGTTAAAAACGTTTTTCTTTTATTTTCTCGAATCTCGACCAATCTCACAAACGTTTTCTGGATTAAAGAAGAACTTTTTTAGTCATCTGGAGAGGAGTGAGAAATCAAGAAGATTCGGGAGGGAGGGAGGGGTGGGAAGGAGGGAGGGAGGGAGAGAGGGCAAGAGGAAGGGAGGAATAGGAGGAAGGGAGGAAGGGAAAGGGAGGGGGAGGAGACGTGGAAAAGAGAATGGGGCAGGGGGAGGCGGAGGGGAAGAAGGAGAGGGAGAGGAAGAGAGAGAGAGAAAGAGAGAGAGAAAGAGGAAAAAAAGAGAAAGCGACAGAGGAAGAGAGAGAGAAAGGGAGAGAGGAAGAGAGAGGGAGAGGATGAAAGGAGGAGGGGGCGACGGTGCGAAAGGGCGAGAGGGCGGAAGGAAGAGAGGGAGAGGTGGAGAGGGGCGGAGGGGAGATGGGGTAGGGGGAGGGGGGGGAGAGAGGAAGAGAGGGAAAGAGGGAGAGGTGGAGTGAGGGAGAGAGGGAGAGAGGGAAAGAGGGAGAGAGGGAGAGAGGGGGAGAGGCAGAGGGAGAGGGAGAGAGGGAGAGAGAGAGAGGGAAAGGGAGAGGGAGAGGGAGAGGGAGAGGGAGAGGGAGAGAGGGAGAGAAAGGGAGAGACATAGAGAGAGAGAGACAGCGGGAGAGGGAAAGAGGGAGAGAGGGAGAGAGATAGAGATGGAGAGATAGAGTGAGAGGGAGATTAGTAGAGCGAGAAGGAGAGAGAGAGGGAGAGGCTGAGACGGAGAGAGGGAGACGAAAAGGGAGAGGGAGACAGAGTGAGAAAGCCGGCGATAGGGCGCGAGGAAAAATCGGCTATGGAGATAGGGGTACGTTATGTCGGAAGTTCGGTTTATCGTTAGGGGTCACTGGATACGCGGTCAGCCAACAACGGCAACGTCGCGAACGAGGCGCAGGAATTTCGAACGAGATGATACGTCAACTACGTGCAGAGCTATAAGTAAGAGCCGCTCACGGCGGCCGGAGATACTCAAGTGGAATCGGAGAATAATAGGTCAATGCAATTCGGACAGCCTAATGGGCCCATTAATCACCGATCTGTATGTCCCCGGGAGAGGTATCGCGGTTGAAGAGAACCCCGGCGAACGTGGTCGGAAAAGCAGTCACTCCAATTCTGATTTGTTGGATTGCATCTCCGACTCTCGTTGTTCCAGAATCCTTGAGCTGATTGTGAGACGAATTCCTTATCCTCCTATTCGATGTGGCTAGGCTAAACTAAAAAACTGATGCTCGAATCCCAACGAATGGCATCCAACGGAAGTCCGAGTTGTTTGAACTATTCGAAAATTTCCGAAATCTCATCGAATGTCCGTGGAAAAATTGGTCTCCCGATACTTCGTGATCATTGGGTAACATTCAACTCGTCATCGTTGAGGAGATGGATAACAACGGGACGTATAAAATGAAGAGAAAACGGAAAAAATAAGGACGTTAACTACTCACGAAAATGTTATGCTTGTGTGAGGCTGTAGATAAGAGCTATCCGCGCATTTTGATCGCATCACAATTCATTTTATTATTATTATCAAGCATATTATTATTATAATTATTATTAATAATATTATTATTATATATGATTATATAATGTCTACGATTTCGTAGTGCAATCTGAAAATGAACATACATCAATATTCGGCACGAGCGAAAGCGAGGTTCACGCGGCTCTAGAAAACAAGTCGTCGAAGCGAATCATCCAAGACTGATCCCGGAACATTCCAAAGACTCGAATGGACCGAGAACAGTAACTGTGCTCCCACCTCGACTTATATTTCGGCTTCGCGTATAATTTCCAGCTGGTTGGAGCTGGCAATGAAAATTTTCCGTGAAGTTGTCCACCTTGTAACGTTTGGCGAAAAAGATAGACAGCAACGAATTTTCTTCGATTCTCTTCGTCCGTTCCTTCGTCCCTCTCGATCTTCAAATCTCTTCCTACTACGTAGTAACATCGTCTCATCGTCAAGAAAAAAATGTCGCGATGAAAGGATTCGGAATTGCAAGATTGCGCACACTCGTGTATTTCGTTCTCAGCTATTTGTTACGGCGTTGAAATGATCGTCGGCAGAAATTTCTTGGTGAATGTATCAGATGTCACTCGGTTGTCTCATTAGTCGTTGATCAAAAGTAATCCGCGTTTCTTTCCGTAGCGTTCGAATTGTGCATGCGGAGTTGGGTTAGGAAAACACCGCGAGTTGGCAACCTCGCTTCGAGACAGAATAGTCGGGAGGGCGACGAGGAGGACCCTAGCGGGAGGAGCGATCAATATGGCGGCGAGCGACGCCGCCGCAGGGGTAATAGGGGAAACAGGGGCAACAGGGCAACACACCACCAGCGGCTGTACGGAGAGGCCGACGCGGAGGGGATGGTACAGTCGCCTCACGTTACGACGTCCACTTGTTCTTGGGGTTGCCATTTCTGAGCGCCACTGTTGTTCTTTTTTCGAGTCTCTTCGTTGCATTACGTTCACGCGACAAATACGAGAGGCAGAATATTACGCGTTGGTTCTTTCAGGGATCAGGACACCGAACGTCTCTTTGCACTGACCAACCCGACGCCTACCTGCCTACCACGCTCATCTCTCGCCTATCCATTGGCCTGCTACCACGAAAATTATATACGTACTATCAAGATTTATTTCATCAAAGTTTTACGATCCGATTTCCCCCAGTGAATCCCATATTTTGATATACGCTCGTTCCTCGACGCTTTGGAATATTGCAGAATATTCACTTCTCGTAGGTGCAAGTCCTGAGTTGTGGTCAATTGAAAAAATGTCCTCAGAATTATGGGTCCTAAAATAAAAATGTTCGCACTCTCTTCCTACCGTTAGACCAAAATGGAAATTCGTAATGTAAGCACGCGATTGAAGATTTACAGGCATGAGACACAAAAACAGCTTGAAAATGATCATGTCACTATATGTGAGTAAAATCTAAGAGGAGTAGATATACCAGCTGCTGAAAGTCGACGAGTTGGTCCAGAGATGCAGTTGTCGACGGTATGTAGTAGTCAAAATGAAAAAAATGGTGACGTAATATGTTGAAATAGAGCCTCCACTTGAAATGTCCAAGTCAAAATTCGTATGTTTTCAGTAAGAGTATTGAACAGGTTTTTTATCGCAGATCTGTGTTATCGAGGATCGCCGCTCTAGATGAAATTACGAGAATAATCATTGATATTTTATCTGGTTTTCTTGCAACTTACGACTTCTGTTCAATATTGGGTTGTGTAATAAGGATCGAAAGGCTCCCGTGGGCCCGGTGAAGGTCGTCGTTGCGAACACGAGTTGTTGGAATGTAATTTCAGCTAAAAGAAAGCGAGGATCATTCGTTATTTCCAGGATGTGAGCATTTTTCAAACGCTTCTTCGACGTTGACGCGTATACGTGAGTTTCGAAAGATTTTGAACGGTTCAGTCGGATTTTTGAATATTCAGACGATCTAGCTGAAAAGACTTATGTACCTTGATCTCCTTGAAAAAATCGTGGAAAGTCTCCACTCATCGGTTCAACAATTTATGTTAGTAAATTTCGTGCCGCTCGATCCGCAATACGAAACTTTTTCCACGGATTACGGACAGACTTGGCTACTCTAAAGTTGCGCCGCGAGATGGGATTGCGGCTTGCGATATCTTGTTATCCATCTGGTTATATCTCTCTTCGGCACGTCTCACTTCGGCGCCCGTCCAAAGTTCCTCCCACTTCGGTGCCCATTCCTCGAAAGTACTCGAAACAATCGGTGCTGCGATAAAATACCATACCGCCACTCGCAGACTTTGAACATACCATACCCCACCATCAGAATTTGGATGCACCATACCCCACGTTGTAAGACATTTCGACACTAGTGCGACAAACTGATTTTCTCCTCGCGTGAACGTTTGCGCCCGAGCGAAGCGAGGGTGAAGAGGCCACACGAGGAGAAAATCACTTTCTCGCACTAGTATCGAAATATACTAATTTCAGCATGCGTCCATTTGGACAGCGTGCGTAAAATCAAGCTTTTACGTACGAAGTACCGATGAAAGGGGAACAAATGCATAGACGTCGAAGTGAGACTGCACGGTCGATTTCCGGAAGGGTGCCGAAGTGAGACGAAATTCGGACGGGCGCCGAAGTGAGATGCGCCGAGGTGAGACTACACCATTCATCCTTCGGCGGTCCACAGAATTCATATGTTTCATATCTCCCCTCACTTTTTTGAAAGCTGAAGATAAAAGGTCGTATATGTACACGACGGATACGGAAGAGGACATCGCTGCCTCCTCTGGTACCACTACACTCGCGTCACCTAAACAGAGTTCTATGCGGGCTTCTATGCGAGTTTGGATGCGAACTTATATGCGCGCTTATAAGAAGAAGTGAAAGATAATTGAGTAAGTGATATACTTTATTATTTATTAGGTTCCTATTCTGATGAGCTGATTACGAATGCGATGATAAAAGTTGACGCGAATTGAATTTTCATGGTAAAAACATTTTTAAAAAATTGAAATCATGGTTTTTTGTGATTATCTAAAAAAATACAAAAAATTTCGAAAAGAGCTTCAGAAAAAATTTGTAGATCTTATTAAAATATGCCTTGCATGTTCGATGCAATTTTCACAAAAAGCGTTCATTTTTTGAGGAAAATGCAGAAACCGTAAACAACCATGAAATCAACCAATACGCACATCATTGCAACACTTGGACCGCGTAGTAATGCTCTTAGCTTTATGATAGCTTGAAACACGTTAGATTGAAAGTTAGATCCCCCAAAAGTAGTTTGTTATCAGAATAGGATGTAACCGATAATATTCCTTAAATTAAGGTGCGTTGTTTGGATCTAGAAAAAATATGGTAATTATTTAGAAGCGCAACTCTTCGGAAAAATGAGGATAACATTTTTTTTGCTATTATTTAATAGGCATGCTGAAATGATGATCAGTCGAGGAGTTTGAAATATCTCCGTATAACTTGGGATTTTTTCAGCAAAAAAACAGGTAAATATCTAGAGGTGCAACTTCTGAGAAATCAAAGAAAATTGTTTCATAGTAGAAATGTACTCACGGGGATTTGAGAGAATTATTGAAGGGTGGTGGGGGTGGGTGTGCGCGATCGCGCTAGCGCGTGTGTACGTTGTGTATGAATGCACGTGCATGTGGACTCACTTATCCACCCACTCATACACACACACCCACGCGCGTGTACACACACCAACCCACACACCATACGCAGGCGCGCGTGGAAGAGGAACTTCGCCTCTGCTATAAAGTGCCCGCCGCGGAGCATTACGTATACTTCAATTGATTAAAATAACTTCATTATCGATTTTCTCTCAAAATATCTATCCTATCCAAAAAAAATTATTTCACACGATACGTGTGTTTTTGCAAGGTCTATAACTTTTGTGGGAAACATTTTTCAAAATTTACAATATTCAATAAGATGATGACAAAAAAACAGGATTTAATGTGTTTTTTAAGGTTTATGCCATGAAAAAATCAATTTGCGCCAATGTTTATCATATCGTGATCAGTGCATCAAAATACGTAAGTATGCGTAGTGTCAAAGAAATCGGGGGTAGCTCGCTTTCCGAACCATATCCATATCAAAACTTGACGTAAAAAAAATCCAAATATATATACATCTTATTTACCACGTATATTTTTGGATATGTAATGTTACGTCCGGACTTTCTTACATCCGAAGGTTGTTGAACCGACGAAGAAGATGCAGGTTTTGTTGTATGACCTCTGTTTTAGAGCAATACGTTTCCGCCTTCTCCACCGGGGTCCGAGGTCTAGCCTATCGTGGATTTTATTCTCTTATGTTCACACGACTGATGCGAATACAGAATGTAGTAGAAATAGCTGTCGTCCGTAGATTGACTGAGTTTTTCAAATGATGAGATCGATGAGGCTGGAATCGGGTTACGTATTTTTAATAATTAGGATTTTGCGGCTACGGTGATTCGGTAATACTCGTATCGAGTACGCGGCATAGTTCGGCGGAGCAGATCTTTTATGCTGGTACGAATATAGGTGAGGAATTGTTAGGAACGATTCAGTGGAGATTGTTGCCTCGGTGATTATGACTTGAATTTAGAATAATATAATTTGTATTCCAGGCAAATGCAGATCGTGTATAACAAAATGAAATAGTATTCAGTTCACCGAGAGAAATCTTAGACAAGTGGTTAGATTTCTCGGCTTGCGTGATCAGAGTTGATTTTCGAATAATTTGAAAATGGAACTAATAATATTCTTCGCGTTCGAGATTTAGTAAGTTGAAATTTGGAGTTGATTTTAGAATAATTCAAAAATGAGACTTAGAATATTCTTTGCTTTCGAGATTTAGTGAGTTGAGATTCAGCGATTCAAGATTGTCTGAAGCCAATGACGACTTAGCCCGATTTTCGGCTCGTATTTATACCCAGAAAGGGTCGAAAATTAAACCCCTCCACTAAGATTTTTCGAGAAGAAACATTGATGCTCATCCTACGATTTTTTACGAAGAAGGAGAATCGTATGGTCAGAGTAGGCCTAGGTTACGGAAAAATATTGTCCATATGGTCCGGTGCATAGAAAATGCAGCGTGATGAGCGTTTTTTACGTTTTTGACGTGAGCTTACAAGGGGACCGCCAAGTATGGTACAGACGGATTTCGATGGGTCTCAGGTGTGTTGTGAGAGCAACTGTCTTTCGGAGTACCGTGCTAGAGGCATTTTTGCCAATAAGCACTAGTGTTCGAGAAAATTGACGTGAAAGTTTTACGCGTACCTTTTATACCCGTAAATTTCCTGCGTCGTCAAGCAAGTCAACGTAGCGAAGCAGGCAATGCCCTCATCTGGCACGCGAACGGCTCGTGTTCAAATCCCGCTCGAGGCAATTTTTTTCTTTTTTTTTCTCTAACCGTTCATGAAGTAGGTTCCGTTTGTATTTAACTTTCAGTAATTTCTTGTTAATTTTCAGGGTGGAGAGTACAAGTTGAGTAAGAGGTCTTCTCGCGGGGATCAGTCTTATGGCGTCGATGAAGCAGGTTAACAATATATGATTTATTTTGATGGAATTTCTTTATAGTAATAGTGATAGTATTTGTGAAAACTATCACTCGATTCATAAATTAGCGCCGGTAGGTAGGCAACGTAACGATAGCCCGTTTTATTGCACTACGGCGCAGCGTGGAAAGATCCGAACAAAACATAAGCGGAGTAGCATAGGTGAGCGCGTCGATCACCTGCTCGATTGCAATAATCTGTCAAACCGGTGCGAAAAAACAAATTGACCGGTAGTATCAGTCACGTGACAGCCACAGCATGCCGTACGAGAATCGTGAGTACGCGGACATGCACTTCCAGTACGGAGCTGCTCGTGGTAACGCACGAAAGGCACATCGCAAGTACGGGCTGCTTTACCCTAACCGTCAGTTACCCAATCGGAAAGTTTTTCAAGATCAACATATTCGTCTCACAATCAGTGAGACGGGGAAGTTACAGGTAATTCATCTAACACGCGTTTGCCTTGCGACTTGACTTCTGTTTGATCGAATATTTACATAGATAATTTTTCATTCCGCAGCCCAAACGAGAGGCAGCTTACGACCATTCGGTTGCGCATGCCGAGGAGGAAGAGGTGCTTGAACGGTTTGCTAACAACCCTCGCACCAGCACACGCGTTGTGGGGAATCAGGTCGGTTGCAGTCAAACGACCGCGGTTAACGTCCTACAACGCAACAACCAGCACCCATTCAAGCTCCAAAAAGTTCACGAGCTATAGCCCCGCTGACGACCTATGGCGGATGGAATTTTCGAATTTGATTGTCCGGGAAGAAGAAGCGCGCCAGAATTTTCCTAGAAGCGTTCTGATGACAAACGGAAAGAGATTTTCGAGGCAAGGGACGTTTAATTCTCGCAACAACCACTCTTGGGCAGAGGAGAATCCTCGCATACCATACATAAGAGGATATCAACACAAGTTCTCGATAAGCGTTTGGTGCGGAATTTTGGGCGATAAATTGCTAGGGCTGTACCTACTCCCTGCGCGATTAAATGCGCATAGCTACGTAGTATTTTTGCAAGAGGTGCTTCCTGAGTTCCTCTTGGATGCGCCGATCGAACTGATCCCGAACCATTGGTTCCAGCACGGCGGTTGCCCGGCTCACTAGGTACGTCTGCAGATACGTGCGCACCTGGACCAATTTTACCCTGGCCGATGGACTGGTCGCGGAGGGCGAGTGGAGTGGCCCGCCCGATTGCCGGATCTATCACCACTCGATTTCTACTTGTGGGGTGCAATGGAAAAAATGGTGTACGCGATCCCAGTCGAGTCCGTAGAGGACTTGACGCGAGGGTCGTAATCGCGGGTGCAGCAGTTGGACAAGACGCGGAAATCTTCGCACGCGCTCGCGAAGAGTGGATGGCCAGATGCAGGAAGTGCGCAGATACCAACGGAGGTCACACCGAGATGCATTAATTGTCGTGTTTGTGTTTTAAGTTTACTTAGTTTGTTATTCGTCATTGTTTCATTCAAATCCAGAAATGTGACATCGCATTGAAACGAATGTGACAAAATGTCGCGTTTCTTTGAGCGCTGCGTCACGTTCGTTCGAACGTGACTCATCATTTTTGGCTCGTTCACATTCAAACGAAAGTTACACCATGCTCAAAGAAACGTCACATTTTGTCACGCTCGTTTCAATGTGATGTCACATTCCTGGATTTCCGGTGTAGTTACATGCCTTTTTTCATTGATAAAAATAAAAAAATGTTGATGAAAGACGCGTCATACTCTTTTTATTTATAATCAACAGCAATAATAGGCGCCTCAGCTACGTTACGTGTCGCTCGACACGCAGGAGAAACGGTAGACCGTTTGGTTGCCTCCCTATTGGCGCTAATTCCGCAAATTTTGATTCTGTTTCGCTGGTCGTAATTTGGATTTCCGGACTCGAGTGTCCAATATCAAAATACTCCCCTTGGTGTCCCTTACACGCTCCAGAACGGTGGCAGATTGACCAAAACTCATCCTGTATACATTACAAGCCTGTCTGTACCTTTCTTCACTTTCATTCAAATTTCGCGATTTAGGCTAGCAGACTAAAGCTTACGAAAAGGTCTTGTCCTAACTATTTCTCTACATTCTACTAACATGCAATCGAGTTAAGATGAGTATTTCGATCCAGTGGTCATCGTCGATCAATCCGTTGTCAAAAATAGTGGTCCGAAATAGTATATCTAGTCAGAGTTCGATGATGGCCGTCCATCACGAATCATCGAATATTTCAGATATATCGCGATATCTTCCAGGCTCGCCAATGATCACGTGTTGCTCGGTGGTTCGAGTCGATAATTGAATGTAATTTTCTTCGGCTAACCGTTCGCAGGAACCTGGTGATCTGGCTAATTTCTCATTATCAAGAGCTTAGTCTCTTATGGTTACTTTGGAAATCATGTGTTAAAAAACTTGTATGGATACAACGGTCTCTTATAGTTTACAGTTAATAATTCTGGAAAACCAAAGGCAACAAAAAACGTTGAATCGAAAGCACTTTTTAATACCTTTTGTTGGAATTCATTTAAACGTGCTATTTTATTCCTTTGGGCAAACGTAGAATCCAGCAATAAGACGAACTCTGATCGAAAAAAGGTTGGTTACCAAAAACAGAATTTAAAGCCGACTCGGATAATCTTCAACATGAATTCTCGACAGTCTTCAAAACTCGTTGGAATACCTACCACGCAACGTTGCTGGTGGGTGCGAACGACTGCTTCCAGTCCGAGACTCGTGTTGGTATTTGTTATTAGGCTTGAACAGAGAGTTCGTAACCTCTGACGCATCCATCAAATTTTGTCCTCTACCCTTTTTTCGTTTTTTTTCCTGTCCATACACGCGAGCCGACACACACGCAGGGTCCGTTGTAACACCTATGGCCTATCACCGGCTCGAACAACATCGGTTTCAAGTATATGGGACGTTTCACGTTAACCGAATCACCTTTGTACCCAAAATTTGAGTTAATGGAATTTCGTGTTCGAGGTATCAAAATGTTCGCCTGATAAGAGCTTTTAAAGAAACGGTGGTGTTTTTTAAGATCCAACATGGCAGATCTAATATGGCGGCAGAATCCTCCACAATAAGGCGTATCTACATTAAAAAGCTTTGTAAAATAAAAAAATTGAAACCGATTTGTTCAGAATTCAGCTTAAATTGTAGTTGGAGGACCGCCCTCGAAGGTCTGGAGCGTAGTTAGTCAAACTTCAAAATGGCGGATCCAAGATGGCAGGCAAATCCACTTTTCAAAAAATCAACCCTTTTTAGCCAAACTTGGCATATGGGGGTTTTCAACATCGCATATTATGAATTCGAGGTCGAATTTGTAAAATGCATGTTCGTTCTGTCAATTTTAAAAAAATTCGTTCTCCCTCTTGGATCCACGATACAAGCTGATCCAAACTACAATTTCAGCTAAATTCCGATTAAATCAGTGACACATTTTTAATTTTACAAAGCTTTTCAATGTAGATACGCCTTGTATTGCAGGATTCCAGCCACCATATTGGGTCTTAAAAAAATCGCCGTAGCTTTGAAAGCTCTTGTCAGGACGAAAATTCTGATACCTCGAACACGACATTTCATCAACCCAAATTTTGGGTACAGACGTGATCCGGGTGACGTGAAACGTCAAATATATCCGTGGCATCGTATTAGGGCTATCGGCGGAATTCAATTTCACATTATATTTTCACACCCTGTCGATCCGACTTTTCTTTTTTTCTTGTCCCATTCAATTTTGGGAAGTGCGCCGAGTTTCCTGGTGGCGAACGGGTGAGAAGATCTCCTGATTGTCGCCGCAAAGAATTTCGATATGGCGTGCAGGGAATAGGAGGTCGTGTATTTGCTGTCACGCAACACTTCGTTGGATCTTCCGCCGCCCAACTGATTATCAAACGCGAATGCAAACGAGTCACGTGACGCGATTAAGCGAACGGCTCCTGCCTGTCATCGTCGGAGAGATGAAATTGAACAGGAGAGAGAATCCTAACGTCGGATAAGCTGGCTTATACCCGAAATTGTAGACGCGAATTCGTTGATTCTAACACTTCCGGCGGAACTGTGATGCTCAGTTCGGGGAAAGAAAGAGGGTGGGTGAAAATTTGTCTCTGAAATTCTGACGGAAGCAGTCTCGGAATGGAGGGCGAGCCGTCGTGGGGCGCGATGAAAAGAGAGGTAATAACGGACAGACGGAGCAAACTCGCGGTGAATAGGGCGGGGCGGAGTGAAAGAGGAGCAGAAATTTCGGGTGGATGAAAGAGGGAAAGAGGCGAGCGAGCCTCCGGGAATAAATGGTAGAATCATCGTGGAATAAAAGCTCGGGATTTTGGGACACAAAACAAAATAAATACGGGATATCGGAGGAGGGACCAGGATCAGTGAGAGCCTCTAGTTCGAGGGCTCAACGGGAATGGGAGTAGGGAAATACTTTTGGAATGTTTCATAAGCTGTCGCTTCTAGTTGTCCTTCAGGGTCGTTGAATGGAGCAGAGATGTACGATAGTGTTTTGTCTCACAGAGTACAACCCCGTTAATTCTGTCAAGAG
>OZ018310.1:11600006-11685699 GCA_963969455.1 Arge pagana | reverse complement strand
AATGCGAAATGGTCAAATCGGCGCGCAGACCGTCGGCACATCCTGGACACCGAAGACCACGTACGACGCTGGGGATCGTGACGTCACACCCCTAATAAAAGGGAGTGTCGCGAGGACGACAGCAGCGTTGTCTGAAAAGTCAACAGTGACTCACTCTGGCTCGAGAGCGTTGACTGACAATTTAGCAACGACTCGCCATATGAACTAGGTGAACGCGTCGCGAGGGATCTTCAGACTTAGAATCACTCGTCGATAACCGAATGAGAGCTATATTTTTAACCAGGTGGACTTGTCTTAGGAAAGCTTTGAACTTAGATTCTCAAAGTTTGAATTCTATTTGAAAAGTTAATTTTGTTTTATAATTCACTTCAAAATTTGCGTTTGAATCTATTAATAGAAAATCGATATAATTTCATATTCACTCTGTTGTATTAAATATTTAAAGTTTGGAGTTATCGGTCACGGACATCGTGTACTGAGCGGCTTACCGATATCATAGCAAGGTGTAGGTTTAAATGCTGACGGTTATATTTGAGTTGGGTAAAATAAATACTGGTTCCATATTGCTCATTTGTAATCATTTTTTTAATTATCCACAAAGACATTTGACACTAGGTAGCATAGGTATAGCAACGACAATACTATGCTGAGCGTACGGTGACGGAGAAAATCCTGAGTCAATCGGCCACGTTGCTGGCGTCCGGTTCTATCATACAGCCACGGCATCAAACACCCTGGTCTGATCGTGAGTTTTACATCACGACACGGTGAAAACCTGCGTCCGGAGATAGGGACTAGTTTCTAACGGGTTGATCTTTGCACCCTCGAGAGCCATTTATTTCGATGTTGATCAATAAACTGTCAATGAACTCACACTTACTCTGCTCGTCTAGCGAGCAAGCTCTTCGAAGTTAACGTGAATAGTTTCAATATATATAAATGGAATGAAAACCGTAATTATTAGCCCCATTACCGAGCTCGGCCTTTGCTCGTGTCTCGTATCTTGTCAAACGACCTCAAAAACGTCGTACGCGCGAAAGGCCGATAACAGTTGTTACTCGAACATTACCACTGCTATTCTCGCGACTCGCGTCATACCATTTGGGGAATAGATAATGCCAATAAACGGTATTACCATTTCCTCGTGAAATTTCAACGGAATATGTTTTCCGGCTCTGGTATCACCAAGTTCATTGGTGTGACTGAACGACCCGATAACAACCAACCAACGTTCTCCGATTACTCGGCAAGTCTTCAGCCCTTTCTCGTGATCATTGTCGTATAACGCGAACTGATTGTTTCTTTGCGATAAATTGATTCTACGTCTCCTTTAATTTCTCATACCGTCGGAGGTATCGTGTAGAACTCAAGGCGAACAATATTCTGCCTACGCCTTAGGAGTACCTATCGAATCAGTGCCCTCCTTTCATAGTGCGCGTATGAAGAACAAAAACAAACGAGATTCGCTTGGGTCTCTCGATGTCAGCTGAAAAAAAAATTCATCGTCAATCACAGCGTTCCTTGCATCACTGAACGATCCGATACTTGGCAATTTCACGCTAAACCGAATCGATTCTCTTGTCACATCCTCTAAACGTATGACATTTCAAAATTGGTCTTTCGAAATTTTTATAGTTGCGCGTACTATTTACGAAGATATATCATTTTGCGCGAAGCGACATCGAGCCGATTTGAAGCGGGGTGAAAGCGAAAACTCGCGCTCAACGACCACTTTGAACGCGTTTTTCTAGATACCACGTTTTCAAAGTCGGTCGCCATGATCACGCTAGAACGGCTCAATCTGATCATTATCAAATTTTTACCAGTGATTCTAGATATATAATTCTCTAGAATTTGACCGATGGTTTTTCCATTTCGGTCGAATATTTTTCATTTTACAGTCAAAAGACGAATGTATTTTTCAGCGAAAACATGAAATCTGCATCCCAACGTCGGTCATTTTATGAAAAATAAATATTTTCAGCTACTCTTTTGCTCAGGTTCTAGTGAAAACTATTTCCTAATGAATGCCGCTCGATTTTTTTATTCTGGATCAGCCAATTCTGGTCCATAGGATAGCCACAAAGCGTGTTTTTTGGTGTGGATCTTTCAGGGATTAGCTGAACCTCGATTATTTATGACTATCTCACCGTGAAAAAATCATTTCAATCTCTTTAAATTTGGATTCATGAAATACCGAGCAAAAAAGTACGTACAGCCTTAAAGTTGCCGATTTACGTTCGAAGCAGAAAAAGGGCAGACCACAGGTCAGACATTTTTCGAACTTAAGGTTCGATTATGACAAACCTCAGTAAATTTATGTAATGAAATGTACTGTAAATAAAGAATACGCTATGTATTATGAGATAATAATATTATTTTCAACATATTGTCGACAGAACATGCTTTTTAGTGGTGGCTACCAAAATTACCTCTCAAGGGGAGACCCTACGGAATTTGAGAAGTTCTTCAATTGAAAAATGAGATCGATGAGAACTATTCAACTAGTATATTCACTCAAGAAAACATAAACGTGGTTTATGCCGGACGTAAACATAAAACAACAGGCAGTCAATACGGTTCAATTTTGCATTGGCTTCGAAGCGTCCGGTCAAGGTCACCCTGAAGATTTTAAATGGAACTGCCCCATTTTTCAGCAGCATCGTGTAACTAAAGTCGAGAGCTTCGCGAGTCTACATGTCATTAGTCCTACTTTTCACGCAGCATGTTACTCGCTAACTCTCGTACCGTCCATATGTACGAGTCGCAATCTCACCGAACGCCCTTCATTGGTGGTAGGTGAAGCAGGTTGAGCTCTATCTCCCAGCTTCTTATCAGTGTCCGAGAAAAACGTTGAACGTATACCAGACATTTCGGAACATTGGTGGCGTTACCGAATACGAAGCGAGGTATATTCCACGAACCATCAGAAGATCGGACATGTTCATCATGCGACCAGATACGAACAGACGACCGTCGATAACAGAAATGATGCTTCGTTCAAATCTCATCGAAGGTAGGACTCTCATCATGGTGATTCGAGAATCTCGTACTTCGGCCACACGATTCTGCTGAGAATATGGGGGATTTTATTCAACATTTTTTCGGTGACTTTGATAGAACCTTTCGAAATCAGTGCAGGATCGAACCGTATGGACCGCTTGATAATTTACTCAGATCCATTGAAATATCGTTTTAGCAATTGACCGCGATCCATTGGTTATCCTCATATTCGATTGTACCGTGTGTTGAATGCCTATGCATATATTAGCTCGATGCGTATTTATAACTTAATCTTTTGATTTATCGTGATTTATAGTTTTGGCTCTTATTCCGTCGTCCCGTTCCCAATCATGAAATTCTGGGTTTGCCTAAGAAAGGACCTCGCACATTTCTTATGAAAATGCATTATTTTAGAATTCTAACTTCAAATTATGTCCCAATATACACTCACGCATACTCAACTTCAACGCAGCCAGAGTGGTCTTACCTTCGATCACGATGCTGGTAACACAGCATAGCAGATCCTCTGAGTAAGGCGAGCCGGGAAATCCAGTCTCGTGTCTACAACTTTTCCCGTTTGACTGAATACTATTTCATTTGTTGTACGCGATCTGCATTTATCCGAATAAAAGAACCTTCAGGGTGGTCTAACCAGCGACAACAAACAATATACCTTATACAGGCTCCCTCGCCACTCCCTTTCCTTTGGCCCTTGTCCCTTGCCCTCCCGCTTCCCCACATACACAATACTTAAAAGCAAATTCGAGATGGGATTTAGTTTTCGACTGATCCCGGCGTAATGGATCCTCGATGACACAGAAACGACGGATTTTTGGACCTTGGTGCAATGATGACTTTTGATCAGGATAACTCAAGGTATGTCCGCATCCATTCCGAGCCAATTTCACCGGGACCCAATTTCCATAAAAAAATGTGCGGGGTCCGTTGATTTTTCCCATTTCAGCCTCAATCCTCACAAATCTGCCTTTAAGACAACAGGCCGAACGTCCGAAGTCTAGACTTGCCCCACGACCTTTGATACCTACAATTATGTGTTCATTTCTCACAATGTCTTTCCCCAACAGTCGAATTCGCCCTTCCTAAAATTGCTTGTACACCGTATTATTCATGTTTTTATGTTTTTCGCCAATTATGTTTCTCATACCTTACTTGACTACACCTCTTACCTTATTCCCCATTTTGTCCAAATTATCAATTTTACCTCGATCTTGAACAGGAGTGGAAAGACACAAGTTTACTTTTCATTTCTTATACTTAAAATAATACTGTCGTATATTGATTGAGCCACGAGATTTTGATGAAATTGGAAACATAGGGTAGTATTTATCCAAAAATGAATTAGTTCAAGTTTTTAGACCTTGGGTACACGAGAAGACGGTCACCTATTAATGTTTTAAATTTTGGTCGTACAACTCGCAGTCTCATGGGTTAATACATTTTTCGGTCATTCAGTTTCGTATTAGAAAGAAAATACCGACAAAATCTCAATGGAATTAATGAAGCATCAGTAGGAAATCTTCATAACATTCGTCATCTTCGAAAACATCGATTGGGTACTTGTGAGAGTATTGGTAAGCAATTGAATGAAAACAAATTTCATTTCTCACGAGTATCGGAACGGTCTGTTTTGAATGTAGCAACATCGCTGGTAGAAAAGGACAGGTACTGCTCTTTCACGAGATGACAATAATAAAATAACGTAATAAATAAGAGCGTCTTTTCAGTAAAAAACGTCCATTACGAACCCGAGACCACATTTGCCAACGATGACGGTAGTCGATGTGCCTTTTTTCTGTTGTACGTCCGGGGTAAGATCGAATGGTCACTATTGTAGTAGAGTAATTACTTTTCTGATCATTCAATAGATCGAATAGTTCGAAAACTTATAGAAATAATTATAATCCGAGTTCTATTTTTGAGTCTCGTTGCGATCGAGCGAGAATTTCGTTGTAATAGGCAGGAGAACGATGACGAGAAACATAATGGACCGCGTATGAGCCTCGTCTGGCTTTCGGAATGTTAGATAGATTGATTCTATAACCCGACATTCACGGTCGAATCGGTCCCCATTCGATGTGACTTCGGATTGAAACTGTACCGACGTATAATCTCGCTTTATGTGCATGATAATCCACAGACTAACCCTGATTTGACCGATATAAATCAAACTTTGCTACTCGGTCGCATTTATCAGCGGATGAAAATCGCGTATCTTTTGCAAAAGAAGCGGAATGAATGTACGTACGTTTCGTTCCATGACGCAGTTGGATTTTTTGCCGTGCCCGATACGACGTACAAAGTATGTGTCAAAGTGTTCAATGGAAGCGTTGTACGCCTCGTATATTCATGCGCGAGCACGTATCGCCGGAAGTAAGCTGGGTTCAACTCTAATTGCTATAAACTGCTGCTTTGCTAGCGAACTTTGATCCCAATTTATCCTTGCCTCGCGTACCTCACACGAATTTCCTGACAGCTGCGATCAGCCGTATCCAGGCCCTATCACGGCAGCTCTCTCTCGATATTCCCGATTGCGGGATCTCACGTCAAATCCCTGCCAATGCAACCGATGTCATGTGATGCTATTTCCTGAACAAAAATGATTGTTCCAACGCGATGATCTTTCGTGACGGTTAGCTTGGATCGTTACTCGTGACATTTGCTGTGATACATTCGTCAAAGTGTAGAATCATTGGAAACATTCCAATGCGTCGTACACCAAGATCAGGAAACATATAACTGTGGAAACAATTCTGCGTCGCGACCATAGGAACTGAAAAAGAATTCGTTGTAAAAATATCCAATCTCCGAAATCTCGTTTACGTCTGGAATCGCCCTCTTTATATACGCGTATTTGTACGTATAAAGATGCCGGAGTGAGAAAATAACAACCGATTTGAGAGGACCGAACGAAAACGGGCGAGTCTTCTTGTATTTTTCATACACTCTGTAGAAAGCACGACGAAATTGCAAATAGTCACTCGTGAACGTTGTAAATATCTGAAGTCCATCTCATCAAAGTTCGCAACTTGCGTCGGCTTCCATCTATTGAATATTGAATACTAAGGATTCGACAAAGTGCCGAATCATCGTCGAGAAGACGTCGAAATAGGGTTTTCGCTGTACAATTCCCGAAAGATCAATCACTTCAAATGTGAGGATCAGCGGTCGATTAGTTCGATATACCAAAGTAACGAACTTGTTTCATTGGTTCTTGACTCGATCACTAAAAGTAGACTCGATCATGCGTTACAATTCATCACTTACTTTTCATAAAACTGTTCGTTACCCAAAACTCGGAATATTTGCTTGTCAGCCTTATTCACCGGTATTCAAACTTTTTGATCTGATTTCTCAATCCTTTTGATTGCTGAAGTTCGAAGTCTGAGATTCAACGGTTTCTCAGATTCTTTTTTTTCAAGTTTTATCCAATTATCTCAAAGTATCTCAAAACTGTCTTCCTCTCGAACCTTTCAGTCAAAATATTGAATATTTTTCCGAAAAACTAATTTGGATTCTTGTAATTGGGCATTTTATCAGCAAAAAAAAGAACGCTTCCAATATTTGTGTAACTAATTTTTTCCAGTTCATTACGACGCTTCATTGAGTTCTCGGAAAATACGTCCATTCGCCAAGCTGGTGGTTATGATACAATAAAGATGCAATGATCAAAAGATAATTTTACAATTCGTCGAAATTGTGCAGCGTTAAGTTCGAACAATCGCCAATCACCTGATTGTCAGCTCCGTATAAAACTGACAGACCACTGGTGAAAACGCGAGAAAAAGATGTCAGAAACTAACAGAATTTATGCAATATGGCCCCCTTGGATAGCAATGGTTATACAAAATGTAACGAAAATCTTCGATCGATTAAGAGGTGAGCCCGAGATGAAAGGCTTTGGATAATTCAATGACCGCTACGTTCGCTTGTTCGAGCGAAAATTTTGAGGAAAAAATATCCTTTT
The DNA here is from genome assembly GCA_963969455.1 of Arge pagana. Classification (NCBI taxonomy): domain Eukaryota; kingdom Metazoa; phylum Arthropoda; class Insecta; order Hymenoptera; family Argidae; genus Arge; species Arge pagana. The sequence continues at coordinate 11,678,711 of OZ018310.1, read as the reverse complement.
ACAGAAAAGAGCGAGCAGCTATGAATAACCGAAATGACGTGTGGCAGGATTGGGAAATGTATCGAAGGTGTTTCGAAAGATACTTCATTTTCGTCTTCCACATAGAAAGAAGAGGTGTTTTCCTGGTCTCCATCGTTTCGATTCATATTGTGAATGCTCGACACACAGCCAGGACAATAATACATGCACTGCGGAAAACATAAGGCTACGTACAATGGAACGCGGATTTTGGACGAAGGGGGGATGCGCATCTGGACCCTCATACGTGCCTTTCCCCTTATTGCTTCGGCACAAAGCAATGGAAACTGATAACAGCGTTTCTCAATTATTCCGGAATTCATATGATTTCCTGTTCTTATTTTCACGCGGTAGATCGCGAACATAATGGCCGGCCTCGAACATGTATGGGTTGACGCAAACGGAGAGTATCTTTTGCGTCGGCGTCGGAAGAGCCGACTGGCAAATATTGCTAACGCCGTTGGAATACGTTATTTCCTGTAGCTTTTCGAACTTTTCATATACCAAGCAGATGTTGGCGGAGATTTTCGAGGAGGAGACGAGAGTCTCAGGAGCGATGGTACCAGATAACCAACACGAGGGGACCGCGGAGCGGGGATGGACCCGAGAGCTAAGAACCAGCATATTGGATTCGTGAGGGAAATTTGGAAGTGAAAATTTCGACAGCCTGCCTGTAGGTATGCACATTAATACTGTTCCGAAACAAGAGTAATCTGCTTAACCCGAAATACAAGCTTCACTCAAGAATCCAGTGTAGAAACGACGAAAATTACGAGTCGAAAACGTGCATAACATACCTACGCATAAACAGCTTGGTGCTTCCTCAAGATTTTTTCTAATGGATCAGCATTGAATCACAGAGGCAGAACGTGAGTTGTACGCCGATAATAAGTAAAACATTATTGAACAATCGTCGAAAACGATAAAAACCGTGAATCAACCCCACATGATTTTGGTAGCTAGTTGAGAATGATGGAGGTGCTAGGGAAGCAGAGCATATTATAGATGATTTGCTTTTCACAGAAAAATCACCCAGCTTTTTGCCATGAAATGAGTTCGCACTCATTTCCTCGCATTTATCATGAACGTGAGATTATTTCCGATCGAAAACGAATGTTCAGAACGACTTTAGGCTCAATCGATGCGATTGACACGTCATTTCACAGTATTGATCGACATTCAAAAACACTTATCGATTAGCTATACGTTCAATGGATAAAGGAATAGTATCGTATCGAAGGGCTTGCAAAGTACTGTGTAAAAATATACAAAAACTTTTTCATCGATTCGCGAGAGAAATGGAACGATAATGTGAATTATATTGGCGACCATACTACATATGTCTGTGGAGGCAGTCTGACTGATAAAGCAGCTTGCATCCTGATGTGATGTGTTGGATGGTTTCTGGGCAGGTATGATAAAGTCTACGCTTATCATCTCGTACATTCGGGTTCTTGATAATGTATTTCCGGTAGTTACTGGGGGCAATGACTTGGTTTTGGATAGCGATTATAGAGCCTTTGGTTTCTGGGTACATGTCTCCCCGACTCAACCATTTGTTTGATGCTTGTTTGTCAAGACAAGACCATTCCTGGTTGTGATCGCGGTAGTGTCTCCCGCGGAGTTCTTTTCTGGCCCACGTCTACAGGTTCTCATTCTGCCTCTCGTTTCTGTTTCGCTCATTGCGGGGCCTTTGATTCCGTAGATTGAGTGATACATGGGTTTGGTCAGCTAGTACAACCGCACGGTGCATCACGGTGCATTCGTTGCTTCTGATGAAAGAAGTTCTGGAGCGAGTCGACTTATTTTGCATGGAGATCAGAGATGTCAATGAGTTGGAGGCTCTGCAGGTCAGTCGCGGCCCATTTTATTGGCCCACAGAAGTACGATAGTACTGGGATAACATAGCTGTTGATAGCCTTACAGATAGGTTTCGCTGCAAGCTTGCTCCTGCAGATCTGGTTGTTGTTGTTGTTGTTGTTATTATTATTTTTTCTAATTTTATTTACAAAGAGTTGCGGAATCCTTTTTATGGATATGCCCCGACTCCAAGCCGGGAGGGGGAGGGTGGGTGCTCCCAAAAAACTAGGCCTACCCACTAAACTGCCCTCTCCTTGTTGTCCACCCACCCCAGCCAGGGAGTATTGTGGTATTACTTCTGGCTGGAGGTTCTGTTTGTGTCCGTTCGTTCGTCGTGTTGTCTGTCACCTGTCACGTGTCGTCTGTCCGTCTGCTCGGTTAGGCGACACAGCCGTCAGAATTTTTTGTCGCAGTATCGTCTCTGTATAGGTGGCAACTAGTTGCCACCACTCTACGAGTGGAGCCTCACCTGAACGATGTTGTCCGGGTTGAGGCTGCCAACAGTCGTTTCGAGTCACAGTCGCAGTCCTGACCAGCGGTCACACGTGAAAAAAGTGTGTTCCGCGTCCTCCTGTTCGTGTCCGCAATACTTACAGTCTGGCATCCGTACTTTGTTTATTTTATGAAGGTACTGTCGGCGGTAGCCGTGTCCGGTCAGAAGCTGAGTAACGTAGAAGTTTACGTCCCCGTAATTCCTCCCGAACCACGATCTCAGGTTCTTTATAAGTCGTCTCGTCCAGTTGCCTGTGCGTCCTTCTGTCCATCGGTTTTGCTATGTTTGTATCGTTTTGTCGCGTTCCGCGACTGCCGCGTCCTCTCGTCCTATGTCCGCGCTTCTCCCGTAGACTCTCATCGCTCGAAAGCTAGGAGGTCCAAGAGGATTACGCCGACCACCACCACGACTGCCTGTGCAGAGACCGTCCGGTAGGAGCAGGCGATCCTCAGCGCGCCCTGTCTCTGTACCGTCGTCATCGCGTGGCAGTTTTTCTTGATCTTCAGGATATCTGCCCAGCTCTCCGCGCCGTATAGAAGGATGGAGTGATATGTCGTTATTAACAGTCGTCGTTTTTCCGTTCTCGGTCCGTTTGTGTTGGCTATTACACGGCTTAAGGATGCTATCGTTTCGGCCGCCTTCCGGCACGTCTTCTGTACGTGACGTCACTGCTCCCCCGGTCACCATTACGTCCGTTCCGACCCACATGGGTAGTCCCGTCTGTATGCATCTTCTGCTGAGTAGCATCAGCTCTGTCTTTTCTGTCGCGAGTTGTAGTCCATGGTCCGTCATCCAGTTGTATCGCTGGCCGTATAGCCGTCGAACACCCGCCACCACCCTATCCGTGACGCAATTCCGTCCGATGTCATTGTAATGTCGAGAACGGAGTCCCCAAAGCCTGGTCGTCTGTACGTCGGTGTGTTTCCCGTGTTTGCTGCCACCAGGTCCAGCCTTGCGGCCATCTCCAGCAGCAGTCATCTGCGTTTGTTCGTTTTTGTCATTCCCCACTCGATCGCCCGCGCGTTAACATCCTCCCCGATGATGACGTCTCTCGGCAGATCCCTGATTCCGTCCTCGAGGAGCGCGACTTTCCTCTCGAAGTCCGCCGCGGCGCAGTTGGGTGTCAGATAAATGCTGACGTAAGTGACAGCGTCGCCCCTTGCCCAGACGTAGTCGTCCCCAACACTGACGCCAGTTATTCGAGATTGGGCCGCGCCCCTCTCCCAGATAGCAGTGGATTCCATTTAGTTCGTGACGTACGTTTGTGTCGTTCTTCTTCTGTACGGCTCGCACAGGATCAGAATATCGGCGTCTTGTTCGTCGGCTATCCGTGCTAGTAGCATGTCTGCTGTCCTACTCCTGTTCAGGTTTTCCTGTACCATTCTGTCCGTCTTCCGACCTGCCTCCTGCACTCCTCCAGCGCAGCCCGGAACGCCGCGCACCTCCCGGTTCCCGCGAGGTGCGCCACATCCCCGGATCCCGCCTCAGCGCACAGGGGACAAGCTAGCTCGTTCTTGCAGTCCGTGGCGTAGTGTCCAGTTCTGCCGCATTTCCGACAGTTCTTCGTCCTCCCCCCGTTTGTGCAATTTGCCTTGATGTGTCCGTAGCCAAGGTACCTGTGGCATTTCGTCACTGTCAGTCTTTTTCGGACGCGGCAATGCACCCACCCGATGCCAAGTCATTCACGCCGAAGCAGCACATCGGCTTCCCGCGATTCTAGGTCGCAGACCGCCATGTACTGCTCGGCGCGGTTCGGGCCAAAGATATGGACTCCGAAGTTTCGTCTCGTCCCGTTTCCCATCTCAGTACTCGCGTAACGTCTTCCTTGGTCGTTACGCCTTCCAGGTCCATAATCTTCAGTTGGACCTTGGGGGTCCTGACACTGCTCGTCTCCCCGATCGCGTCTTGCAGTACGCGTCGGAAGTCGTTCATCCGTCGGGTCTGTTCGCGTCTGCCTATAACTTTAGAAGACATAGGCCGTTCTTCGTCTTCCTCAGAGTCGTCACCTGCACGTGACTCTTCTTCGAGTCAACCGTCGTCCGTATTTTCCGTACGATGTCCGCGTACGAGTTCTCGGTCCCAAGCTTCACCAGGACGGCCGTCTCCCGTTGCCGGAGAGGCGGTCTACTCCTTGGTGCCTGTTTGTTCTCGTCCGTCTTCCGTTCTTTCCTGTCTGTCCTTTTCCTTGTCACCGTCTGCCAGTCAACGTCGGGTTCCGTCATGGGAGGCTTTTTGTGCGCGGTCTCCGGGGTGGTTCCAGTCGTCTCCCATTTGCGCTTCGTCTGTAGCCTTTGTTGTTCGTCCGTTCCCGTTCTCGTAGTTTTTCCGGCCGTTGCAAGAGTTTCATGAGACAAAGTCCAGAGTGTCCGTGGATTACACCGGTACTCGTTCTGCAAGTACTCAAGAAAAAAATAGTGACAACACGGCGATGTAATTCTCACGATGAATCGAATCTGATGAATTTGAAAATTTCCACATTATCGCAGCAAAAATGATTATCTCACCATGAGATACGTGAATATTCAAAATGGGGTGACAATGTCTGAGATAGGCAGAATGAAACAGACATTTTCCTTGCGTTGAAGAATCGACCGAGGTTAAAAGATTTTTCAAAACTGATACTTTTGTTCCATTCTTGTCTCCCGATTTCAAAAGTGCTCGTTGTAGGGTTCCCGGATATGTAATTTCAAAACGGGGCAGAAATATCGATCGCGCGCGGTATTATCACCCAATCAGACTCATTGTCAGCGAATTCTGTGACTTCGTACGTGATAATTTTTCTCAATTCACCACAAGTCTAGCTATTTTCGAAGAGATTCAACTATCTCTCAGCTTCGACGAGTCACGAAAGGAAATTTCATAGGAGCCATGCTCGAGACTAATCCAATTGAATGACCGCAGCGAGGACCGCGGGTAACAACGCGAACTTAATTTTCAGCAACGTGAAAAAAGGCTGGGAGAGCCTCCGGTAGCTCTCGGCGGAATATTGAAGCTTGAATAATCTCGGGCGCACGGCGTTTTAACGAGTCGCGTATATCTACCACCTTGCCTCGAATTAATGGGGAAAAGAAACGAGCGCGTGACTAAAAAATCATATCGACAAGCAAATGGTCTTCTCTACGTTCACCAATCTCACGCCACGCAGTAATTTTTCTCACGCTCACTTTTCCCCCAGCTATCAAAGCGCCGCGTCTGTCCTCAAAGAATCCCACTTACGTGTCAATCTGTTCTCACTTTTGAACGAAAAGAGTTGCGAAGGCGAAAGGGAAAATGTGAGCCAGGGTAACGTGACCTAGAATGTCGCGAATTAAATTCCGGAGGTGTCGCACATTTTGTCGAGCCCAGATCTCCGATTCCTTGGAAACTGAAAAAGTTGCACATCCGCTCGAGATTTCTTTCCATCGTGGTAAGAAATACCGCGAGCAGACGGCTGGAACGGAAAGCGAGGCGATGTTTTGAACGGCTCGCGAATCATTCGGTAGAGATAGCGCAAAAGAACTGTTTTCTCCGCAAAGGAAATCGCAGAAGGCGAATTCGAGCGACGAAATAAGGGAGAAATTCGGAGCGTTGGAGAAAAGCAACCTCGGGAAAAATAACGAGTTTGCGAACGATGTTGTTCGGCAGATCTTCGTTCGGTGCGGTGAAAATCTGCCGATGAGAAAACGAATCGAGCGAGGCGAGAAATGGCGGATTTCGCCGCGTCATTCGCAAATCTCCGACGATCATCTCGCGCCTGTCCGACCTGGGGGATGAAATTCATCACGGGTTCGCTTCGCAACTCTTCTATACATATCTGTGTGCGCGCGAATGTGTGGATATATATGTATCGGAAATTTATTATTTTCCCCGGTAATAAACTTTTTTTTCCTGGTCTCGTCGCATTATCCTCGCCGTTTTTCCTGTTTTCATCGCCCATTTCTTGCTCGAGCCGCCGGATACCACGCGGTGGGAGGCAGCTGAACCAGAACAAACTTAACCTCAATTACACAAATATCTTTTCACAGGCTCAACTCGAATATGAAGAATGGAAAAAAAATTCTTCTACTATCTCGAAAACTATCCATCCAAACTGCGACGTACATTTTCGACTGATTCATTTTGAAGGAAAAAATATTTTCAAACGAAGATATAGCTTTTAGAAAATATCGTCCATACTTCTAGAAATAATAAAACAGCATTGGTATTATCTAGAAGGAAATATTCGTATTTGACATGAATTTTCTGCATCCATGTTCAATATTTACAAAGTTATTTAAATCAGTGATTGCTCGAAAATGATCATCCAATCTCTCATCATCAACATAATCTTGGATTTTATTTTGAAATACCAATTCATTATATTCTATGATGATTCTCGAAAACGTTCATCGAAAAATGATATCGAGAAATGATTATTAGTTTTTTTGATGATTTGCTACACCAAAGAGCTGCTTTTCTATTTTATCACAATTTAGTTGTCGATGCAGGATGTCTGGTAACGGAAATATTTTCCGGAATAATTCCAGATTATTGATCTATCTGGACGACAGTCTACTGAAACACGAGTCGAATTTGATATTTTGTAATGGAAAATGAAATATTTTTCATCACAGAACGAAGCAATTATATACCTACTCCTGAAGATATCGAAATTTCAGGTGGGATACGAAACGAGACGATCTGAATTCTTCTCCACAAGATCAGGAGTTCCGCAAGGAAGTGTGTTACGCTCAGTACTTTACACTCCCTTCACAATCTACTCACCAATGGGTTGCAATGATACTCATCTATCGGAAATAATTTGATATTCTGATAAGAAGGAGTAATGTTCACCCCAGTTCAGGAGTTCTTTTGGTTTTATACTATTTTCTTGGTCGGATTCGGATTTAGCGTCGAAAAGTACATGAAAAAGGTATATTTCGGTTTCAAACGAGAATAACTTGAATCGCTTGACCGAAGGGGTTAAGGGGTAGATGTTTACTTTAAGGGTCGGTCGAATTGTATTGCTCGAACATGTTGCATCAAACTTATATCGACAAAGAATGTATTCTCTCCACAATTCAGATAGTGGTATCAAGTGTGCTTATTTCGTATTCGAGGCTTGAGGGTGCTTTTTTCACCAAAGAGTAGTTGGATTAAATGTGCGCTCAAGTATTCTCAAATTATCAAAAAAACACCAAATTTCTATCCCATTATCGTTTCGATATTCGATCGCATTCGGGAAAAAATGTTGTGGTCGGTACAGCTTTGCACGAGGCTAGGTTAACTACGGATATCTCGGTAGAGGGTGGAGCACAAAAATCGGGGTTGGGGTACAATAGCAGCACTAAAAAAGCACCAAATCTTGGTTCCTGTTTCGTTTCGATACCTTTTGTAAACCTAAGTTGACCACACATATCTCGGAAGGGGTTGGAGCACAAAAATCGGGGTTTTGGCACAAAATCAGTACCAAAATAGCACCAAATTACAGTTGTGGTCCCACTCCGACAAAATGGTGTGGTCGGTCCAGGTTTATTGAGATGAATTTATATATAATTTGAATACAATTCGATATAAATGTAGACAGAAAATTGTACGTATAATTGTATATAATGATATAGAATTCTTTTTCACGAGTACTCAGCAGGAGTCAACAGAATGTAGGATCGAGGATGGAGATTCGTATAATCTTTAGCATGTTTCATGCTTTTCGAAATTTCTCAATACAACGGTAGAATGAAAAATGTATACACGGTGATAACCTTCGAGATGCTAAGCTTTTGTACCGTTCACTGCTCGATTCGATGGTCGGTACGTATAGTACGGGGTTCAAACCTTAGGTAAGCGGCCAGAAGTCCCATTCATACTTGGAAATATTCGAGATATTTACGTAAGGCTGAAGTTGACGTTTGGGTCAAATTGACCCAGCGTGACTACGGACGGTTAAGCGCAGAGAGAGCAATCGATTGACCACAGGGGCGAATTTCCCAATAGGCCGAGTAGGCCCAGGTCTAGGGTGGCAAAACTTCGGGGGCGGCAAAACTTAGTGAGACTTTTTTTAGTTGTCGCACCCTCTGTGAATTTATACGTCAACGGTTAGCAACTCAAAAATTCGTTCATAGCATCTCGCTAAAGAAATGTACACGTATGGAAACTTCGATTGTTAAGAGCTCAAATCATCGAATTGGATCCTTACTTCAAGTTCAAGCGTATCATTCTCGTTTTGCCCTAACATAGATTACAAATAATAGTACTGGGTTATTTGAGATTTTCGCTGCCAATACTATTAGTTTTCGTACATGGTGGAAAAGAGGAATAATCGCTTCTACGATCCGTCATATTACCACCGACCCCTTGCCCGCAAACCTTGTAAAAACGCCTTTAATTTGTTAATTTTTTCAACCATACCAGCTTGTTCCTCGGCCTTTTTGTACGTCGCTCCGCTCACCTTTTTCTTCCGGCACTCATCTTCCCAATATCAAATACGTAACGACACTTTTTCAAACTGTAATATCTATTTGATCGAAATAATACTTACTACACGTTAAAAATATTAGCCATCAAGAAATGAACACAACTATTTTAGCAAATCATATACATCTGTTTTAAGTTTCGCGCTGAATTCTGTCTTTTCATTTACCGAGCACCCGAGAAAAAAGATTATATATAATTATATATGAAAAGTTGACGCGATATAATTATATATTATTTATATATAATTCATATATTAATATATATAATTGTATAAGATTCTACATCAAATTGCAAAAAATGTGGATAATTATATAGAACTATATACAATTGCATATAATTGTTTATAAATTATGTGTAAATTATATACAATTATATCGGGGAAATTTTTTATACATTGCTTTACAGGGAGTAGGGGGGCGGCCATCTTTCATGGGCCTAGGGCGACCAGCGTATCAAATCCGAACCTGATTAACCATTCGATTCGAGTATCGATATCGAACGGGGATTCTTCTACGTACATTGAAAGATTTTCCAATGGGACTGCGAGTGCAAATATTCGCCTAGAATCCGAATACCCTGATAACTATCCAGTCGTGTGCCTAGTATGACTTTCATTTCACTGTCACAAGTGCGTGAAAGTGAGCAAGGCTACAAGTGTTTGGGAATAACGATGAGAAGAATTTTAGCATTGTTCAGGATCAATTCGATTAATTTTCCCGGAAATAGGTAAAATACTGAATTTTGTCTACTAAAAGAGACTTGGGTGGCAGAAAGGTTCATTCGCGTTTTCAATCGATCATTTTCTTCTACATCCCCGAGTCTGTATCAGCTGATTGTGCGTCAAAAAATCGTTACGTTGTACAAGATCAGTCATCGAGTTACGCGTTTTTTGTGCCACGCCGTCGTGCACTTGACGGAAATTTACCATTGATACTTCACGAAAAAACTCAGCCGACAAATTCAAACTCTTGACGACGCGAATCAGCTGCTCAGACTTTTCGATAAATGTGAGGATCAGTTAGAAGGATCATTTTCGATGACTATCTTGATAGTTGCTTCATCATCGTTACCATTCGCATCATATTTGAAACATCATAGCGAACATCGTAGTTGTAATAGATATGATTAACCATTTCGTTTCACGGTTGCGTGGCGCAATTCTACGGCAATGCTTCAGGGATGGTTGACTGAACAAAGGGATTTCAGGTCGTGGGATTCTCTCGTCTTGTTTTCTGTCAAATTTCCTACAACTCCAATAATTGCCCAGCTGAGCTGCTACAATGGCTGTAGAAGAACCGACGAAACTTCCAGAAACATTTCATTTCGGAGAGTTTGAGCTGCGTCGTTTACTCGCAGAATATGCACACGCATACTATGTAGATGCCATGTCAATACGCGCGCTTTCACGTGCTCTCATTTTGACAGAACCGAAAATGCAACCGCGGGATTTTGACTGCTGCTCGCACGCTGAGAGTAGAGCAGTGGATCTCGACTTCGGATCTGGGTACGATCTATCTTGCGAGAGAAACTCCAACGGTCGTCGAAGTTTCGTCGATAGTTGAGTAACCGTTCGAGGAGAGAACCGATAATACAACGTCACGGACGAACCCGGATCGTGTCTTTTACTCGTATTATTCTTTGGGTACAAATTGCCTCCTGCCATTTATGTTTCTCGAGGGCATCGCGATAACTTCCTCTGAATTCCACGAGAACATCTCGTTATTCGAACAGAGTTTCATTCGAGAGAGTTGAAACTAGCGCGAAAAATGCGAAACAGTTGCCAATGTTCTTATCGGGTCGATGAATTAACTTTCCAGGCACCACGATATGACCAAGAATGTTTCTCTAGGGCAAATAAAACTGCGTGCGATCTAGCGCTAGTTGAACATCTCTTTTTCCAATCAACACCGTTATCAAGTGGCTGCCCTAGTTCAATGACCTTCGGTGTTCGTCGGAAGCAATTGTTGTGTTGGTGGGGGTCACCCACGACCTCGCATGACGCTTCGTGAAATTCTTATTGTTAGATAGGTCGACGCTTTAAGGGTTAAAATGTTAAGCCGCAAACACCACACCGGGTTACGATGACTCGGTAGCCTCTCAAACCATACGTCAGTACTGACCCGAATGCTGGGGCGGCGGTCGGTAGAGTCATTCGGGTCATGTGTGCGCACTTGAGCATTCGAAGTGGTGTCAAAACTAAACAATAAGGAGTAAAGAAAAATGAAGTTATACATTTGACAAAGTATTCGTTTAGCTAATAATCGAATTAAGAAATAGCGTATGGCATCTTCACAACTGAAAAAAAACGGAGTCAATAGAAAAATACGGAATGCGCATACTTAACCCTTATTGCGGGTGAAGAAGAAATTGCCTCATTAATATAGAATAACACCGAAGTCAGTTGCATAAAAGTAAACTCACATAAAATAGAATATAATAGTGGATTAGTAGGAATCTTACGAGGAATCATCTTGGCAGTGATCACACACATGTAAGACGAGGTGCGCGTGCGCACACTCACAAAATTTCAGTTGGCAGTAGAATCAATATCAAATATCTAGATTTTCGAAAGATTGAAGTTTTCCAGAGGTACAACTTCACACCAACAATTTCCATTCAAGTACGTCGTAACTGTCCTGGCAGATGCAAATTTGTGGAAGTATGCGGCAAAATGCTTATAGTTGTGGAGAGTGGTAGAAAGAAATGTGCCCACCAAGTACGTAGCTCTTGAAATGATTTTTCGATATCACCACACGAATCAGCGAGGTCCGACCTTGCGACACCGTGATGCTTTGCGTCATTTCCTGATTTCACGACATCGACTGGCCATAGGTTTCTGTATTTTTCCCCGGTGGGATATTGTGGGACTTGGCGGTATTTTTTACATTTATTATATAACATTAGCGCGACAAACACAACCTGAAACGTTTCGCTGGACAATAAACCTTAATAAGTTACTGACACAGGAAAAATCGTTTACCGGTGTGGCTATCCGCAGTATGGGGTGACAATCTTAGCCGTGATGGCGAAAATTATTCTTGCATTACCCGATTCTTGTTGTATAGAAAAACAAAAAAACAGATTATACGATGTCGCTTTCCCTGGCGTGAACTAATTCCCTGCTAATATACCTTTAAATTGTCTTCGCATTTCATGACCTACTCACTCCCCCTCTAGAGATAAAGGGGATGCGCACACCTACCCGCTGCGCATATTTACCCCGAATGACTCTACTGGGGGGGGGGGGGGGAATGTAGGATTTCTACTACTACATCCACCCCCAACACAGCTCTGGTGTGCACAGTTGTAGGGATAGAGCGTCGCGAATTCGTCCTCTGAATGTGTGTTACCTAGTGTGGGTGTTACGTTAGAAAACCCGTAACATAGTGGACTATATACATTGAATAAAATATTATTTCGTTGACTCATTTTTGATCCGTGCACTGCGCTTATGAATTTGAGAGTCGATTTTCAATATTAAAATGTTCATTCAACTCAACACATGTGGACAACGAACTCGCTGCTTCGAAGCGCGCCGTACTCGTCAGCTGAAGGTTGTCATTCGAAAATAACCCAAATTCACTGGCTCAAATAAATATATTTTTCGGAACCAATCGAAGTCTCATATTTTTTCCTCGAAGTTCAACTCAACACCTTTCGATTACAATGCAATTGAACCTCACTGCATAAAATTGCATTTCCATAAAATTCATTGCATTATCCTTTGGAATTTCTTCTTTCTTGCTGTTTGGCGTACCGAATAGAAAAAACTTATCTAAATCGACGCTTTGGGATCTGCGGTATCAGTGAAACAAAAACGGTGGGTTACGCTCGCCCAGTGTGGTGTTTACCGGTGGCCCAGATAGTTTGGCGTTCGAGGGTTAAGTACATCACAGAGTAACATATGAACATTCTTTTCAAAAATATTAGAATTTAGTGGGTGGGGCCTAGATTCCGGACCCCTGAAAAAAGTGTCCTCGCGATGGACACGATAACTCGTGATAGATTTATTTAAAATGAAAAAAAAAATGAAATTTGAATTTTTAGCAGAGCTGTACGTAAAATAGTACATTTTTTGGTACACTTTACACTACGCACAGCCTTGTAAAATTAGTTGTGGCTGATGATCAGCAAAATTGTCGTGGAATTACTAGTCAATGCTATTTTGAAAAAGTGTGCAAAATTTTAATAAAATTAATAAAATTAAAAGTTTGAGAGAAATCGTGTCCATCGATTTTAAGAATAGTGTTTCGAAAAAACGCCATAATACCAGCTCGACCTTGGTGATTGGCACTGCATTCGTTTTGTTTCTAAACGATCCTTTTGCCACTCTTCGAATTCTGCCGAATCTGATTGTTTTCACAAATACATGCAAAAATTGCCCAGAATAATAGCCAATCAACATAGCTGGACCGAATAAACGCTCAATAACTGGGGAAATTCTGAAGGTTCTCTCTTTCTCGTAGAGTTTTAATGTGATTGGCTCAAAAATGTGTAAAGATATTTTAAACATATTGTATTATTAGATAAGAAAGTTCGAAAAAAATTGGTGTTGAAATTTCGAAACCCATGTAACCCCCTTACCCTTAAGTTCTGGGACTTTTCTACAAAAATTATAACATGCGTAATTTCTATTTACCCGCAGAATATAACCTCATTGGAACGAACGAAATGCTAATCGTTCAAAAAAATCGCATACATCCATTTTCAGGAGTATGGGGCTCGACTTGATTTTCTACTTCATCGCCTCGACTCGCAATCGAAAATACGAGACTGAAGTTCTATCAAAGGTTGCATACGCGAGGAAAATCATGAATTTTCTTGATGAAAAAAGTGAAATGGTGATTTTTGCGTGGCTTGAATTGAGCTGCTCCGAGAATATTCATACTTCCTCTGCATGCTAGCTGATATCAAAGAGTTCGTTACATCTGGGAATCAAAAAAACTGTGCGATGTTAATATGCAAATTGAAGCGGTGAGAATATATTTCGCGATGATTTGTCGAGCACCGCGTGAAATATGCGTACGTACGCGGCGTCGGAGGATTGGCCTGGTTCACGGTTGAAAAAGTTCTTTCGTTCGATCTTCGTTCGACTTTCTTTGAAACGGGTCGTTTGTAAAAAGGCTTTAGATATCATTACAGCCGTGCGGAAAACTGCCGGCGCTCGCACAACTACTCCGATAAATTGAAAGCTTTTACGGGGAAATCTATAGTAGCGAAAAGTACGCGCCTCGCATGAGAGCCCATTGTATGCGATAGACATTTTTCCTATTTACGTACCTACGAATTGCCGACTACCCAACTAGGGCAGGTTCTGTTTATCCACATCGTCGTTCATGCAACTGCAAGCATCGAACGCGTATGAATACCAGTCTACGTACGTACGATCAACAGATGCTAACCTCCTCGAATTACCCTTTTCCAACAACTAACCCTCGCTGAGTCTCGTCGTTAACCGAACGATTGAATCACAAAGAATTCGGAACGATCTGAGCTTTTAACCGTTCGGAACCGTTTAAACCGGAATAAATTATAGTTTGAAAAAAACTATTTGAAAAACACGTTTTAATCGCAAACCGAACTGAAAAGTAAAGAATAATGAAACAATGAAAATTAATATCATTGTAAGAGAGCGACAAAGTAGGTAGTAATAAACGAAATAATAACCGATTAATAAACAAATAATATGGAAGATCTCGAGTTAATGATGATAGAAATAATCTAGCTGCAACAATAATTCAAAAACGAAGATCCTCGGTAAAATATTGGGAATTATCCGAAGTCCATTACAAATAAATAATAATGATTGAACATGGGTTTTCTGAAATATAGAATACAAGCATGATGGGTAACAACGAAGTGGGGGTATTATAAGAATTGGAGACCGTTGCACGTTAGACGCGCTGTCGAGCTACTCCACATGCATAAGTTTGCATTCGCTGATAAAGTGCCTCGCCTAAAGAAATGCAGCTATGGAATGCAGAATAAAAGAGTTTTTAAATGATGAAATCGACGAGGCTGGAATAGAAGTAGGTACTTCTCGTAATTAGGACTAGAGGTTATCGTGGTTCTGGAATACTCTTATCGAGTATGCGGCACAGTTTGCAGAGCAGGTCACTTATGTTGGCAGGAAAATTGGCAGGGATTTGGTAAGGAATGATTCATTGGACGATGTTAGTTTAGTGATTATGATTCGAATTTAGAATAATATAATTTGTATTTCAGTCAAGCGTAGATCGAGTACAACAAAAATGAAATAGCATTCAGTGCAACGAGAAAAATCTTAGACACGCGGGTGGATTTCCCGGCTTGCGAGATTCAGAGTTGATTTTGAAATAATTGTAAGAGGGAACTTGGAATATTCTTCGTGTTCGAGATTTTGTAAGTTAAGATGCAGCGATTCAAGATTTAGTAAAGGCCCAGAAATTACTATTATTGCTAACGCAAGAGTATTTGCTAAAGCTACTCGGACGCAATATACGTACGGACCGCTTGGACCGAACGATATGCTGATGAAATCGACGAAAAACTATCTTTTTCGTTTATAAGAACGTAACATTATTTTTTCAAGATGAATCACGGTGACGTAATTAGCTCGGAATAACTCTCGCGGGAAATGTGTCAGTTCATACGCTCGCAACTTCTTCTATTCGACGATGTATGAAACGATGTGCTCCATATGCAATACTTTACCCACGGAGTCGACGAAGATAGCCAATCGTCCGAAAGTTATGTCACGCAGACGTTCCAAAAATAAGATGAATCACGGCACCCAAGCGAATCCGCCCAAATCGTAAAGTTGTTGATTGCGAGAAGCCTCTTCTCCTTTCGGGTTGCGGAAGCGGAGAGACGAATACGATTTGATAAAGCGTCGTCAAAATGTTGTGTAGCGAATCGCCGTAGATATCGGCACTCATCGGCATTTCAGACTCGAATTATTCAAACGGATTAGTGATATATATATATATATGCGAGTACACCCAGAAGCTTCTAGCGAGTTGTGCGGAATACACGAAATTGAAGGCGTCAACGGTAATAGGACAGTCTTACGATAGATCAGTGGGGTTTGAGTCATCAACTAACGTTACGGATTAATTCCATCAATTTTCACTATTCTTCTGAATTTTCTTCTCAATATTCATCCACAATAAACGCGATCGGGAATTCGCTGTATTTTGTTGTAAAAATTTCACCGTTCTGATGTGTAACCAGATTAGCCTCGAGTTTCTGCTACACGACACTGTGATAATTATAATTATAATATATGATAATGTCTTTACCTGGATCGATATCTCCAACCATGGTGACCAAATTTCACTGAAAATTTAAACACGTAGTCGCGAGACACGGAGCTTGCATTTTACAAATTTATGTATGCTATCGGTGTAGGGGAGAGCACGTAGGATTGGTTTGCTTTTCTCTCCAAGCCGAATAAAAGAAAAACTAGTAGTCATTTGAAAATAACTTCAATGTCGCCGTATATATATACAGTTGTAGGTGATAGAACGGAAGGTGATACGGGCGCTAGGTTCTGTGGAAGAACTTGCTGATTAAGCTTCGTTTCTGCAGGTAGAGTTTCCAGCACATTGGAATTTCGGCCCGCTGTAGAACTTGGTTATTCACCTTGCGGCGATTTTAACGGTTGTGATGATAAAGAAGTTGAAGCTTGCGCTAATCTCGACGGGAGTTCTCGTTAATTTATTTCTTCCGACTAACTGACTATGATGCTAAACACTGACAGGTGCAAAATCGTCGTCGCCAAAAGCTAGCTTATTACATTTATTAATTACGCTTGTTGTATTTTTACCATTGAATGATTCAAAATATGCCATTTCAGCCAGTTTTGGAATATTGTAAATATTGAGAGATTTGACTGGGTTATTCACATGCCAATCAATGAACGCTACCTTCAGTTTAGCCTTTAAGGATCCAAATACAGCGACGTCTAATGGTAGGAGACGGTGTGCTGTGTGAGGTGGCAACGACAATAAACAATGCCATTATCACGAGCATGGTCCACAGCTTTTATTGTGACGTGGCTTTCATGGTTATCAAAATCAGTTGCAAATTAGGGTTCTCCTTAGAGCAGGACAATTTCTTCTGGATGTGTTTCAGCACTTCCAAAAATATACTAGAATTAATGCAGCCACGCTTTGTCACAAGTCCTAGGCTGTCTACCGATGCACCAGTCATGAAGCGGTCCTTAAAATGGACTCCGGGAAAGATAAATAGTGGCGGAATTGTATTACCACTAGCCGAAATTATTCCTTCAAACGTAACAAGTTCTCCCCTCTCCGCCGAAACAAGTTGGCCTGTTTGTTTTTGGTTTTTATCGGTCAAAATCTTAAGTGTGCTCAACACTGTCGATATTTTTGATTCGTCAAAATTGTAAATACGGTCTGCAGTGAACTTAGATTTCATCAAAACCTTTTCAAGGTTTTCATAGAAATCCTTTACGGCAGTCTTGTTGAATCCGAAAGATCTTGCTGCACTGGTGTTTTCAGGTTTCATAAGACTTCAATTCTCGATATGCCCGCGGAAACTGTCCAATCATTCTTTTCCTGCGATTTTATTATGATCCCAACAAGGAGGATAACGTAGTTGATTCGCTTTCGCAAACTCGTACGCCAATTTCTCGACTTGAACAATCGTCAATCCATACTGCATTTTTGAGCAGCCAATTACGTACTTTTCCAGAAGGGTTTCTTCTTCGTTTGTAAACGCTTAATTGGACGTGAACTTGGAACTAAAAACACGCATCGGTATATTTTCTGCAGCTTCATGCTTATAAAACTTTGTCAAGAGACTTTCAAGTGTCGTTAGTTTGACGACATATTTTTGTGCGGATTTCACAATAGATAAAGTCTTATCCAAAACTTCTTTCATCGCCGACTTCATTGGCTTTTCATCTACCCCTCCCGTTTTTGTCCCCCTTTTCACGTATATTCGCGGCATGGTTCTGTAACATTAATATTTTTGGCGAACAATCTTTTTACTGCCATGCAGTTGGGTATGGGACGCATTCGTACGGTACGAATCTACCCCACTCGTAACTGCACCAAGGTTACCCAACCCGAAAAATCAACAAATTGATTGAAAATGAAAATAACCGTTAAAGTTAGCCTGAAATTAGTATTTACATATTAAACCAAGTTATCACTTCACAAACTATGCTGAATCACTCTTATAATGGAAGCAAAACTCGAAATAGCTTACCGTGTTCAAACATAAGTACAAGTAATACTTACGTCGAGCTTTCAACCTCGTTTCAACCCGCTCCGTCGAAGCTAACGGCCGCACTGTCGCGCCACTCCGCGGTTAACCTGTGCATAAGAGCGGGAGTCACGCCCAGGCACGCGAACACGACAATGTACTGGATAGTGTGGATATCACCACTCTTCGAAAGCTACCCATGTGCGAATCCTACTTGGTTTCCCCTGCGAACTTTCGTCAAAAATTTTCACTTGCTTCTTTTTCTGACCAAGGAGCTTTTGTCAGTACCGTTCCGAACGAATCAGCATACTGTTCGAGTATTCACGACTCTTCGCTTCGCAACAACATTCCATGCCAATTCTCAATTATGCGTCATTTTTCAACGATTTGTTCGGTAATAATTTTCTTACGAGAAAAGTACAATGAGCGTGACGTGACACCGTTCGTGTCACCTCGTACAATTCACAAAGTCCACGAATATTGCTCAAGGTACGGATAGACGGTATCAAATATGGCGTTACCCTATCTCAGGGTTGCTCAAATATGCATTCTGTGACCTTGCGACAATTTAATAATTCACACCATATCAAGCATTTATGTCGTACAAATTCGCCGCGCGACCCGCGTCGGTTCACCATAAAACTCGTAACGTTAGAAAACAACCCAGAAGAAACCAAGTATTCTTCCCCAAAAAATATCTCACGAGGGAAAAAAATGGCGCCGTTGATAGCAACGAATGACTTATTCGAGTATGCGATATTCATGCCCGTTCCAGTCGAGCTGCCTAGTTGTCGAAAATCTGTGGTATTTCCATCACCGATAAATATTTGAAATAAAGTGACCCATCGCCGACATCCGAGAACTTTCAATTGACGCCTTTTATTTTACGTACCGGATAACGAGGGCATATTTGCCCTTCGCGTTTTCCAAAACAATATACCCGCGGTAATAGAATACTAAATTTACTATTAGACGCGTGCGCGACGTTTGGGCGCTGCCGTTTTTGCACCGCCGTTTTGGCGCGACTGTTCACACGCGAGGACGCATTCAGAAATATGTTTAATTTTTTTTATACTGTAATATGCATGAACGCGCGTGCGTATACTACCACACCGACCCACACGTGCATTTTCGTGCGTAGAAGTACTGCTTCCCTTTTAGACTTTTCCAATAAAAAAATGTGCACGGGAGCGAAACTGCGACGATTGTTTTTATTCCAATGAAAGTTATGCGGGTGTTCGATTCTATTTGTAAGACGTGTCGTTTCGTGTCATGCGTTCTCTTTAGCGCAGCGCGATACGGTGAATAATTATGAAAATTTATTTCGTTTACAAAATATGAATAGACACAATTTAAAATCGACTATACTAAATCAGTGAGAAGAAAAATGAAATTATTAGACGTGGTTACGTCTAATAATTCAGTAATCTCATACGATGTCATGAGTTATTTCACGCTGCCAATGACCTATTTTGAAGTATTTTTCAATGAAGATTTTACATAATCTAGTTAAAACATCACTAAATAGCACACAAAAGTTGTCTATAAATGAAGAAATACGGCACCTTTAAAGGAAAATCGTAAAAATACTTTTCTGTCGCCCGAGACTCTTTTTCAAGTTGAAGTTGGCAAAATAACTCTTATGGATATAAACCGTATACCCGTTCAGTGCAAAAAGCGTTTTCAATAATCTCTCAAATCTGGGTAGACCTTGCAACGTTATGATTTTTTCAAAATTGAGGATTCATTAACCATTATCTCAAGAACCGACGATACTGGTGGGATGAATTTTTGGTGAAAGTACATAGGTATATTGGCTTCAAAATGCCTGTACTGAATCCTCTTTCCGAGGCCAAAAAAAACGGGGTCGTGAGATTGACATGGAATGTCCCATACGTACTGACACCACAATAATCATTCTGATAAATGTATAAAACTTCAGTGATGCAAATTATCCCAATACGGCCGTACTGGGAAAATCGAATGAAAATTAAGAAGCTGCAACACGAGATCCTTGCGGTTTTTTATACCAAATGTAGACGTTGCTTAGAGTATAACAATTCGGTGATTAACGTGTAAGAGTAAAGATTACAGAGGAAGGTGGCAGACGTACAGGAAAATTGTGGTGGAGAAAAAGAGTTTTCGAAAGGCGGACTCTGCCAGATGTGATTCGGGTTTTGTCAGGCAAACATAAAGAAAATCGATGTACGTAGAAGGGAAGGACAGATGTTATGGAAAAATATGGACAGAAGTTATGGAAAAAGAACGTTTTTTTTTTCGATTTATGGCTCGAGACCTGTTTAAAGAATAAGTATGATTTAATTGTAAGTAGGACAGGAGAGTTTGCTTGTTAGTAAAGTACAGGTCAAAGCTAAAAAGGGGATACATCACGCGACGGAACAGGCGGACGTAAGTTCAGCTGAAAGCGATGTGAATCGGTGAATCGGAGTGAAACAACAGTAGATAAAAATTCGACAGAGTTTTGTTATTATTCCTAATACTTTGCGCGAAGTATGACTGATACGCAAATACGGTAGACTGCGGAGAAGTTCCGTGAAATGGATGATGGAGTTTCGTTCTGTAAGTTGCGAACATACCAATATGCTTGTCCTTCGGCTGAAAGCTATTGTCGATGGAAGAGAAAATGCATTTCCCTCAAGCATCGTCGTATCTCCTCATATGCATCCTTCATCCCTTGAAGAGTGTTGTAATTCTTAAGGGGAGAGATACAATCAGATGGTCGTAAATCGACCGTTTTTTAGTAGCGTATTTTATAGACACGTATTTTTTTTTTAATAGAAAGGAAATTTCGAAGAATATTGACTGTTATGACGAAGTAAAAACATTTTTTTTCAATTCTGTATCATACAAAACGGCGGATTTGTGAATTAGCGCAGAACATACGAGTCGTTGAACAGCAGGAGTTCTGGAGGTTGCACAACAATCGGTACCCGATCAACAACGATTCACGTCACTTCCGTATAAAGTCGTTGGCTAATGCATAACGCGAGTCAAACTTTCAATCTACCCAGATGTCGTAGAGCATTTTTCAAATTAGCCGAAAGTGATGCGTTGCAGAGTGCAGCAGCGTCTAGAAGATTATTGTCTCTCTACTTCGCAGCCAAGTAGATTCCAGCATGAAGCTGATGCTTCACTCTTGAGCAAAGATAGTTTTGTCGGCGTCCCGTTATTCTGTTTAAAATTGCGATTATCAGGTATCAGACAGCTACTTGACTTCGCTGACTCGATCCTCCGTAATGCAAAACTTTGATATTCTTATTCAAAGTATAGAGATTGGTCCTATTTATTTTCTCTTTCTTAATCGTGTCAGCCGTATTTCGAACGCAGAATTTGTGAATATCACGATCAAATTGAGGCCGCATACTATTTTGAAAAACGAGCAGTTGAAATTTCTGAATGTCAAATTCGTATGCCCATATTTTTCGGTCAGTAGTTTTCTTCAGAATTCTTTTCTCTATCTACGAAGTCGAAGCGTTCAGTGATGTAGACTACGATCCCAGAACAACGCATGATTGCAATATACGAAAACATTGCTTCGACATCGTGATGAAATTAATTGATATGTATTTAATTAATTCGACAACACTACATCCTGAAATTCCATTATCGTTGGCGGTGAATGTTGAATACATTCGATATTACGATTTGTTGCGATTGGATTCGATAATTAAGAGTTGAAATGGCAACGAAACTTAGAAGATGGCGGCAGTCTTCGCAGAGTTCATGAATCGCGGTATTGATTTTATTGAAGACGGTTTTGTGAGGTAGCCGCTATTATTTTCTACAGCTCGGATAGTTTTTTTGCGAATTGAGTGCCACGACGAGGTACGGAGATCGAGTGGAGAGGCATAATTTGCTAAGGCTTTGTCATTTGCAAACGTTCGTACGTTTCCGCACAACCGAAGAGAATTGTCTCCTGGAACCGCCATCGTGAACGATGTGGCCACTTCGATTCAGTAAGAGATTGGGCGAAATGACACGCTGAGTTTCAAAATGGCCGATGAAAATTGCTCAAAAACCCCGTTCTCCTAAAAAAGAATTCGCTGATTTAGTGTAGTGGTGGTTAAACTGCTTGAACCATTTTCGGCTCCAATTTGACTCGGAAACCAAACCTTGGTTGAAGATGACAAGTCCGTCGGGAATCGCAAACAAACAGGTGTTTATAAGCGACCAGCTGGAGGTACGCATATGTGCGTGAAGTATGAATTCTCAGAGTTCAGCGACCTATAACATACTTTGAAATTTGATAATGAACACACTGCCCCCCAAACGATTTGATCCATGCGTAGCCTGTGATTTTCCACGTGCCAAGGCCCAGACGCACACCGAGCAACAGCACACGCAACTCATTGTCAGTGAATCCAAGGAACGCTTGATCGTCCCGAGTCTTTGCACGGCTCTGGGGGATAAACGGTGAGATTTAGGGGTAAAATGTTATGAACCTTTTTTAAAGAAAATTTTAAGCCCAGCAACTTTATACTGAACGTCTTACACTGTACCTTGTGTGGTTTTCGAGTTAAATCGAAAAAACGCGTTTTTGGGGTAGTTTTCATTTTTTTTTCACCATTTGGTGGAGGGTTGACACTCTCAAACTTGTCACAGATTATTGTTTGCTTAACATATATCACATATAAAAAATGAACCCTGGCAGCTAAAAAACATGCATTTCAGACCTTTATTCACTGGACTATTCAGACCACGCGAAATAAAGAACTATGTTGGTCTGACTACTTCAAAAGAGGCTGAATCGGTTGTCATCGGACTTACGAACCACCGCGTAATTGTTTTGACGAGCCTTAAGATGTACTTTTCCAAGGATCGTAAACAAAACAATTATAATGGATGATTACATTGCAAGATTTCACATTTTCGAATCTTCATGTCTTCACGGGTCGAGAACGGCCTATTGATTGACCAATTTAATTTCGAATATTCAGAGGTACCGAACGACAAAATGAGAAGAGTTATAGATTGTTTCCAGCCAATGAGAACAAAAATTGTAGGATACAGGTGTCTGTGCATCTCAGGGATGAGATGTGATGTGAAGAGTATAGGTGATGTACGGTTGTAGTGAGGACTTAAAGGAACACTGTTGACTAGCGCTCAAAAATTTGTGGTATTTTAATTTGTTTGTATTTTTTTGAAAATTGAAATAATGAACAACGATTTTCAAACGTTTTCTTATTTCAATTTCAAATTTTTCCTTATTTTGAAGAAAATGTTTAAATAAGTTAAGAATGGACCTCGACGATGTGATGGATTTTGACTGTTATATTTATTCGAAAAATCGAAATTGGAAGAATTATCAATCAGTATGAGTACAGTTATGTCCGGAACTGAAATACATAGATGGGAAAAAGATGAAAATTGACAGAATGGCGCACTTTTGAAATTCGAGTTCTGAAAATAGGCTTTTTTTGTTAGCCTCTCAATGTGAACACGATTTGAATTACACTTTCCGTGAATTTTTAAGAGACGTGATTCTCAAAATGGACCAATATAGCTCTCGATGGCGCGCTCGCAAACGAAGTGCTCAAGTACAATAGCGAAACACTTTTTAAAATAATCACACACTTATAAACTACTTATACCTAACTGCCTGACTTAAGTATGCAACCTAGTATCTAACCTTATTCCCATACTCACCTTTCCATACCGAATCACACCCAAATACCCGTTAAAATTATGTATGTCCCCAAAATTCCCACTCGATTGTGTATCCTAATGAGTATGGATGATCCTACTCTAGAAAATGACGAAGTACTTGACATTGTAGTATAATACGATCGGATCTTGCACGAACGTGGTTTAACATTTGTGTACTACTGAACTGAAAAAGTTCAAAATTCAATACTTAACGGATGGAAAAAGTGAATCTGAAAGTGAACAGAAATATATCCATTTTGCCCATACGCTTTTCGCTAAGTAGGAATTCCTCCAATAGAAATTCATTCCATCTCGTTTATCTCAAAACTGTATTTTTGGATATTCAAAAGATCTGCGCAACGGTTCTTGTCGGATCACTTTCATCTCTTACGATTAGACAGATATTCTGGGGCATATTATCTTAAAATTTGTGGAAGGGATTTGGCGTAGTGTCCATAGAATTTAGTTTCTGGTACCTAATTTATAAAAAATGTTGAATGAAAATTGTACCACTACTTGTAATTTCCTGAATGGACCAGAAAGCTTCCAATCAAAAATTTCCTCCACAAAGCTCAAGATTATGGTCCTATCTACCTGGAAAAATAATTTCATCCTCCTGCGATAAAACTATTTGTGCAGGGAGATTTTCGAACAATGATACTCTTCGATTGAATAAATTGCCGTAACTGCGATGCTATTGCGAAATAACCGACAAAAAATGCGTGTGACCAGGAAAACCCCGACAGAACAACCGACAACTGGTAAATATATACTTAAGTACTGGAAAACATCAAGATTTTTCATTCTCATTACTGTCCTCCCTTAAGAGAGTCGGAGTTTTTCAGATTGATCGCCGAAATACACTCGCTGATCGCCGATGTTAAGATTCGCTCGTACGGCAAAACGGCCGCACCTTAATTTTCACCGCGGTTCAGGGAGACGATTTTCGACAATTTGCCTCGCCGCGAAATGTCGCTCACTGGGATCAACTTTCACCCTTTCACTTTAATTATCCCCGTCCAGGTTATATACGCTTCGCACTGCACACGCGCAAGAATACGTAATTATACCAGCGTTCTCGCGCTCCACGGTCGGAGCCGCGAGGTCGCTTTGGTATTTGAAAAAGTCGTTTGAAAACTTCGCGTGCCGCAGGATCCTCGTGGTTCTCAATTTATAAGCCATTCACGGTATCCGGCAAGATAAGAGGTGATATATAAGTGCACCGTCGCTGAATTTTATCTGACGTTACCGGTTTTCCGGGGGTTACATCAACGCTAACATTTCCGTTGAGTCTCAAGCCACCAACCCTTCCGAAGCTTCCACTTTTCCTCGGATCATTTGATTTGTTCCAAGCTCAGCCTGATCTCTTCTTTTCCCAGAGATATTTCTAATTCTTTCAACAATCTGATGTATCCAAAAATAATATATCTCGACAGCGTCTAATCTGCCTCGGTATACTATCTGTGCATATATTGTAACGCGTTTAGTCGTGTCAGGCTCATCTAAACACGAAACGGTCAAATCGACGTGCAGGCCGATGGCGCATCCTGGAGACCGACGAAGACCGCGTGCATAGTGGAACATCGTGACTTCATCCACCTTACAGAAAGGCGTGTCGCGAGGAAGACAGCAGCGTTGACTAACAAACTAGCAACGACTCACTTATAATTTTGAACCAGGCAGACCCGTCTTGGGAAAGCCGAGAACTTACAAGGGAACATCGCCAAGTGTC
This sequence comes from Arge pagana, assembly GCA_963969455.1. Taxonomy (NCBI): domain Eukaryota; kingdom Metazoa; phylum Arthropoda; class Insecta; order Hymenoptera; family Argidae; genus Arge; species Arge pagana. The sequence continues at coordinate 11,653,296 of OZ018310.1, read as the reverse complement.
CCTCTCCGATTTAAACGAAATTTTGCGAGATCGTAGAGGGGGTAAAAATATTTGACACGTATTTTTTTATATTTGTAGAACTCCACCCTAAGGGGGTGTAATCAACCCCTAAAAATCGCAGATTTCGCTATTCCGTAGCTAGGTAAGACAAACGTCCTAAGATTTTTGGCCGACAAGGTGGTACTATAGGGTTTTTAGGGTCGTTGATTTCGGATTTGAGATCGGAATCCAAAAATTCAAAATGGCGGGCCCAAAATGGCGGGCCAACTTCCTCCCAAATGGTGCGAATTGCTTCAGATTCGGTGTCCCCGGGTTTTTGGGGTCGCTGATCACGAATCTGGGGATTGGATGTTGAAATTAGATAATTCAGAATGGAAAATGGAAATCAGTAGACAAATAGGTATTTTTGAAGACGACAACAATGTGATATAATGAATTTATGATTTTTGGTCGTGCTGACAACCACAAGTGAACATGTTTGTTGAAAAATAATGTGGATAGTTCATATTTTTTACCGATATCAGATTCTATCTTATCTGCGTTTTATCTTATCGACCAAGCATAAATTCAGCGGTTCAATCTCGAGGTCCTCTACAGCTCGAGTCATCTTATATGAGTTTCGTCCAACAATTCGAAAATCTTTCTGCATCATACACAACCAAATTGAAAACAACTAGCACCTTGTTGTCATTATAAACTCGACAACCGCAAATGTACAGATGTAACATAAGTATACAAATACATAATACAATGCATATGTACCTAATATTGATCACTTCAAAACCCAATCCCAATAGAAGATGACACGATTCAAATATTCATCCGATTATATATCTATTCTGGCGTGCAATTATGTCGTGAAAGTGAATAAAACAATAGCCAAAAGTAAGTTATCCATGAATTAGCAATGCATTTCAAATATCGTCGTTTTTTCTTCGGGCCCGAGATTGTTTCTAATTTGTAGGATCATTCATTCGTAATTTTTCGATATGGTCATCAAATTCGTATTCAGCGTCCCCAAAAACCCGGGGACACCGAATCTGAAGCAATTCGTACCATTTGGGAGGAAGTTGGTCCGCCATTCTAGATCAGCCATTCTAAATTTTTGGATTTCGACCTCAAATCCGAAATCAGCGACCCCAAAAATCTCCTAGTACCACCTTGTCGGCCAAAAATCTTCGGACGTTTGTCCTACGCTGCAATTTTTAGGGGTTAATTACACCCCCTTAGGGTGGAGTTCCGCAGATATAAAAAAATACGTGTCGAATATTTTCACCCCCTCTACAATCTTCCAAAGTTTCGTTCAAATCGGAGGGGGACACTTGGCGATGTTCCCTTGTTAGATGCATTCAATTCAAATCACAGATAGATAAAATTTTATTCTTCGATAGAAACTATCATTCGCTCTGAACTTGAAATTCAAAAGTCGACCGACAGGATAGTTGAGTCTGGTATTGTGTTATCAGACAAGCATATTTGAAAATTTTGGTAGGATTGGAATTTGAACCCGGTAATCGGATTTGATTGCGAAATATTGTGTCTAGCAGCTGTGAGCGGTTAGCGAATGGGCAGAATAAGTTTTAAAATTACATTTTCTTTTGCAAGTTCTAATGTCAAAATAGTTTTATTTTATTTTCCTGTGATTAAATGTTATTCGAACTAGCTCGAACTCTGTCATTTCAAACATCACGAAGGTAACCTTCTAACAAGACAACGGGGAATAGCTAGTACAGACACAGGGACGACAATAGTGTATCGAACGTACTGTGACGGTGTTAGAACGTTAGGTTACGACGACGATGGACATCGACGACGTACATCGAACGAGTTTATATTTTCTCTTCCGAGAGCCATATATTTGAAGAATCGATTAATAAACTGTCAGAATTGGCAAAGTACTCGCAATAACTCCGATAGTTTTCACGCGCGGGGACTATGAAAACTACCGGAAAGTTGCAATATGTAAAAATAAATCCCTATTTGCCTTGGTTACGGCATCAGGCGCGAACGTCTGGACCAATTTCGCTAATTCGTTTTTTGGTTGTGTTGGTTATTGTCAGGAGAAGGTTCTTGTGAAAGACAACAACATCTTGTGAAAGACAAAGTTGCGCGGAATATTAGAAACTTTCAGAAACCTCAACGACCATATGAACTTTTCTAACGTAACCTTATGGCGTTTGATATATCTGTCAGTTGTTTGACAGTTGGTGCGATTGAAAAAATAACTAAATAAGAAAATAAGAGAATCGATTTATTCATAATGATAGATAGATATATAAATGAAGGGATAGAGGAATGAATAGGTAGATATATAAATACCAATTTGAAGTCAATATGTATAGTTAAATTGACCCAGGCGAAATCGGGAAGGAGGGAAGTGAAAATAGAGCGAAAACTTCAAAAAAAAAAGGGAAGGCAAGCAAGAAATCTGATACATAAAGATCAAAAACCAAGAAAAATGATAGTTCTTCTAACGACGATGACGCTGAGTGTTTGTACTGTTTTTATGTGTACTCGGAGTCAACGGGAGCTTGGATGTAAAGTCCAAAATGCCAGTCATGGGCGCACTGCGCTAGCCCAGGAGTTAAGGACGAGGATGATGAGGGAGTATTTGTATGTGAAAGATGTGTTGACTAATTTTACGTTAGTCCATTTTGCCTCCACGTGTGGTCCGTTTTGCCTTAATCGTGAAGGTAAGACAAAGAAGTCATCTAATATCTTCATTGTCTGTGATTTTATCAAAGTCTGATTCGTACCTAATATAGAGTCAACGATGTTGATTATTTTTCACTTTGAAGAAGATTAATAGAATGAATAGTTTCTTTACTATACTCGTTTTTTGTAAAGTGGTCCGTTTTGTCTTCCTTACCCCCGACTTTCCCCTACAACGGAGACCTGTTTTTTCGACATTTGGATGTATTTCCTGGTGCCGACGAGAAAATTCTTGAGGTATATTTATTTTTCCGCTTTCAGAGTGACGCAATGCAACGCGACACATTTTTCAAGACATCAGACCTAAAATGAATATTTTTGTCGCATGTCATAAAACGCGTTCGGCCATTACTTTCATGAAAACTTTATGGTTTAGCACTCATTTTTATGCATCCTCCGCTGCTATGGAAATAGCGTGGCTCCTCTCGGCTCTCGAAGATTTGAATTCTCGGTCTATATGCACATAATTTCCTCATTCGACCTACAAATTATTCCCGAACATATTCCAGCACTTGAAATAACCATTCGTGATCTCCTAGAGACTGTTTACGAAGGAAGTTAGCGAAATCGTGGGATCTATATTCCAGACGCGGACGTACGAGTTTCAATAAGGTTATAATCGAATACTGTTGAAAGTTCCAATTGAAGGATGACTTGACTGGTCATACTAGGGTATGAGTTTCACGTTGAGATTGTTGTTTTTATCAGAGGGAGCATCTATCGAACGATGCGCAGTTATTGCGAAGATCTGTAGCATTATACTATCTGTTAAAGTTTGTCGTGCAAATAAATTCGAAGGAATCAGCGCAGGAAACGAGATATAAATGGGCGAACAGGGTAGGAAAATCGTATTAGCTATGACGATTTCCTCGGCTCGTGGAAAATAATAGTACATGTTTCTTCAGGCGAACATAAGATCGTTCGTCAACTTAGTCCCAGGAATTTATTTGCTGCATTGTGCTGGTAACGGTAATGAGCACATTGCGTGTTATCCGCAGCAAGAGTCTCGAAACGATCTATATCTACTGGCGAACGGCTAAAAACATCATCGACGATCATAACCATCTGCGGTATGAATTTTCACTTGAATCAATGATCCCTGCGCTCGCAGCTCGCGATATTTCTACGCTGCTATCTAAGCAAAGATCTGTGTTTTCTCCTTATTTTATTCCGCGTGTGAAATCCTTGCGAACGTTGTAATACTGTTAAATTTATTCCTCGCAGAGGCATCGCGACAACGCTATGAATTTTTCTGACAAAAAGATACAGTTACGCATGCAAGCCAAACGAGAATAAAAAAACTCCTGAAATGGTTAAAATTTGGGTAAAAACTCTTTCACAGCTACATCTAGCTCAAAGAAGAGTACTCTGGCTGTGCAACGTAATGAACAGCGTGAAATACAGATCACGCTAGCTGCGACGGAGCAAAAAGCTCGAAACTTTTAATTATTTCGATAACGAAGAAGAAAGTTGTGGTAACTTGAGCCTTTTTCGTTCGTGCTCTAAATGGAATGAAAATATTCGTGTTGCAGCTACATTCGTACGTGTGACTCGTAAACGTACTGCCACGCTTCTTACATGCTGACACATTGAACTCGAGCGGGAACATCGCGTACGTATATCGAATGATTACAGTCACGATTAATACGAGGCTGAAATTAGAGATTTAAAGCTTGTAAGCTGCGCTATAAAACGTTGCGGATTGATACAGTAAGGTTCACGGACATTATGAAATTCGTCGCAAGGATCATAATCTACATGTAATGTAATATTTTCGGTATTCTATGGCAAATGGTGGGCAATTGGTGAATAATCTATGAGCGTGCGATGCAAGGATCGATCGCTTCTTGATTTAATATTTATTCACCAAACTCAATGCTGCACCAAAATATTTGCATCATTTTATGATATTATAGTTCTCCACGTTGGAGCATATCGACGGCCAGATCGAATGATAGCACCGATTTTCTACTATATCCGAACAGAAGCAACATATATGTTTTAAATATAAGCAGATTTTGTGTTCATATCTTAAGTATGTAACGAGAAAAAATTATTGTGCTAAATACTCATCAATGCATTGGTCAATTCAAGTCGCATACAATTTATGTTATGTTTGCAAGAAGAATTCACATCATTTTATTTCAAGTATCAGTGACGATATATTTTTATGTCCTTAGAATCATTGTCGGAATAATTCAGTTGAAAAGCTCCAGATCTTGATGGAATATGCCGATGGGAATATGTCTCATATCGGCGCCCAGTCACTTAGGAATTCCTAGTTCGGCGCCCGTTCGTCGAAACAATGGGTGCTTCGATAAAATGCCATACGCCCACCCCCAGAGTTTGAATGTTCCACAACCCAACAGCAGAATTAAAAATACCATGCACCACGAAGAGAGATGAAAAAAGGTATGTAAGTGGGACGAAATTTGGACGGGCGCTGAAGTGGGACTACACCGCAATAGTTTGTGTGATGTAGTCCGCCTACTGGCATCTATATGAAAAGAAGAGAAAAATAAATCGATTAGAAAAATGATGATAGATGATGAGAACGTATCTCGGAATTCAACTTCATTGTTGGATAGCTGTTCGCAGTGAGGATCGGCGTTGGATAATTGAAAAAGCGCTGGCAGAATCCGCATTTGGCGGCGCGAAGACGTGGGGAAAATTTAATATTCAACATACAATAGAAGTTGCACACATGCATTGCACATAGAACAGCGAACAAGGCCACCATGTATCAAGTTATACAATAACGGTCGAACTTCGGGCCGTTTATTTCCTTAGCCATTTCGACTAGCATAAGACACGAGTGGTTTCGCCGGAGTAGCGCAGTACGTGCCTAAAATACAAGACTGACGTCAATTGTCAGTATTTCCCTGCACTCGTCCTTTATTTTGGGTTTCGTCGCAACGGAATACTTAGACGACATCGAAAATAGTCCACAAAGAAAAACGTTGTTAGTATGCATACTATATATATGATACGCCTTATTTATAACTCGTCCCTCGAAAAAATTATTTTTTTATAAAGATGTTTTACCGAAGCGTTAATATTTGCAATAGTGGTCCTGAGCGTAATCTCAAACTATGCACGGAAGCAGCACATCACGTCGCGTACAGGTAGATACAGGTGAGAACATCTCTGTATAAAGAGTCTGTGATTACTCAAACATGATCATTAGGCTGCTCCAAGAGAAAAAGCTCTTTGTTGTCATCTCCAAATTTTCTAGTGGAAATAAGATAAATCCTGCCACATTCTTATTTTATGTAGCGCTCAACGGTTCTCCGTTTTCGCATTTGAAGAACACAAAAAAATTTTTGTTCGTATTCTTCAAATGAAACTACTCAATATTTTTTTTCACAATTTTGATGGTTATTTTTTGTAGAGAATTAGAATCTCTGCAAAAAAAGCCCTGTACGATTTTGTCGTAAGCCTATCGGGTAAAAAGTTAACAGACCTTAAACACTCACAATCAAATCGGCATAGTCATAAAAAATGTATAACTTACCCACTTGGTTGCTAGTATTCAAAGTCTCATAACGTTTTACCCGTTAAGCTTATGTGAAAACCATAGCAGAGTTTTTTGCGAGTGAATTTAATTTTCTAAAAAAACATAACCATCAAAATTGTAAAAAATCTTGTGTATTAGTTTTATTTGACGAATACAAAACAAGTTTTATCTGCGTGTTATTTATATGGAAATTCTTATTCAAGAATAGAGCTGGCCTTGTGGGTGTCACGTTTCAACCAGATGACAGAACATCTAGTTGACCCAGTAGCACCGTACTATACTATTTTTGTTCCGTCTCCCTGGTCATGTTTCCATGGGGATACAGGAGACGGCAATTGCTGGTTTGGGAAAGAATAGGGTAACGTGTTGAGGGGTACTACCTCTTACGGAGACTATGTGAGTGTAATAAACGAGTTAGGATTGATTTGATGATATTTAATGAAACAAATTAAATCAAGAGAAAAATTATAAAATGATCATAAGAATTAGCAGCATTGATAATAAAATAAAATTAGTTATGAATATGGTGATAACCTTAAAAACAATATTCGATGAGACATTTTATGTCGGTTGTTTGATCGCTTTGGGGAAATCGGAATGAGTCGTCCAGTAACTATAAGAATAATATAATCATTCTAAAACTTACTCAAGTTGATGACGATGATACACAGAGAATAAACAGAAACGAGTGTTGGTGGATATGAGGTTCACTTGTAACAGGCACACACACAAAAGTCTGATAAATGAGTGTTCGTGGTTATGAGGTTCACTTGGAACAGGCAATCACGCACAAAAGTCTGATAAAATTTTGGTTGATGATAAACTGAAATAAACAGTTCGTCCCAAACAAAACTGGTCGAACACAATGAGATTGTTGAAAAATAAAGTAAGGTGAATGAATTATCATTGAATGGGCAAATACTACTATTCCCAAGAAAATGAAATCTTATCATTTGTGTTAGTTATTTGGTACTACGATGGATGGAATATTCATGTCCAACGCACAACTTCACCGAGGGTTTGACCATACTCTAGATCCGAAGTGCGAGTCCTCGAATATGTATAGGTTCATGGTTAAATTGAATTAGATAGAATGGGTTTTGTAGAAGGATATATACATGCGTCGCGCACAATTTCACCGAGGGTTTGACCATACTCTAGATCAAAAGTGCGAACAGCAATGATACCTCAAAGGTTTTGGATTAAACTATGTGTGGTTAGTGGGAGGGTTTTGATTGGAACCTAGTTTGATAAGATTTCTGAAATAATGCAACTACTGTATGATCTCCTGGTTTAATCATTACTAATTCCCCGTTATCGTATCCAAAAGTAATATCTAATTCAAAATCATAAATACTGAGTAAGATTTTAGTTTCCGAAGGACAAATTTTTACAAAACTGATGTCTGATATAGGAAATCCCATACTATACAAATATTTTCTGGTTAAAGATCTTAATTTTCTGAATAACCGGCGATTTCTAGCCCATGGCTTACGAATATATGGAACTAAAGCTGAACTCATTAGTTAGAGATTGAAATGAATTTACCCGAGAATTACAAACACTTGAACAAATACTGAAGACCGTTTTACTAGGACTGCGAACTGATGACTGACTTTTGATTTTTGATTGTTCATCCTCGTAACCTCGATTAGTGGTCTCCCACTCTGATGGTATATTATCTCGTATTTACATTTTTGTCGCCAATGAACTGCATGGAGACTAAATGGACCGTCATGACTGGCCCGTCACCCGCCACGTGTTTAAGGGTCTCAAATTCTTTAGAAGACTCCCCACTCCGATTTGCCGATCGTACTCGCGTCGCAATAGCGAGTTGCTTGACTTTGGTATTATTCTTTCATACTATAATAGATTTGGAAATTTCTAGATTTCATTATTCCATTAACTATCTCTTACGACTAAAACAAATTATAATATTTTGGAGTTGTATGTATAACTGTATCTTATTTTAATCGATATCGGTTTTTACTAAATAGGATTGTATGATTAGTTTTACCTTATTTTAATATATGGGATTTTACTGATAAAATCGTACGAATAATTATATCTTATTATATATATATATATATATATACATATATGGTTTTACTAGTAAGGCACGAGACAAAGAGCTTCACTCGATATTCGCTGAATATGCGCTGAGCGTGAGACCGTCATGTCATTGAACACCTCGATTATTTGGTGATATTTTCTAGACTATCTTTACTAGGAACTGGCCGCGTCTCGAGTCAGGCTTGAAAAGTGTTATTGTTCGGGTTTGTTTAACGTTTTCGACGCGCGAGGTTTCAATTGGCTCTTGTGCGACTCATGCGTTTCTATACCACTCGAATATAATATTTATGCAGGGGTGTCTCGTAACGAACTGCGCTAGTTCTCATGGCAAATAGCGACCAAATGCCGGCCTTGGAGCTCGCTATCTTATTTCGTTAAACAAAACAGTTTTATATATCTAAAGTTTCATGCGTTTGGCGTCGGACGTGACAGTGGGAAGCGTTCTTCTATACTCGATAAAAACTTCTGGAATGACAAGATTTGGATGAAAAAAAATGTTTTTTTAGCACGCTAGTGATTATACATTCTAATTCTCTTTCCAATTATTCCATTTGAATACAAATAAAATAACATGTCTGTAGCTAATAAGTACAACGTATCTCTGATAAAAGAAAATGTCTGCGGCCAAGCAGCCCGCACCTTATTTTTGACCTCAATCATGACTGGAGAGATGGGCATATTCTACTTGTTGTGGGGGTATCGAAGACAATCGAATAAATTATCCCCTGCACAGTTAATATGAAAGTAATGCTTGAATGTATAAAATATTTAAAAATAACACGTTCATTTTAGGATTATTTACATTTCAAGTGTCTTAGAAATGGTACGGACTTGTGAGAATGAAAAAAAATTGTGATGTGATGCGTTAAAATGAAGTTTAAATTTGGAACGAACAAGTCAAAACCTGTACGTTCCGTGCGAGAGTATTCAAATAACTTTTCTATGGCAGACCTGTGTGATCAGTCGTGCCATTTACACACACAGAAATTCACGACCTACCGGAATACTTGGATTAGATAATTCAATATTCGAGCGTTACGAGCCAACCGTGACTCGAAAGATACGAAGTTCAATCAATCGAGAAGTTCGATGTCATCTTATTGGACTAGTTGGTTTCACGATATCCTACCTATCGATGCTGTGCAGAAACTACACGGTCTGAAGTTTCATTTATCATTCTCTGACAATCAGTCACGCGCTTTTTGGGACGTATAACTGGTCGATGAAATTTCACGCGACTTTAAGAGTGACGATTATTATTTATTTCTCATTTTCGATCGAGTGAAAACAAATAATTTGGCATAAAATCATTCAAGTTCACTCGGTTCACCAGAAAAACAAAAAAGATGTCCTTTTTGTTCGACTAAAAGCGTAAAAAACTTTTGAAAAATGAATCCGTCCGCTTTTTAGAACCGTGCTATTGTTTATAAAGAATGTCTTCGTGGATTCAATAAATCAAAGGTGAAAAATACTCGCGATACAAAAACCATCATTCGTCCAGAATTTTCTAAAAATGTACCGATTGAACTCTGATGCGAAGCGAGTATTCAGCGATCAAAAATACCCAGTATTTTTTCAGTACATCAATGAGAAATCGTTTAATCGAAATAGTGCACCTGAAAATTCAAATTCCTTCATATTCACGGATTTTCCGCCGCTTTTATGGGACGGATAAATACACTTATTATTCTAACAATAGTATGCCTGACTATTCATGTTTTTCATCGCGAATTGATTCTCGTAAACGGAGTCGACAGGTAATAATAGAAAAGTCGACAGAAAAGCATTAGTTATCGGAGTTCTCGAAGCAAGTCTTCGACCATTTTTGCATCTCGATCCCCTTGACCATGATGTATTCGTGTTCTCATTGAACACGATATTTTGGAAATCTTACATTCGTTCAGCAACAACAAATACCTTTCGGCATCGTAGTTCCAGTGAAAGAAATTCGCAACAAAGATGGTAGTCTAACGGGTTCGAACTTCGCGTAAAACTTGCGCCAACTTCACATTATATCAAGCACCGTCAGAAGAGGCAGTTCTGCCCCGTGTACCGTGGAATTGATTTACAAACTGCTAGCCGTCTCTATCCGACCGTGCGCGCGCTCAATACGCGTATACGCTCGTTCATCTGGATATATACGTGTATAATATACCTTTATACCGATTCATATACACGCATATACAGGAGTAACCGCGACATTGCGGCTGGTTGAAACTTACCAACTATATATCATCGACTCCATCTCGTTACGCCGAGGAAATTATATACCGAATGATGTTACCGAAACTAGCCAACTCGGCACGAAGTAATTGGTTCGTTGAACGATAGAATACTTGGATCCCAATCTTGCGTATCCAAATATTCATTACTAGTCCGTCTGAAGTTAGTGATTATTGCTCCGGTGTTGTAGCTCCTCGTGTCAGCTATAGGACCGGGAATTTTCCATCAAACAATGTTGATAGACGAATATATGATCGCAAGCACGATGACTTAGAAACGAGCCAGAGTTTACATTTGGTTGAAATTTCTAAAAGGCCTGAGTTCAGTTTGCGCTGGCGCATTGAGCATCAGAGAAAAACTTTTATGCAGAAGATCGAGCTTTTGCCAATTTGGAGTTTGATTGCTGGTGTGAAAGATTCCGACTTGTTTTCCACTCACAAGGGAACCTCTCCAACCCGAACTCGCCGATTTCGATGACCCTGATATATGTTGATGAGCATCAAAAAATAAGAGACAGGGGTTTTTTCTATTCGTGCTGAAAAGCACGTTTAGGGCGTGAAATATACCCTCAAAGTTCACTCCTAAAAAGTCGTTTTTTGACGTATCTCTGCTTTCAATTGGCATTTCGTATGTAGCCGTGCCGACGCGTACGCATACTCAAGCGTATAACCTATGGGTGAATCGGTAGCCGGTTTACAGTCTTGTGCGCGTACGTCGGTCTTGCAAAGATTGATTCACACAGTTTACAAATATTCAACATAAGATTATTTATTCAATTCATTTTCTTCCATGACACTCACATCCAATGTTTACTTAGACAGGGTGGTCCATTTGACTCTGCCACCCCGAATAACTTGGTTATTATTGATTGTACCGAAACGTGTTATAAAAAGAAGTTTTTGCACATGAAGGCGGAAAATGAGTTTTGGAAGTGAATGCGTATGAGATTTCGGTCGTCGCGACTTTTTCTCAAATGAGACTATCTATTTCCTTGCTCACTACAAGAAATCTGACGTCAAAACGCGTTCAACCATGTGCAACATCGTGACTTTTGAATGATCCTTGACTCTACGATTCATGATTCCTAAATAATGGAGGTGGGAATTCAAGAAGAATGAATATATTTAATCTTAATAATCGTAATTTATTTTATCAAGAGGTCAAAATGTTGGGCATCAACCTGGATGCAGTTGTCAGTACGCATAACGAAGGATTTCCTAGCTCTGCATATTATTTCCGAGGTAATATTTTGACACGCGTTCGTGATACGTTTCTTCGTAATCTCCCGTGCTGTTGGGACGTCTTGGGACACAATATCGTTGATCATTCCCCAGAGTAAGGAATCAAGAGGTGTTGAGTAAGGAGTTCGAGTGCAAAGTGTTTGACCAGTAGGATTCTTGGTATCTGGAGAAGTGTTTAGACTGCCTGACATCTTACGCGTATTGACAGGTGCATCCAGCTTGATGGACAATATTTTGAGCACTTGATATAATAAATCACGTGAAACAGGTATTGGATGTGCGGTTGCAATTCATTCTCCTTGAATTCCCACTTTCATTACTAAATCATGAATTTTGGAGCCGACAGTTATTCGAAGGTCGTGTTGTTGCACATGGTTGAACACGTTTCGATGTCGGATTTCTTGTAGTGAGCAAGAAAATAGGTAGTTTCATTTGAGAAAATATCGTGACCACCAACATCTCATGAGATATGACCTTCAGACGACATTCACTTCCAAAATTCATTTTCCCCCTTCAAAGGCAAAAACTTTTCCATATAACACTTTTCGGTACAATCAATAACAACCAAGGTATTCGGGGTAGCAGAGTTAAATGAACCACCCTGTATAGTATTTCCCATCGCTAGGCTTATTTCTATAAGTATCAAAAGCATTTCTGAGATCTGCTCTGGAGAGAATTTCCCACGAAAAACTCTCCGCGTCGAAAGACTGTGATCCTATCATTAAAATTTACCCATCTCGACCGCAGTTCGCGATCTAACCGTAGAATATTTGTAACAGTGCCTACTTGGACCTCTGCTGCAGAATTCATTCTCCTGGGTCTGGAAATATTTTCGACATACATACAACATTTAAGATTGAAATCCCTAATATTTTCAACCATTTTTGTAATATACCAACGGTCTGAAAAATAATTGTTCCGTATTCGAAAATTCCGCCGCTTGTTTCAGCAACCTGAACTTCAAACCCGATACAAGTGGTTATAATACATTTTCATTCCCGGAAATACGGTTTTCCCAGAAGTAAACCCACGCGAGGGAACAAACTTTGGCTTTATTCCGTTGTTGCATATTGTACGACTACATTATTATACAGTGGGTACTCGCCTGTTTTTATTGCAATTACCGCTTGTCGATTACGATTCATAAGGATTCACGGATTAACGGACATGTAGCATGGCCTCATGGCGTTTCTGGTGCTCGCACGTCAGCTGAAATCGGAACAGCTCGGAGACGTTCGTGCATTTTTCGTATAGTCTGTTAGAACTTTTTTTCAGTCCCAGTTTCAAAAAGTATGCAAGCTTTCCATTTCGATGCACGTGCGCAACAAAAATATGAAAGTTTCATGCATTTCTTACAACGTACGTTATAGTTTAGTCATAACTTGTGCAGTTTTTTCTGCACTACTGAATACGTTTCAGTACCTATCACTTTTTAACAATTGGAATTGTCCAATCATAAATAAGGAATGTTCCTGAGGGTACTGTAGTAATTCTTGCTTCCTAGATTATACTAATACATATGAGAATACTATAACCTCGTATTTTTACGTTTTATGGTACTTATAGATATGGCATTGAGCAGAGTTTGCTATGAAATTTCTCTAAGTGTACAGGAACGTGTTGCAAGAACTGGATCATCTCTATTGCGTGAAAAGCTTGAGATTTTTTGCCATTTTTCTGCTTGTTTACTGTACGTCGAACAATATTAGATTCCACAATAATCATCTAACCGGGTAAACACGTGGATCAAATATCTGCAATCGTTGAAAACACAACATCATGATCCCGATCACGGTCATATATATAGGTCTGGAAACGAAGCCCATATTTAAGTGATGCCGTGCGTTACCTAAACGAGCTCCACTTTTTCTTCCGCCCGCAGCCCATGCGTCGCTGCTATTGAGGGATACCTCCTACCCACGATCTTCCATGCTCCAACCCTTCTCTTCTGAATGAGACGCCTGCACCTCGTTCAGAAGTGGGGTTGCCAGATACAGGAATTTCATTTCCGGGTCAATTCGAGGATTACGAATTCGATCGATCGGAAAGTTTACGAAAATAGATAATTATTTTTGTAAATCGCTTAACTTGTAATATTTTACGAACATACTATCATATCTCCGGCAAAAACTGATGTACCTAGATACACTGGTGATGCAACGTAGTGTATTTCGAGAATATTAAAATACAAAACTTGAAACAAAAATTGAGTACCGCACCTCGACCGAAACGGACGAGTTATCTCAAGGTCGTCAGCTTTTTTATAGGCATTTATAAATGACCAAACAGATAGATAGAGTTCGCAAATGGACAGAAACTATCGAATCTGTTTGCGGTATCCATGACAGATTATTCATTTAGGATTAGAATATCGTTCACCCATGAAATAACAATGCCTGTTTTTGGTACTACATGGGTAGAAATTCATGGATTTGCATCATTATAAATGTCACTTTCAAAGCTGGATGGTAGCTGAAATTTAATGCGCATCATAGCTAAGTGTTCGATGGGTTATAGAAAAATAATTGAGCGGATGAGCGAAAAATCGGCATTACTCGATTTACAACGCTTCTGAGATTATGTCGAAATATGAGTCAGCAACTTCCGATACAAGATACATGTATGTTGACGGTACAGCGAGAAACCTATATGAAAACTGTGAAGTTGAGACTATCTGTTTGAAAACGGTACAGCTCTAATTGAAACAGATGATAAGATAATGATGAAGTTTGTAACAACTGATGCTCAATCGAGAATTACCAATATTTTTGGAGAAGTTACGTGCAGAACTTCTGCAAGTTCAACCAATTATCAAAACGATAATAACAAGTGAGAATTGAAACTTTTCCCTTTGGGAACTTATTGACGGTCAACTACATGATAAAAGTATATGCTTAAAAATTGACATTTTTCCCGTTCGAGTTTCAAGGACTTTTTCACTTACGCTAAAACATTTTTCCACGTTCCAAGAACAAAAAGATAGTACAAAAGTTTTTGCGAGCAGCATTTGACACAACCGATACACTGAAAATCTTGCTGTCACCGAGAGATGTCATGCCACGCTTTGGCGTAGGTGGCGCAAAATGTCTCGGACAACATATAGCACTGTCCCAACCCTAACAGCGTCACAATCCTGCCGACATTGCCCTACATAAAAATTGTCTTTTCTTCTCAGCTTCCAATTGAAATTATTTTTCGATTTTACAAATCAACTTTTGAGATTATTTCGCCTAAAAAACACGACGAATCATAACGCCATTTTCATGAAAATTACAGTCACTTGAATATATAAAAATTACATTTTAATGAAATTTGTCGTGCTTTTCATGCTAAGCAATCTCAAAAATTGATTTGAAAAATCGAAAAATAGTTTCAATAGGAAGCTGAGAAAAAAAAATTCTGTATGAAAATATCGTTGGAATAATCCTTTGAATACTAAATAGAGTGAAAAACAATGAATTTTCGAAAATCGCTGCAACGATTTGAAAAAATTCCCAAAAAAGTTTTTGCAGCACTGGAACTTTTTCAGATCTTCTTGAGACCTCGGTGGAAACCGGTAGTTGGATTGACAGAAAATGCTTCATATTTACATCTCAGAAAATGGAACGGATAAAATAATAAAATTATCTTGTTAATAGACGAACGAGGAGTCAAAAAAATTCGAAAAAACGAATAGTCATGCCGATAATAATAGAAGAAAATTTGGATAAACAACATTCTTAAAATTCGGCAACGTCGAATCAATTTTGAATTATTCAGAAAGGAACTGAAATTTCCGCCGAATCTATCATATTTAGACAAAAATCAATTTCCCAATCGCCATTTCATACCATCGTCGTTGAAATATAAATTGGATCGCTTCAAAACTTGAAATTATTTTTCGCACCCGAGGGAAATAATTTCACCGTCATATGGAAGATCTTCGCAGGTTGACATGAGCGCTGGAATTCGAGGTTGTGGCGTTTAACCTCGGTTTGTTCTCCGTATATTTCACAGACGCGCTCGTAAAAGCTATCGTCGCCAGTCGACGCTTATCGTCAGCCGTGTAGACGGCCTAGCGTAGTCAAAGTTCGTCTCTAAGCGCAGGTGACTGTCGCGTCTAGCGTACTTCCGCTCATCCCAAGGGAAATCTTACCCTCGGACAACACGTCGCACCCGAGCTTGTTCGACATTGATCGTCAACGAAATATTCGAGAATGCCTGTCGACCAGAGACAAGATAGTTGTGTCATCGCGAGAAAGGATCGTATTTTAACTCCTTCACATTCGTATTCTAGAAAATACGAGCAAAGGCGTCCGCTCGCTCCAATTTCATCCTCCTACTTGCCACGTCAACGACCTCGGCAAAGTTTGTCGTTAACAAGCGAAGATGAACCGATGAAAGACTGGAGCTGAACGCGCATCCCTCTTTTCTCATGGGCTTTCTGTCACGCTGGCCAGCATTGCCGTAACCACTTCGCTTGCAGCGCGAAAACGAGATGTTCGTTTAGTCCAGACATCGATCTTCAGAGAGCACATGCTCGTCTCTGTGGCACCGGATCTCAAAATAAATACGAAGTGCCTTTGTTTTCGGCATCACGAATTTCAGACTCCTGGAATCGTCTTACTGGCAATGGAACAGCGCGTGTGTCGTAACGCAACTTCGGGCAAAAGTTTCGTAGGATTCATCAAAAATTGTCGTCGTCCCGCGTAAGAATAATTTTAACACATATTTGTCTGATTTTTAAGTGATTTGTCAAAACACAAGGTTATTTTTTGTTATAACCCCTCCCCCTCCTCCCCCTTCCACCAAAAGTGCTCAAAAATCGTTGGAAATCGGATAATCAATATCGCTGAGCTCAATGTCAAATGTTTTCTGATTTTTTGATATGTTTGGTTGAATTTTTCGACATCTCGTTCGATGGGACAGGGGATTTTTTTAAAAACTACCAAAGAATATGGGAATTGAGAATATGTTTCATTAATCAAAAATGTCGTCAAATAATGTTTTCTTTAATGTTTACGACCACACTCCGACGAGTGATATTCATTATAAAAACAATTATTTCTGTTGTTGAAGTGAAATGATATCACAAACAGTGTGGACCGATTATTGAGAATAACCCAGACATTCCATATCGTCAGCTGTATACCTACTTTTGTGTGAAACAATCCCACGAGATGCCTGTTTGCAGGAAATATCTTGAGACTGAAGATCCGCATTCACAAATATAGGAACAAGATCTAATTGTGAAAAGTTCGGAAATAAACATTTAGCCAAGAGGGAGCGGTTTAATTCAGCAACGCGCACATACATTGCGAATCACGTAAAGGAATCAAAACTTCCTGATTTACTCGAGCAAAGCTTCCGAGCCGGATTCCATCTCATTCGGCGATGAATATTCTGTCTCTGATTCGTTCATCTGATATATTTGATCGTCGCATTTCTCTAGGTCTTCAACCGGGTCAGGATCGTTTGCGCTTCTCTGAAGTAGGGGAGAGCGGAGCTAAAAGTTCCGTTTTTCAATTAACATCAACATTTGTTAATGAATTTTGGCTTTAGCATTAGTATTTCTGTATAAAAGATGAAGTATGGGTATAACTTCGATATTAACACCGTTTTTTGAGTTGTTATTTGTGAGATTTTTCTATAATTAATAATACAATACTCGAAGTCGGAAAGTAACAATGTACCCCGAGTTGGGGCAGGTTGTTACGAGATCTATGAAGGTATAATTTGTGAAAAAACACTCCTATATGATACAATCAAATATGCATTCAAGTACTAGTCAACAATGTCGTACGGATAATTAGTTGTTTCCGTTAAAATTATAATAAAATGAATACTTTTATGTTTTAACGCTTAACTATAGTTTGTACTCTTCGTATCAATTCGTGAGACACGGAACCTCGTGATATTGTTCGTTCGTAATTACGCATGCCGGAAGATAAAAGAAAATTACTAAATCGTTGATTAAATAAATCGCAGATGGTTTCGAGGTAACAACGTGCCCCTGAGAAAAGGAACATTCAGCCCCAACAATATATGTCCACAAAAAAGTAAATTAGCGGTAAGGTTGTGAAACGTACGCGGGTTTTGCGTCTTGTATCCGGGCATTTTATATATCCTTTCATAAAAACACCAAAAAACGAAATGCTAATTATTCAAATTCGTGAGCTATACTAAAAATATCAAACATGAAAATGTTCACTTACTCGAATCAGTGACGCGTGCGCTCGGTTTCCGATGTAATTGACGCGACCGGCTTAGCAACGATAGTTGCTGTCGGTGCGCTGCAACTTTTCGTTTCACAACGTATTCGCTATATATATTGATGGCTTTTCCTCGGTGACATATTTTGATCGGAACAACTGACCCCGGGAACTCTTGGCCCCGCTCTCCACTACCGAAGGGATTTGGAAAAAGAAAAGAAACAAAATGAAAAAAGAAAAAACAACTGGTTCCTTGAAATCTTGCAGATCCTGGAACGTGGGGTCTCTTAAAATAATCAACTCGTAACACGAGTTGCTGTCGGTGCGCTGCAACTTTTCGTTTCACAACGTATTCGCTATAGATATTGATGGCTTTTCCTCGGTGACATATTTTGATCGGAACAACTGACGCCGGGAACTCTTGGCCCCGCTCTCCCCTACCGAAGGGATTCGGAAAAAGAAAAGAAACAAAATGAAAAAAGAAAAAACAACTGGTTCCTTGAAATCTTGCAGATCCTGGAACGTGGGGTCTCTTAAAATAATCAACTCGTAACACGATACGATAATAATTGAGGAACCGCGTTAATCAAGGAAGAGGTCCCTAATTAGCTGCGAAAGCTGCGGACGTGTGAACGAGTCGGGTTTGGTGGAGAACGGTGGAACGAATTGGATCATCGAGAGTGGAAAACCGAGACTTCCGTGGACGCTCACAGCGGTCGAAGACGGAGGGAAAACGAGAAACGATTCTCGGAGCTGGGGCAAGCTCGGGCGAAATGCGGAGTTGGAGGGGGAGCGAAAGGGACGAAATTATACGTCCCGTTATTAATTGGATCGTTAAGACAAATCCTTGGAACGAAAAGAACTGGTTGATAATAAATTTAGTCATATTCCAACTGTAAATTCTTCCCGCGAAAATCGATGAATAATTCATGGGTGGAGATGACCCTTCAACGTCTTATTTTCTTCTCGAAAATGTGCTTTTCGGCGTTTCGAGATTGCGACGACCCATACGAAAATTCATCTGATAAATTCCGTATAAAGAGTAGGTGTTGGCCCCAGATGTTTGCTCTGACGATAGATTCCGATAACGGAGTGACGAAGATGACGAAACATTTGTCTTATAGTATTCCATTTTATTGCAGAATACGAAACGGCTAAGTTACATGTTTGAGTAACCGACACGATTGACAACATCACTGTCCGGCATTGAGCTGACGAAAAAATGTATGCTTGTTATAGGAAGTGAGCAAACAGATGTGAAGAATTTTACTCCTAGCCAAAGGCACCTACACGGAAACCTCTCCAACCCCAACTCTGCGATGTTAATGATCTTGATATGTGTTGTTATACAGCATCGGAAAATAAGAAGCACGTATTTTCCCAAATGTGCTAAGAAGCACGTTTAAGAGCGGGGGCTACAGCGTCAAAGTTTACCCCTAAATATTTCTTTTCGACACATCTCTGCTTCTAATTGACATTTTGTTACTGAATGGACTATTAATACATTTAGAGTGATTTTGAATATTTCGGATACGTTCTACATGTAAATGACAAGTGCATTGTCTTGTGCTAATTCGCGGCGGATTCCCGCGTGAAGAATTTACACGAGGCAATGTAATGACAACGAAGAATATTACACTCTCATTAATTGGACTATTTCCGCTTTGTAATGCTTTATTTCGAACATAACCGTTTATTCGTATGATCGTTATACTTGGATGACTGAAACGTGCGTCCTCGTCGGGCACAATACCGCCTGAACATACAGTTATTGTTACTGTTTGGGATAACTCTGACGCAATGATACTGGAATTGTTGAAGAACGAAGATAGCACAAAGCTGATGGATCTGCTGCGAGTGTATTTTCGTTCGATCAAATCTCAGATTATTGGATGATTGATAGGGCGAAAAAAATGCTAGATTCACATTCATCAATGACTGTTGAAACTTGCTTCGTCAGCTCAACTTCGAATTTCACTTTTCCTACCAAAATAAGAATGGATAGAGTTTTATTCTGCACAATTCAGAATCCTGCTACTAGTGGAGAAGCTGATTTTGGAATTTTTGGAAAATTCTATTCTCCAAATTTTTCCATACTTTTACTATCTCTTCGACTTAGTTAGACGAAGCGTCATCGCGCTTTACTAACCAGTAATAACAATCTTTCGCGAAATCTTTATGCCTAGTTTTGGAAAAGAGTGAATGAAATCGAGAGATGGAAGAAATTTGCTCGTTCTTTGGATGGCTCGCTCACTTCATCCATCTCACCACTGAAAGAAACGCGTAGCGCTAGACCAAGGCCGTCAGAACATTTACTTTGCATGCATAAAAGCCGAGGAACAATAAAATAAAAGACCATCACTCTTCACATTGCTCGGTTTATTCTCACGCTGAAGCTTTGAAACGGCGAGAATTTGGTGATACAAACATGATGGAGGCGAGGAGTCCAAACAACAAGAAACGAAATTACGGAGACATTCTCGGGCGTACCGCAATGTTGGATTGTTGTTGAATTGTGAAGTGTGCTTCTACTATCTCTGCAAGGAATGATGATTAGTATAGCGCTAAAAATAGGTTTTATTCATCGTCCATGTTCTGATGGAATGTTGCGCTGAAAAAACAACGTGTTCTAAGAAAACGCCGGATAATAATTGACTTTTTGCAATGAAATGTTCGAATTGATCGATAATTCGTGGACCCAAGTTCTGTATAAAAATTTCGAGCAGCTCGAGTTTCCGAATTATACGAATTCTTGGTCCCAACTGCCATCGAACTCTACTAAAGAAAATAGAAACTACTCGCATTGCTTCTTAACTTAAATTGCTTCTCATCGGGTTTCTATCGCTGGATGGTGAACAGAAGGCTACGAAGATGCGCGCGGACGTTTGAATAATTTGGCATGGTAGGGATTTTTCGCCTACAGAAATGGAACTTTTCTAAATGATTTTCCCTTGAAAGTTGGCATTTCCAACTTTTTTGAAGTTTTGACAACCCCGGAAGCCGATTTTTATGCGAGCTTTGTTTCGCCGGTGATCTCATTTCGGTGAAGTCATCGTCGAGCATGAAAGAAGAGCATTTCGAATTTTTATCTTGATCGCTGGTGAAGGAGAAGAATGCGAGCTGGATGAGACAGGAAACGAAGGAACGATGGAAATTCCGAGAGTGTCGGCTATATCTCGTGACGCTGAGAATGCGGCAAGAAAAAGCAACGGGGGGATATCGTTTACCCGCGGGAAACCATTACGCGGATGCCTCTCCGGACTCACCAAAATCTCACCCCTTGCTCGTCGAGCGTTCTCTTACTTGGATACTTCACCTAAATATTCCATTCCACGAGCTGGCGCTATTGCGTTCCCGGGAAAACGTTACCCGAGCAAAATCAGAACCGAACTCTACGGTCACTTACGCGAAACTTCCGCAAATTTTTGTTTCAAATCCTGAAAAGCGTAAACCACTTGAAGTGTGGTTATTGGTTATTTACATCTTACAATGGAGAAACAAATTGAAAAACACGATAAACTATGGTGTATCGTTCCCGGATGCAAATCTACGCGACGCGATAAACACCACATTTTTCCAAAGGATGAAAAACAAGGGTTATTGTGGGTTGCAGCAGTGTCGAGCCCGCTACTGGCCAACTTAACCTACGAAGAAATTCGTAGGAAACAATATCGAGTGTGTCATTTACATTTTCGCCCAGATGATTTCACCAAGGGTCCGTTATTTAAACAGCATTAAAAAAACTAATCGATCAAAAGTTGGCGCTTTAGTTACTAAATATAAAATTTAGTTAATCGTGCTTTTTTTGTATACTTTTTGGTATAAATACCAAAATATGTCACCGTGGAAAAAATAAAGAAGAAAATAAATGAAAAAACTGTATTTAGCATTTTTTTATTTTTTGCGAATCCTGATTTCTTTTTTATTAAATAATTTTGTGCTGAACTACAATTTCACACATATTTCTAGACCCACACTAGCATGCTATGCACACTAATGCACACATATAAAGTCTTAGTTCAATCTATGATCAACTGTTGGCGCTCGAGTCGTCTATACATCTGCACTTTTCTAACATTGAGTGGACTGGGCCTGCTGCCACCTCACCTACTTTGCCTATTGTCTTCGCATCGAACTACTTATCGTTATCAGTACGATCAGTATTTTATGTAGTTTTCGTACCCATCGACATCTCATTACCGCAAGCACGGTGAATCTTTCTAAAACTGCCAACCTACTTGTCAGGATTGCGGCTATCGACAGTAATTAGATCAAACCAAATTCATCATGCCTGTTAAATGCTACACGGACACAACGAAGGCGCAGGAGTCGTCCGAGCCGCAGTGGCGCTGCTGTGCCATGCGTTTGGCATCGGAGGCGAGAGCTTTTGGGACGGTGGTCGTGCCAAAATAAGGGATACCTCGAGTCGCAAATACGTGCCACAGTAGGGATGTATACAGGGTGGGGCAATAAATATTAACACTCTAAATATCTTGTACATTTTTGAAGATAGAAAAATATTGTTCAGACAAAAGTTGTTCAGGATCAAAAGGACTATAATGCGTGATGATTGATTTTTTTCTTAGTGGAGGCGTTTTCGTGAATTCAAGATCACCTTGACTTTCGTAAATGTAATGCTATTTTTTTCATCATGATCTGCATAGAGGATGGTGAGGCGAACTCAAAGATTTCGGATGTTAGATCATTTTAATTGAAAATGGCGTTAGTAGAATTGAAAAACTTACTTTTATAGTAAGTTTCATGCATTTATAATCATACAATTTTATATGAATCATATAATTATATATATATATGACATATAATTACATGTCATTTTTTTCACCCGAGTATATTTTCGAGAATAAAAAGTGTATCTGAGTTTCAATTTACTATTCATTAGAATTAGAAACATTGTTCAGTAAAAATCTGATGCGCAATTATACAGATTATAATTATAATGCATATCGCAAGGCTAAATAGTGCGTATCCTCTTTTATAATTGATAGTAACGGAGTCGATATCCGTATATTTTATAACTTACAAGTTTGCTCACATTATACGGGTGGATTTCATATGCACGTGTATGGAAATTGAAGGTGAATTCATCAAATGCATTCACGTCAAAAGGAACATCGTTCCGATGTTTGGCGATAGAGACTATTTGTCCAAAAACTTTTTCCACTTTTTTTATATCTTTAACTAAAAACGTTCCAACTTTATAAAATAAACCGTAGACTTCAGCCTCACGATAACATTTGTAATTTGATTCGTAATTACTAGTTATTACATCGCGTAGCAAATCGAAAGCTTGAATTGGCGAATTGAGCATAATTGGCGTATGTGAACGTCTATTCTCCACCAAATAAAATAGTCATGAAATGATTCTTACAATTGGTGTTAATGGGTAGGAGCAAGGATGGATGGAATATCCGTGCCCAACACACAATTTCACCGAAGGCTTGACCATACTCTAGATCTCGAGTGCGAAATGCATGGATACATCAAAGGTTTAGGATTAATTCTTTAAAGAATTTGTTTGCGTACGTTGGTGAGACCTACAATTCGGCGAGGATTTGACCATACTCTACAGAGATCGAAGGGTGTGTATAAATCGTGTAGTTAGTGGAATCAAGATACTTCCGCGATGGCGATGAATATAAATGATTTCAAATAATCGGATTTAATTAGTTGGTTTTATCGTTCTCCGATTGATTTTGGCAGTTGCTCTTATGAGAGTTACAGGAAATAGCAAAACTTGTGGAACCTGCGACTGAGTGTAATTAAACTTGTTGGCTGACGGTGAGCCAGAAGTGAATTGCGATTATATGAATAAAAATGATACGTGTTGCTCGAGTCTGGGTTTAGAATTAAGATCGGAGGTTGGCCCGAGACTGATTTTCGGTTTGCATTGTGCGTCCTCGTAGGGTCGGTCTATGTTCTCCCACTCAATTATTTTCGCTATCTCATATTTATATTTCGTCATCAATAAATTGCATGGAGCCTAAGTGGACCGCCTTGGCTAGCACGGGAACAACCGTGCGTCTAAGGGACTCAAATTCCTTAGAAGACTCCCCGCTCCGATTCACCGATCATACTCGCGTCGCTTTAGCGAGTTGCTTGATTCTAATATTATTATTTTATGGAAATTGTATAATAGATTTGGAATTCTCTCCGTTGCATTATTCTCATAGTTGTCTCTCGTGATTACTCCTAATTATACTTTTGCCTATACGTCGAATTTCATTATACTAGTTATAATATTGTACGGTTGTTCGAATAGTTATATCCTATTTTCATCGATATGATTTTATTAGTCAGTCACGAGACAGAGTTTCGCTCGATATTGGTTGAACCTTCTGCTGAGCGTGAGATCGCACGTCACTTAATCCCTTGAATGTTTGGTAATAATTTCCCGAGTTATGTTTACGAAGAACTGCCCGTGTGCCGAGTCAGCCTCGAAGAGTGTTATGGCTCGAGCTGTTTTTCGTTTCAACGCGCGAGGTTTCAACCGACTCTTCGTACCTCTCGTGCGTGTCAATACCAGCTCATTTCTTACTTTAGAAGAAAGATTCTTAGTGGCTGAACTCTGGGAGGTTCTAGAAGGTTCGTTCGCAAATGAATCAGATGACACGTGTCGCAAGAGAGAGAAAGAATGTATATACTAGGATCACCCAATGCATATTGCGGCCCTGAGTTCTCGATTAAGCTGATCTCATTGGTAGTTTCATTGGGATTTTCTACCGAGTAAGTACTGTCGCATCATCTCGGGAGAATTGTATTTCTAAACTTCCTTTCTGGAACGTTCGATATTTCTTTGATATTGATATGGGGCTATGCCGAAACAAACTGCGCGAGTTCTCATGGTGGTGCACGAGCAAATAGTCCAGTCAAGATAGACATTCACCTCGAAATAATCGGGAGAGTAATTTTTTTTAACTTCGAGAGGGGTTCGTTGAAAGTGTAAAACATCTGTTTTTTCTGACAAATTCCATCAGTGCGTTCGCCGCCATCTTGATTTAAAGATGAATGTTAATGTTTAACAGAATTAACTCGTTAATTCACAACTTTAGAGCCAAAATGATAGAATCCAAAGTTTTTGGAAATTCAATTTCCCACGAGTTTTGTTATTATAAGTCTTACTTCAGGATCGATATTAGCAGTTATACTATTACGTTCAACAATGAAATGGTATTGGGTCCTCACGAGGATATTTATATTTCCTTCGACTTTGGTTATTGTATCATTCAAACTACAAGATCATAATTTACGAAGATAAATATATAATTTATATCTATATATATCTATATATATATATATGATACTTTTGTTTAATTGGATTATGTCCATTTTGAATGGACTCAAATGCCACCTAGTATAGGTGCCCGCGATCCCTAGTCGATAGGCGATCTAGTGTCGTATTAATAAAATTACATTCGATTGGGAGCGGACGCGAACTCAGTCTTCTCGTTTAGTTGTCAAATTGCTCAGACTATAATCGAAGACTGACATTGTGGCAATGATCTATTGTATCGGTGGCTCGGTCGGTTTATCGGGTCCGTCACGCGTTCTTACTCGCGGGAGCATAGTGCTGATAGTCGTTACCCCACGGCGGAATCGCGAGGCTTCCCTCGTCCACGCTCCCGCGAGCCAATACAACCATGTGAGCTATGTATTTGGTCTCTTCAATTTCTCTATAGTTAACTACCTCTGTACTTTATTTGACATAATAGTCCTTAATAATTGACCATAAATCTAAATAATTACTCACTCTATGAAGTAACTGATTTGATATTAAAACATGCTATGTTTGAATAATTCAACTAATTAAGTTGAAATTTTATTTAATACATAACTAGAATATCCATAACTATCGCTAATTATTTAATGTTATGAAAAACATAAACTCTTTGTAATATTATTTAGTTATTAACGACTTAAAAAAAGCAGGAGATTCTCAATTCGACCTGTACCTATGTATGTTTTTTATGTATGTCCCGCGATCACTCGAAAATGCCTGGGCCGATTTGGAAACTTCTTTTTTTGGTTTGAAAGGGTATACTTCCCAGGTTGTCTCATGAAAATTTTATCAAAATCGGCCCCATCGTTTTATAGACACTTCATAAAACGTTTTATAGATGTATGTTTTTCTCTTACGAGCGGCATTTTTAGTTGGCCGATACATTATTTGAATTTATAAACGAGATCTAACGTTATTACTGAAGAGCGAAAAATTAAAATCATATGCGACCGTAGAATCTTCGATTAGAGAACTTCAAGTAACGACCGTACGCGTTACGCTTATTCCAGTCAGGTAGTAAAATCATCGTGATTATTGATTACTGCTATCGAGAGCCTCGAAACCGCGTGCGAATTAAATCGCAGTTTTTATATATCTTTCCCGAGTGCACGAAATTCGGTTTCGCGCGCGCATTTAAATGCGCGAAATAGTACATTCCCGCACTGATGTGGGAAAAGTAAATTATGACAATATTGTGGACACGAAACAATTCAAAATATTTGTCTCATGCGAGAGCAAAATCGGGAGTTAGAGGGCAGGTAAACATAAAGAAATGCGCGAGGTACTGACGACAATTGAAAGCTCGATACGCGTACGAAAATCAAACGTGGTAGCTAGCAGCGAACTTTGAGTTTTTTTCATATGATTCTGTTTCAATAAATTATCATTTTCTCGCACTCAGAGTACAAAATACTATTTATTTTGTCCGGCTAGTTAGCGGAAGCAAAATATATTCCTGTCTGGGGAGCAAAATATAAGCAAAAGCGACAGCGCGGCTTTACTATACGAATTCACGTTGTACGTGTCGCATGACAACAATACAACATACAAGAGCCTGAACCCGCGTCAGAGAGAACCAGCGCGAGAGCGAAAGGGACAACAGACGAAACCTAGCCATACACCAAAAAAAAAAAAAAAAAACACGAATGAACTTGCATTCTACGTATTGCTCGCGCATCGCTTATGCCGATAGCATTGATTTTTCTAAAGCATTTTACGAATTTCTAATTATTGACGGATGTTGTTACATTCGGGGTGCTCCGCCACCCCAACCCACCGGCCGGGTTTCCACCCCCCGGTTTCTCCGTCCGCCCGTACTTTTTTTCTAGCTGATCTTTCCGCGCCTGATTGTCTCATGCTTAACTGTCGAGATTTAAGAAACTTTTTAGGAAAAATAGTATGCGCAACAGGTACGCATACGTGTTTTCCGCGCTTGTTTTTAGTGGCCAAAATAAGGAACCACATATTTTGTGCACTAGTTGCGTAATGTACTATTGACTCCTCTCAAAACTTCAGAGTGGCCCCAAACCTCCACGGCACGACTCCTCTCAAAACTTCATAGCCGTCCGGATAAAAATGATGAATAAATATGGGGGGGGGGGGGATATATGTTAAGTTATCATACTCGTGCGAAACACTCGTCAGAATGAAAGAAAACATCAAATTAATTCTTCTTTACAAACTTTTCAACAAACTCTGGTGATGGGCTATGGTATTTTATCGAAGCACTAAGTATTTCGACGACCATCATTTTTATTGATTGACGTAGGCTGCCGTAATTGATTTGAGAGGAGCTTATGCCAAAATAATATTGACTAAATATTGAGTATTTTACATATTTTTGTACATTGCAAATTGGTATCTATCATATGCATATGACGATTACAAGGCAATGCGTGAAGTTTTTTCTCCTAACGCAAATCCACCGGTGATATGAGAGGAGTCGTGCTACGGGGGTTTAGCACGGATCCGAAGTTTCAAGAGGAGTCGGGCCACGCTCGGGGATAAAGAGATTAGCTTGGGAGGAGACGGGCTGCGCCCATTGACTTTGTATCGTTTTTGTTGAAGAGAACTCGTGTTGAAGATGCAGGTTGTGCGCTTAAGATCCGAATACGTCGTACCGATTCGCGTGCAAAAGATATCAGCTGTATTTTGTTCGTCTACGGAGCCGAAATACTGCAAGAAAATAATCTTTTTGTTGTACAACAAAGATGCAATCTATGATATTTTTTTTAACAGTATACAACATTAAAAATCAATGAAGTTTCCCCAACCGGGGTGACAGCAGTGTTTGGAATAAAATTAATCATTCGGTCATTTCCTATTTACTCTTCGCATCATGCCGAAGTTCTATTCCTGACAAACTTAAGTTTCTCAGCCTTTCGTTTTTTCCTTTACCGTGATCACGCTTGCCACAATCATATTATACGTGCGTTGACAGCCTGCTCTCACCGAATGGAAATTTAGATGGGAATTTTAAGTATAGGAAAGAATTATCTACAGAAACATGTTTCTTCCACGCAACAGCGAATCGTTTCTTGACTCGGCAGGCAGAAACTGCGGTATTCGAAGGCTGAATTTCTTTTTGTCCATGTTCAAATGTCAACTCTGATCTTTCTTCGAACAACTGCCGTTTGTTTTCTTCACTAGCATTAGAGGTATACACGCGAATACACGTTCGTACGGAAGTCTCTATTGATTGCGTTGACGTGAGGCGAATCCTCGATTCATAGCCATGGAAAGCCGAGTTGCGAGTGGAATTTCTTATCGCTTTTTTCCTCCGCCGCGAGAGGGTGAGTTATCTCAAGCGAAATAATAATGAAATATCACTGGAATATCGCGTGGTATTATGGAAAGGTTCTGCGAGCGATGACGATCATCAACGGTTCAGGAATACGTCTTGGAAATTTTGCAAGTATCTTCGAATAAATTCGAAGTCACCTTTCATTTGACTCGAGCTTAGACATTCTGCTCGCTCCGAACTCGATCGCAGCACTCTTCGCCGCTTTCGTCGCATGCTTAAAGTTTGTCACGATTCGTGAAGCGAAGATTCCTCGAAAAAGTCGTGAGACGTCTGGTTTTTGTGGACTTGGCATCGTCATTTTTACGCGAGGCGCGCTGAATTTTGTTCGATTCCAGATATTTTTGCCACGAATGAAAACGACAATCGAATTAATTCCGAAGCTCTTTCATGCTAATCGACGAATTCTTTGTTTGGCTTGCAGAGCTTGCGGAGTATGACCGTCGCCAACACGACGGACGCCTGCGAGGCACACGACCCTTGCCAACACGGTGGAATTTGCATTTCTACGGACAGCGGGCCAATTTGCGAGTGCCGGACGGGCGACTACGAAGGCGTTTACTGCGAGAAAGGTGAGAGATTCTTCGATCACGCTGCAGCAATCCTCTCTCGAGGCTTAATTTGGCCGCAAATATTGCGTCCTCGCAGATTCGTCCTTTCTTTTGCATCCGCGACGAGTCGAGCAAATACGAGACGACGATTCCGCGGACCGCGATGCGATTCCAACTTTGTTCATTTGCATTCGATTCATCATCCCCGTTCCAGAATTGCGGCCGACGCGACGAAGTTTTGATTGATCAAGGTCGCCCGACCGAGATAACCTGCCTAACGAACCTGATCAACGATCGCGCGAATCGAAATACTTCTTCACCGCAATTCGTACTCACGCGAGTTCGTTTCGTCGAACTTCTCGTTGATCTCCACGCTCCTCTCGTGCGTTCCTCATCCAGCACCCTGATATCCTCGAATTCGAGAGCGAATTTAACTTTCCCCGGGACGTTGTGGGGTAATTTATTTCTCTCGAAACCATAGGATGTTGTGTAAAATTACCTCCGTGCCACATGATTTAACTCTAATACTAAGGTTCTCGTTCGGCAAAAGCACTTTACGAAATGACGTTTTTGTTTGTTTCGTTTGTTAGGATAGATCTGGATGTGAAGTCGTATTCGCGGAGTGATATTCGCGTGTTTGCATTCGTTCACGGAAGAATTGCGAATGATTCGTGAAACTCACTCAAAACTCATCTTCGACACCAATGCCTTTGTCGCAAAATGTCACATCCGGATAAGAAAAACAACAACTTGTTTTCAGTTATTTGGAGTCCTCGATTTTTCGGAACCTTATTTTTTCAATTATTACAATCTCATTTTGATCCGCGTTCGTGATCGCCTAGTTTCTCAAGGACTTAGGCTAGTCAAGAGGTAGAAAAGTAGGCATATTTTTGGAAAAATTATCAGCGAAATGATGAGATGAATCAAAATCTGGAAAAAGATCCGTTGTACAACTAATGAACTATGATAAACATTTTGTCGAAAGCGACACAAATAGAAATGTCAACTGTACAGCATTTCCCCAATGATGCCATTTTTTTGGACGATAAGCTTGCGGACCAGCAGCAGCTGCAATTTTTAAATCAAGCTAATGAACTAACACTTTTCCGATTATATATGAGAATAATTATCGAAATACGTTGGTTTGTTTTGATCTACACCCAACAACAAAATGAAAGGAACAGTGGAGATTCAGAAATTTTTCGTGACTTTTTGAAAGGCTACATCTACGTTGAAAATGATTGCATCAGAAAAAACGAGACGGCGTTTCGAAGCTGGAGATAGTGTACGAATCTTCTTGGTGAACATTTTTTCAAGCCACACACTCGGCACGAGCCTGAGAAATAGCACGAGCTAACAATTTTTTTAATTTTTGTCCTTTTCAAAATCGTCCCCGGACTCGAAACATTTTTTTCTCACAAAATACTGAAACACATTTGTAGAGAATTCAATCAAGTTTCCGAAACTCATCTTCAACTCGGTGTGCAATCATTAGTTCATGAGATTTTGACGATTGATGAAAACAGCTTATTTCTTCTCAAATATCTCAAAAGCGAGTGGACCGATTTCCTTGAAATTTTGCGTACTTTTTTTTTATATCAGAAGGCAGTCCTTATGAATCTATACCACTATGAACGCTGAAACTTTGGGTGCTTTTCCAGAATTTTTTGGAAGAAGAGTACTCGATCAAATATTTTGGAGAATTGAGAATATATTCGTGTTTAGAGAGAGGTAGTAGATATCGTCCGAGCTGTTGCGATCTCCGTATACGGCCGCGCTCGACCCCTCGCGTGGAGAGAGATGCAAGTCTTTTTCCTTGAGCGGGAGGGGGTGAGCGCGCTAGCCGCTTACTAGAATAGGGTAGAGAAGAAAAAAAATATAGTTCAACGCGAAAGTTCGTTAGGGATAGTCGGGTGAACGACGCTCGGTAACCAAGTGCAACGCGTTAAAGTCTTAAGCCGTCTCTGACGCGATAACCTGTGTACAAATTAATCCAAACGAATCATACCATACGAGAGAGCGCCTCGACTCTCTCGCCCATAGAATCATCAGCTGGCCAATTATAACATATAATTGGCCACCGCTCAATAAAAGGAGAGGGCCCATTGCCCTCTCCCCAACATCATGTGGTACAATTATAACATATAATTGGCCACCGCTCAATAAAAGGAGAGGGCCCATTGCCCTCTCCCCAACATCATGTGGTACAATTATAACATATAATTGGCCACCGCTCAATAAAAGGAGAGGGCCCATTGCCCTCTCCCCAACATCATGTGGCGCAATTATAACATATAATTGGTCACCGCTCAATAAAAGGAGAGGGCCCATTGCCCTCTCCCCAACATCAGCTGGCCTAATTATAACATATAATTGGCCACCGCTCAATCATACCATACGAGAGAGCGCCTCGACTCTCTCGCCCATAGAATCATCAGCTGGCCAATTATAACATATAATTGGTCACCGCTCAATAAAAGGAGAGGGCCCATTACCCTCTCCCCAACATCATGTGGCACAATTATAACATATAATTGGCCACCGCTCAATAAAAGAAGAGGGCCCATTGCCCTCTCCCCAACTCAATAGAGTCAACTCGCATAAGCATAACATCGTACGAATTACACTTGTCCATCATCGTGGGTTTTTATGCCGCAAGGCTTTTCCCACACGAGCCAATAAACAGACATTTATACTGGCTCAACTCAAATCATTTTGTTTTACTAAGGAATCCGAACATCCTATCCTTACGTCAATTTCCTGATAAAAAACTACGAGGTGACTTCACATTTGAAGGAGCTTCGACAATACAAAAAATGGTGTCAGAAGTGGGATTCGAACCCACGCCCACATAAAAGTGGACTGTGAAAAAAGTGCAAAGTGCATCACAGGATCAAACGACGACTCTGCAACCATCGCCTCCGGACTCATCACCCCCAGCCCGCTACCTGTGGAAAACAATCAGCATCTACCAAAAGATGAGTATACAACTATTGACAAGTTCGTATATGACATTATCACGAGACATTGTTTCGCGATCGATAGGTCAATCCACTCGCAAGCAGGCGTGTCGCTTCTCCTTTTACACTTTACTTCTCTTATAAGTGAGTCCAGCTTACTTAGGCCTCTCTCGCTTATATCTATTACAATTGTATAATTCATGTAAGCCTGGGAATATTATGCGAGAGGACAGGTTTTTCTCACGAGAACAGTCGCGCATTTTTCCCCAATTTCACGAGTTGTGTTGGAATGTTGCGTTTCTGGCACTCGGGTTGCTCCGGTCTCACGACCACGGCTACATAAACCAATCGCCGTGTCAAGTCACGAACGAAACGCAGATACGGGCGGTCGCCATGTGCTGGGAAGGAACATAGTTGTCCCTGACCAGACGCCAGGATTCTTAAGGGTCGACACGACCGTGGTCTGGTCTGGTTGAAATCTTTGAACCGTTTTGACGATCCTTCCTTGCGCATGGTATTGGGAAATATTTTACTTAAGGCATTTTCAGGTTTCTAACAGGCATTGCACGTCTCCCTCATGATTCGTAACGTTCGACGGGGTCGAGCGCGTGGGTCTGTTCAATGTGCGCTTGGTGCAAGGGGGGCCGCACATGGGCACTTTTCGGTCACGTGCATCGGGAGACGGGCCGCGCTCGGTGTCGTGCTGTGCGTCGGTGGGCGCACGTGTTCATACGCGCTTTCGGGCCCATCGCGCGACGATTTTTTGACTACGAGACTCGAACCGCGCTTGGTCGCTTAATCTTTGGTGGTGGACGCACGTGTTCTTGCGTTTTTTCATACCCGCCGTAGAGCAGGATGGGTCTACAGCACTCGAACCGCGCTCGAGTCTTGCACTCAAGTAGTTGAATCTCGACATTCGACGAATACACAACGTGTCTCAGCTCGAAGTGTTAATACATTTTCTTTCAAAAACCTCAAAGGTATTTACTTAGTGTAAATTCGACAAAAAATGGCTAACCGCGTAAAAGTAATCAATCAGAAACGCGTAACTTTGAAGGCGCAACTTACAAAACTCGAGAAAATCGCGGAGGACGCGGAAGTGGAACCCGCGAACATAAAAATGCGCGTAGATCGGGTGAAGGAGCAATTTCGCGCATACGAAGAGTTGCATGATGAGCTAGCGTTATTGGTCGACGCGGAGGATGACCGGGTCGACGAATTCGACGAATTACAAGATCGATTTTACGCAATCGTGGCGAAGATCGAGGCAGGGTTACCATCGACAACCCCTCGGCCTCCTAGTGTTTTAAACGTGACCTCTCTGCCGATCGACGGTACGCGTCGACTCAAACTACCGGTCGCCGACCTCCCACGGTTTGACGGTAACATCGAAAAATGGTTATCATTTAAAAACACATTTATTACCATGATCGATTCTCGCGAGGATATAACCAATTTACAGAAATTTCTGTATCTAAAAAATTGCCTCGAGGGTGACGCGTTAAACAAAATTCTCATTTACAACGTGAGCGAGGAAAATTACGGGACGGCGTGGAAGTTGCTGTTAGAGTCGTACGATAAGGTGCGAATTTTGATCGTGAAGCATCTCGACGCGATCCTCGAGTTACCCGCGCTGATTAAGGCGACGCATAACGGTTTGACGCGGCTCGTCGACGATATGCGTCAGCACGTGAACATGCTCGCGTCGATGAACGTAACGTTAGACGAACATTTGTTAATTAGAATACTCGAACGCGCATTGCCCAACAATATCCGAATTAAATGGGAAGAAACGCTCAATCTCGACACCTCGCCGACGCTCGAGCAAATTTATAAATTCATTTCCGAGGCCGCGTTTCGTTTGTACACGCTCGAACAAGACACATCGCGGCCAAAACAAGGAAATAATAGTAAGCGATCGCTCCCGGGTAATCGAGATCAGACTGGATTCAAGGCGCGACGAGGGGAACAAGGAGCGCGTACATTCGCGACCGGCGCTTCAGCAAGGTGCGTGATCTGCAAAAGGGAAAAACATCACGCGTATCAATGTCGCGAATTTCAAAACATGACGGTGCCACAGCGGTGGAACGTCGTCAGAAATACAGCTCTGTGTAAAAATTGTCTGCGCGAACACCGCGGCCAATGCAGTTCTGGGACATGTAAAACCTGCTCGAGGTATCATCACACGATGTTGCACAGAGAATTTCCTGCGACGGCCACCCATACTAATCGAGGGACACCAAAAACGGATCCCACGAGCAAGCAAGCAACAATGGTAAATACATCAAACCATAATCCCATTGCATATAATTTCACGTCGCGAGCTCTGCAGTCGCAATTGATGCTTAGTGCTCAAGTACGCGTCAAGGATTCGAACGGTCAATACAGACAATGTCGCGCATTATTAGATACATGTGCAACGGCGCATTTTATAACGGAGGATCTCGTAAACGCATTAAAGTTACCGAGACGATCGTGCTCGATCTCGGTGGGAATGATCGACGACGCGAACACTGTTGCTAAGGGCACGGTCGGGTGCACCTTCTATTCGATTCACAGTAGCTTCAATAAAACTCTCACATTTCTGATAATCCCGAAAATCGCGGACCGCGTGCCAAATGAAATATTTCCGCGTGAAACAATCGACATACCGCGAAATGTTAGATTGGCTGATCCGCAATTTCACTTACCGCAGAAAATTGACATCCTCATCGGGTCAGGCACCACGTTATCATTGTTGTCAATCGGACAATGTGATCTATCTCGCGACGGCTGCGATCTTTTCTTGCAAAAAACTCAGCTCGGCTGGGCCGTCGCCGGCGGAAAAACAAATGCCACGGACGGAAAACGAAAGTCGTGTCACTTAATCGAATTAAAGAAACAGATCGAAAAATTTTGGTTGCTCGATGACGCGAACGCGAGTCAAATAAAATTGTCAGAAAATACCGACTGCGAAACGCATTTCATTCAAAATGTCACTCGGGAGCCGTCGGGACGGTACGTCGTTCGTCTGCCGTTTCGCAGCACCGAACGAGACCTTGGTGACTCACGAGCAACAGCACTGCGACGATTTTCAAGTTTGCAAAAAAGACTTAACGCCGATCCGGGTCTCAAACAAGAATATCATCGCGTTCTGGACGAATACATCGAGCTCGGCCACATGTCGCTCGTGGTCGATGAATCGGAACCCGGGTATTATCTCCCACACCACGCGGTGATCAAAACAACAAGCGCGACGACGAAAACTCGAGTGGTCTTTGATGCGTCTGCCAAGACCAGCAAGGGAATTTCGCTTAACGATACGTTAATGGTCGGCCCAACTATTCAATTAAAATTGTTCGAGCATCTCCTACGATTTCGGAATCATAAATACGTAATTACGGCGGATATCGCGAAAATGTATCGACAAGTCTGGGTTCACCCCGACGACCGTCGATATCAACGAATATTTTGGTTCCAGAACGGAAAGATACGCGTTTTCGAATTAAACACAGTAACGTTCGGCGTATCGTCAGCACCCTTCCTCGCGATACGGACCATCCAGAAACTCGCGAACGACGAGAGCGTGGGATACCCAAGAGGGGCCGAGGCTTTGGCGCGCGATTTATACGTCGACGACTTACTATCGGGAGCGGACACGCTCGACGAAATCATCCAGATTCGAAATGAAGTCATTGAGATTTTGAGACACGGCGGATTCGATATCCGACAATGGGCGTCAAATCACCCGCGAGCCTTAAATAATTTGAGTCAGACAACTACCGATATCGAATTTCTCACAGATGAAAATCCTATACACAAGACACTCGGGATCTCGTGGAACGCGCGCGAGGATGACTTGTTGTACACGGTAAAACGTATCGAGCCCTCAATAAAGGTTACGAAGCGATACATTTTATCAGAGATCGCAAAAATTTTCGATCCCCTCGGTTTACTCGGTCCGGTCATTCTCGTCTCGAAGGTGCTCATGCAGCAATGCTGGAAAGCGAAGACAACCTGGGACGAATCCGTGCCCAGCGCGTTGGATTCCGCGTGGCGATCATTCGCTGAACAATTATCATTAATCGACAATCTAAAGATCGATCGATA
Organism: Arge pagana; assembly: GCA_963969455.1. Lineage (NCBI taxonomy): Eukaryota > Metazoa > Arthropoda > Insecta > Hymenoptera > Argidae > Arge > Arge pagana. Next base: position 11,617,141 of record OZ018310.1, on the reverse strand, counting down.
CGTATCAATAAATGACGCCATCAATATTCAGATTCACGGATTTTGCGATGCGAGTAGGAAAGGTTACGGGGCCTGTATATACGTACGCTCTTGCAACCAGGAGGGCGAGATTCACGTGAGACTCTTGTGTTCAAGGGGGCGCGTCGCCCCACTAAAGGAGCAGACGATCCCTCGACTTGAACTCTGCGGTGCATTGACACTCGCTCGCTTATATCACGAAGTCCGCGAAGTAGTGACCTTTCGCGTAGACAAGACAATTTTTTGGTCAGACTCGACAATAGTTTTGCAATGGCTAAACAAACATCCCAGCGTATTAAAGGTGTTCGAAGCAAATCGCGTCGCGGAGATACGAGAGGTTAGTAACAACGCAGAGTGGCGACACGTCCGGACCGAACAAAACCCGGCAGACGCGCTGTCGCGAGGTCAACTCCCTCGAGAATTTTTGAATAACGACTCGTGGTTTCGGGGGCCGTCGTGGTTGGCCCAGGCCGAAACCGATTGGCCTCAAGTTCCCGTAACTCCTCAAACGGATTTACCGGGAATCAAAAAACTATTTTGCATGGTCTCGCAATTAAAATCGGAAGAAATTTTCCAAAAATTTTCATCGTACATTCGATTGATTCGCGTCATCGCGTATTGCTTGCGTTTCTTGCGCACCAACAAAGTCAAGGGGGCCTTAACAATTCAAGAGGTCAACGAAGCCGAATATCGAATCGTGCGATTAATCCAACGAGCTCAGTTTCAGAACGAGATTAGGCGGATTTTATCCGAAGGGAAAGCGAAATGCGCAAAACTTGGATCTCTCAACCCGCTGATCGATGAGAGAGGTCTACTGCGCGTCGGTGGCCGCATAAACAAGGCCGACATCCCGTTGGATCAAAGGAATCCAATGCTTCTTCCATCGCGACATCACGTGACCGATCTATTAATTCGACATACGCATGAAAAATTTTATCACACCGGGATTCAGTCAACCTTATATAACATCCGGCAAAGATTCTGGATCCTGGACGGGAGAAATCAAATCCGCAAAATAGTTCAGCGTTGCCCGAGATGCATACGGTTTCGAGCGGTACCGGGGACATACAGGATGGCTGACTTGCCGAAGCCAAGAGTTGATAACGCACCGACGTTTTATCACACGGGAGTCGACTACTTCGGTCCTATCCTCGTCAAGGAGAAGAAACATCGGAATCGGAGTAGCGTCAAAGTATACGGCTGCGTGTTCATTTGCATGTCAACCAAGGCTATCCATCTCGAGATCGCGAGCGATCTATCCACGAACGCGTTTCTAGCGGCATTACGACGATTCATAAGTCGTCGGGGCACTCCCGGTCATATTTACTCCGACAATGGGACAAATTTCGTTGGCGCGAACAGTCAATTTCGCGAATTTTACGAGTTGAGAGAATCCGAAGAATTTCGTTCTCAACTCTACGATTTTACTTCCATCCGAAAAATCGAATGGCATTTCAATCCGCCCCTCTCACCTCACTTCGGAGGCATCTGGGAAGCGGCGGTGAAATCGTGCAAGCATCATCTCAAACGCGTCATGCGTGACCTCTTATTCACATATGAGGAATTAACGACTCTTGCAATTGAGATTGAGGCCATTCTCAACTCACGGCCTTTGTGCCCTATTTCTACAGATCCCAACGATCCCATCGCGCTAACACCGGCACACTTCCTAGTCGGCAGACCTCTCACGATGCTGCCGGAAAATAATTTCTTGCTTGTTCCAGACAACCGATTGTCCTCGTGGCAATTGATCACAAAGACCCGGCAAGAATTTTGGCGCCGGTGGCAGCTCGAATATCTGAACGAGTTGCAAAAACGGCAAAAATGGATAAATCCAACCGAAAACATCGCACAGGACACGATAGTCCTACTCATTGACAAAAACCAACCTTGTATGCAGTGGCGGCTGGGGCGAGTGGTCGAGCTACATCCAGGGGGCGATGGCGTGGTCAGAGTCGTCACCGTTAAAACCGCACAAGGACTCTACAAGCGCAACGCAACATCGATTTGCGCCCTACCCACAACCGCCTAAAAAATTAGATTTAGCTTCCGCGAGATAAAATAGTTCAAAGAATTAGTTATATTCCTTTCAATTTCCTAACGATTTCTCAAAATGAAATTCTAAAATCATGTTACATTGGTATGTAGGCTAAAATAGATGTAAGATGTAATAACATTGTGAATATTTTGTACGTTAGCACTCCCAACGGGGGGAGGATGTTTAGAGAGAGGTAGTAGATATCGTCCGAGCTGTTGCGATCTCCGTATACGGCCGCGCTCGACCCCTCGCGTGGAGAGAGATGCAAGTCTTTTTCCTTGAGCGGGAGGGGGTGAGCGCGCTAGCCGCTTACTAGAATAGGGTAGAGAAGAAAAAAAATATAGTTCAACGCGAAAGTTCGTTAGGGATAGTCGGGTGAACGACGCTCGGTAACCAAGTGCAACGCGTTAAAGTCTTAAGCCGTCTCTGACGCGATAACCTGTGTACAAATTAATCCAAACGAATCATACCATACGAGAGAGCGCCTCGACTCTCTCGCCCATAGAATCATCAGCTGGCCAATTATAACATATAATTGGCCACCGCTCAATAAAAGGAGAGGGCCCATTGCCCTCTCCCCAACATCATGTGGTACAATTATAACATATAATTGGCCACCGCTCAATAAAAGGAGAGGGCCCATTGCCCTCTCCCCAACATCATGTGGTACAATTATAACATATAATTGGCCACCGCTCAATAAAAGGAGAGGGCCCATTGCCCTCTCCCCAACATCATGTGGCGCAATTATAACATATAATTGGTCACCGCTCAATAAAAGGAGAGGGCCCATTGCCCTCTCCCCAACATCAGCTGGCCTAATTATAACATATAATTGGCCACCGCTCAATCATACCATACGAGAGAGCGCCTCGACTCTCTCGCCCATAGAATCATCAGCTGGCCAATTATAACATATAATTGGTCACCGCTCAATAAAAGGAGAGGGCCCATTACCCTCTCCCCAACATCATGTGGCACAATTATAACATATAATTGGCCACCGCTCAATAAAAGAAGAGGGCCCATTGCCCTCTCCCCAACTCAATAGAGTCAACTCGCATAAGCATAACATCGTACGAATTACACTTGTCCATCATCGTGGGTTTTTATGCCGCAAGGCTTTTCCCACACGAGCCAATAAACAGACATTTATACTGGCTCAACTCAAATCATTTTGTTTTACTAAGGAATCCGAACATCCTATCCTTACGTCAATTTCCTGATAAAAAACTACGAGGTGACTTCACATTTGAAGGAGCTTCGACAATACAATTCGGCTATATTTATCCGGTATTGCATCAGTTTTTATTTGAAAAATATTGTGATGCAGGCGATTTATGCGATGCTTTCGGAAGCGCCGAAAAAAGTTCCTCCCCAGCTGCCATGATTCCGGCCGACTGACCATGAGTGGCTGAAATTAAGAAACGAAAAGAGGTCGTTAAACTAGAAAGTATGTCCTGTATACAGTGAACTAAGATTTTTGAAAAACATCAAAATCTGACAAGGTGGCGTGATTATAAAAAAAATATGTTTTTCCCTTTAACATGGTCAATGTTTTCAATGCCAAATCGTCAATTTTGATCGAATCGAAAATATCCTGGTTCAGTCTAGAGTAAATGTATCCAAAAGTACTCAGTTCAAATTTCAAGTCGATCGGATAATTGCTCTTCGAGTTACAATGGCAGAAAATTTGGAAAATGTCATTTCGAGAAAAACGCGTTTCATTATAGATTGGGGCATTTCGTAGCTTCCAGAATACTGCGATATTATTATAATTATTATCATCATTATCGTTATTCCCAGAATGATTTCCTCTGCGTATGCCGCGTGCATCAAAAATGAATCTAGAAATTAGATGTGTGCTACCTAAAATTTTCGTTTTAGATGAAAATGATTCAGACGAAACCTACTTGCTTTCTCATCAAAAATTCAACTCCGTGGCGAATAATATGAGTTTTCATTGAAAAAAAACCAGCAAAGTTGACCTTGATTCGATCTTAGAACGACCACCAATGTCAACCAAAACTGCGGAATATTTTTTCCTCTTTTCGATTCTACAACTTTTGTCGAAATTTTTTCTCTACCTAGCAATGTTTTCAATAATTGGCTGGAAGGATTGGGACGAAGCACCCTGTTTGATCGAAGAAGTTTCACCATCTCGAAATTGCAGGAGCTTCTGGCTCGTCTATTTACCAATCAAATGGGTTGTATTTCATGGTTTCGCTGGAAATTTGTTTAATTTGTGTTGATTTTTCCACCTCTTACAATTAAGTGGCCGATTGATGGATAATATCTGTGAGAAAGAGTACGACGAGCAGATTTTCTGTACAAGAAAGCGAGAAATACATAGATATACAACGATCTATGTTTCCGTCGGATTACGAATTTACAATTCGGTTAAGACATGACGAATTGTTCGACGAGTAAGATAAGCATCGATTCGTTCCCACGGACGAACTCGGATTGACGAAGGAGATCTGGAAGAGCTCTGGGTAGGTTGTACGAGCCCAGAAATTATTCCGTCTACGATGTGTTGTCGCTGGATGATCCCTTGAGCCTTGGATTACAACAAAACGGTACGGCGGACAATCTGGCTCGGGGAGAAAACTTCTACCGAGGATTCCCAGTGTCCTGATGACGGTTCTCAAGCCAAATCCGAAACCTGAAGCTTCTCGAATCTTTATCACCACAAATTCCAACGAATAAATGACAATCTTTTCTAATAGACGGGGAGTCTGGCTACGTAAGGAAGCACGTTTAAGATAGATGGAAAATTTGTTGTTGGGAAGGTTCGATTAGTGCCTCCGAATTGTGAGTGACCAATCTGCCAGCGCGCCTAGGACGATTAAGGCGGGGAAGGATTCTGAAAATCGCCAAATTTTACGAAGAGAAGAAAATGATAATACTCGTGGACAAAAATTATTGCGATGTTGAGTATTTTTATTACGAAACATGGGCAGATTTTATGGATACATTGAAATATTGTCTAAGGTGAAATCGCTTCAAAATTGGGGAATAGAAAAATGAAATGATTCTGAACCAGCAAGTTTTCATGATGAAAAGAGTTTAATGCTCGTTAAAGGAAGTTATTAGGGGTCAGGGATCGGAACAGACTAACCTCAATCAAGACTGGATGACATGTATATAATATCGATGTTCATATATTTTTGTTGTTGCTTTTATCAAGCAGGAAAAAGTTCGTGCATCCGTGTCACGACTTTTTTCGCTCTTCTCAGCAGGAAAAAGTTCGTGCACCCAAGGCAGGACGTTTTTTCGCTCTTCTCGAGCAGGAAAAAGTTCGTGCCCCCGTGGCACGACTTTTTTCGCTCTGCTTCAGCAGTAACAGCTGTATCTTTCTTTCAACCAAGGGAAAGGGCTCGGCATATTTCGAACAAACTAACAGCGATTGTCCTCGGCAGAATGACTAGCGTACATCAAGTGTGACACGCCCCGCGCAAAATCAAAGCCCGGGTGTAAGCTGTCGACTTTTCTTGGAAATAATATTGATCAAGAAATGAAAAATCAGGAAAAGATAAAATATATGAGTTACGTAATTTTTGTCAAAGCAGTGAAAGGGTTTTGGCACATTTCGAACAAAATGGCACAGATTTCCCCGGACAGAATAGTCGATACCGCGAGGATTCTGCGTAAGAGATCACTCGTGGACCACAACGAGCGCAATAGTTTCAATAAAAGTCTATTCACATACATTACATTTTTTAAACACAACAATAATACATGAAACCGATGATGTGAAATGACAATTTTTAAATCTTTCTTTCTTTCCGTTGGTCGAAAAAAAGGTACAGTTTTTCCTGCTCGAGAAGAACGAAAAAGTCGTGCCTCGGTGCACGAACTTTTTCCCACTCGAGAAGAGCGAAAAAAGTCGTGCCTCGGATGCACCAGTTTTGTCCTGCTCCAGAAGAGCGAAAAAAGTCGTGCCTCGGGGGCACGAACTTTTTCCTGCTCGAGAAAAGCGAAAAAAGTCGTGACACGGGTACACGAACTTTTTCCAGCTCGAGAAGAGCGAAAAAAATATATGAACATCGATATTATATACACGTCATAGAGTCTTGATTGAGGTTAGTCTGGACCGATCTCTGACCCCTAAAAACTTCTTTTAACGAGCATTAAACTCTTTTCATCATAAAACCTTTCTGGTTCAGAATCATTTCATCTACCTATTCCCCAATTTCGAAGCGATTTCACCTCAGACAATATTTCAATGTATTCGGGGCGGGGTCCTTTGTGTAATCGAGGGGAAACGCGCGTATCTCAAGTATACTACAATGATTTTCGATCCGACGATGTGAGAAGATATTTTTCCGTCCGGCTTGATATGGCTGAAACTTATGGAATGACACGACGCTTACGTGCTCAGCGGATTTCGCACGACTGTCTTTCACTTGGGTGGACGGATTTGAAGATACTCGCTTATCGAATGAGTTTCCAAAGTTGCCGCCTGCGAGAGACTTTCCTGCACAAACTCCGTTTATCCGCGAGCAAAGCCCAGCTGAACCGAACTTGAATGTTCATGCTGTGCCATGAACTTATATACGGCACCTACGACGGGCATAAACGTGCAACGTGCAGCCATTCGTGCGGATTGTGTATAATACCTCGAAATAACGATTTCACAGCGTCAGAATACACTAAAAACTCACGATCAACTAACACTGGTGAACCACCTCTCCATGAAAATCGGTGACTCCGTCGGTAGATCCGAAGATGGCAAAGATGCGCATCATAATTTGGAAGATTCGTAGATACGAAACCGACAAATCATACCATTTGATAATTGCCAGAACAAAAGTTTTACACATTAGTGCTGTAACGATTTCTTCCGACTATTGCGCGAAGATTTACATGCCTCACGTATGACCGAGTCTTCATCGCAATAACGCTCCACCACATTCTCGAGATGGAAGAAAAAAGAGAAGAAAAAAAAAGAAAAAGAGGGAAAAATATTTGAACTCGTTTCATTTCGATGAGATCGATTTGGCTGGATATCGCCAAGTGTAAACAAATATTTACGACAAAAAGAAGGTAGCAAAAATATTCCAATGCATATGTCTATGAAGGGACATCAAAGTGAAGTCGAGATAACCAGCGGAGAATAGGATTTGCACTTAATAACTGGAAAAAAAGGAAAATAACAAAGAATCGTGACCGCAGATAATTTATATACTAACCAAAAAAGATACGAACGAGATAATATGACAAAAATAAGTCGAGACTAACTCAAAGAGAGTGAGAGAGAGAGAGAGAGAGACGGAGAAAGAGAAAAAGAGAGAAAGAGATTCTTAGATTCAGATGTAGATTTATTAAGGAGTTATATACAGTTGGAATTTTCAAAAAATGGAATTTTTTCTTGCATTGTCCGGAAGTATACGCTGTTATCTACATGCTGTCCAATTTTAAGATCAAAATTCGAATTATTTCGGTCGCTACAGCTTTTCTTAGGAGAGCGTTACACCTATCGCGGTCGGCAAGCTCATACGTGCACGCGTTCAGTTCTACGAATCACTTAGCGAAATAAACTGACCCAATGTATCAGTTCGTTTTCGTCTTTCTCTATGGATGGCCATACAACATAAACTCCTCAAACATCCTGGAACGCAGAGTAGTCGTCAGTTTAATCAGCAAAGCCAAGCAGTAGACTTGTGAGCTCGCTTGTACGTTCTTCTATGGTTTTTGTGAGATTGAAGTGTAGCAGAGAAAAGAGATCATTTTCTAAAATTCGTGTGCCAAAAAAGGGATGCACAGTGCGCGTCTATCATAAACCGAAGAGCGCCTGGGAGCAGACGCAAGGGGAGAATGGTCTGCAGATAACACCAACTCGAGGTATCAGAAGCTGCCGAGAAATTGGAGGGTTTATTACACCCGCCAACTGTATATAACCCCCCCCCCCCCCCCCCCCCCCTTGAGGTCAAGGAGTCGTGGTCCTGTGTGACCTATCAAGGCCAATACATAAAAGAACTATATGTAATTAGTTTGAAACATTTTATTAAAAAACAAAGTATTATGGTACGTACATTAACGGCCCATATTGCCGGTAACATTTATGAGTAGGCACCTAATTGAGATGGATAAAATAAAAGTACAAGAAAAACGAATAATAAGATAACAGATTGGAAAAGAATATTTTTAATTAAATAAAACGAAGATAAATATTTCCTATGTAACAGTGAACCTATATAATAATGAAAATGTAAACAAAATTAACAATAATGATAATAATAATACGCGCCAAGTGTACAATTGAATCCGCCGATCAACTTACTGCTACACCAACAAAATTAACAAGGAGCCGGCGAACTAAATATCAGATCGCGCAGTTTAGCCTTGAACGATGGTTTTCCGTAAAAAGACCTGATATTGACGCGAAGATGGTTCCAAAGTCTCGCGACAGGTATGAAAAAAGCGTGACAACAGGTCTCCGTTCTGCAGAAGGCAGTAAAAAGATCGAGCTCATTGAAATTTTTGGATAGGGTAGGCCGGTGTCAGTTGTAACGCGGTATCAAATTTTACAACGATGATTACGCTACCATCGAGTGGAAAATTCCGGAACTGCTTGGAACTCCTCATAGCAACGTCATAGCTTCGCTTCAGTTAATCAACATTTCACGAAATTTTATAGGCTCCTTCCTGTAACCCTGCCCGTTTTTTACCCGTTTTCGTGGTTTTCCGCTCCATAAGTTGTAACGATTAGAAATTTATTATATAATAAATATGGGTGAAATTAAATTGCAAATCCACATTTATATTATGATAACGCTTTATTTTTATTTTATAACGTGGAGATACTATAATAATTCAAATTGTGATGCAATTATAGAAACTCGCGGGGTCAATCGCTCCGAAATACTCATCTCTAGATTCGCCTGGCGACATGATACCGGCTCTTCCGAACCCACCAATGCGCGTGGTCGACTCCTCTCTCGCCTGGCAATCTCCAAAGCCTTAAACTCGAGAAAACTTGATGGTACGGACGGGTATAAACGATTATTTTTGTTATGACATTGATAAAAATGAAGTAGCACAATATGGATTGCAGAGCATTTTTTTAAACCTCCATATATTTTTCGACCTTAGGTACAAACGAATGCAAAAAAGAAAATTGTGTAAAGTTAGTGGCCAACTTTACATATGCGCGTGAATGACTGTTGCCGCGAGGCATAGCCACGGGCAGAGGGGTAATACTTAATTCTTTAGGATAACACCGAATTTTAGCAGGCAGCTGGACTGTTTATTGCCAACATACAACTAGAAATGTAACAGTTTCTAGATTTCTATAGTTATTTGTTGTTAGTATGGTGATGATGTGAGCAGTGTTGAGGACGCTCAAATTCGCAAAAGTTCGAGATAACCAATTTGGCGCATGGAATCGCAGTAAAAGCGGCTACAAGAATGGCGGAATATTGTTTTTCACCTGCCACGATCAATTTTTATCGTTATTTGCAGTGCTACGACATTAAAATCGTCGGCTCTCGATATTTTCATTTTCTCAAGTTGTCGCGCATTCGTCCTACCAACTCCGATAAAATTGGGCATGGCGGGGGTAAAGAGTGTAACCCCCCGTCCACGGGCGTGCAAGCGCTCTCGTGCAGGTAGTGCTACAACTCGCGCGAGCTTTTACAAAGTTGATTGGGCAGGTATACGAACGCGCATCACCCGAGGTAGATTGAGATGGCGATGAAAAAGAGCATCCCGAGCTTTTTCCTCGCGGCGGTCGTTTGTTTTCCTTATATACCCACGAGCGCGTCTCTGTAGTCAAGGACGTGAGGATCCCACAAGAACTGAACGAGTAACTCGGGTCGGCGGGTTAAGTGTCCAATAGATTTTCATCCTTTCGGGTAAAATAAACGTTTGTTTTTCCGGCGTTCTTTCTCGATTTCCTCGCGACGCGTATCCCTAACTTTGGACTCTCGAGGCACCGCGATATCCGTTGTACGCGAACGAGAAGCCCTTAAACTAGAAAAGGTCATACGGAGTGCCTTGGTTTCATCGCACTGCCAACTCGCGGCATGTGTCACTGAGAGGTGGCTGGTCGCAAGGGGATATACGATAAAACTCGCATCTGGAATTTATGCCGCAAGCTTTTACGATCCATTCGCGCTATGGTAGACCGAGTGGAGCTTTGCTAGGTGAACTCGGACTCTGCTGCTCTGTCTCTTCTATTCACCCTTTACCGTCTTCCTCTCCTTTGTGCTCATTAAATGCCTCGTAATTATGACGGAAGGTGTATCGTTGCGGACGTAACGCGATTCGCGACCGACTTGGAAGTCGCGGAGAAACATGGCAGCGGGAATAAGAGGGACATGAAACGAGATATCGCGGCACACGCGCACCTCTTATTTTCAGACGACATGAAATATAAAAACGGTATCATCGCATCGTTTCACCGCGTCGCAGTCAGCCAACAATCCTCGCCGAGTCACGGCGTCGCGAGGAGACGACGCGTCGTCTCCATCCGCGCTAATTGATAATACTACGCAGCCAAGTTGCTACATTCTAGTCGAGTGAGAATCGAGCGATTGTTATTATCGAATTGCAACGAAAAGATGTACTGTCGTACGCAGAAAGTAAAGTTATAGATACAAGCGAATTTTGACCGACTCGATGAAATAACAAACCGAGCAAAACGTATTTGGAAAGATATTCTGAAATGTTGAACGAGGTTCAAGGTTGTTTCTACAAAATTCAGTACCCCTGGGAATATTTTTAATTCTTTTGAAAATTCCAAATTTTCGGGAAAAATGTCAAGCTCTTTGGCCGAACGCTGAAATGTCTTGTGAAATTCCGACCACCTCGGAGAAAATACATATTTGAAATTATACGCTGGGAAAATGTATTTCGCGTCACGAAGATTGGCGTGGGCAGCAGCGAGAGGAAAAGCTGCTCCAATTTATGCTGGCGGATCATCGTTGAATGCAGGAAAGGGAAAATGGCCAGAGATAATTCAAAGAACGCTCAAGGATCGCAGAAATAACGAAATAATATTTGCGACTCTGAATATCTGAAATGAATTTGTCGAGAATAGCGTACGAATGTACCTCGACGAGCGAGTAATTCGTGAGGAATCGACGTCGCGAAATTGAAATGTAAATCCTGAAATCATTCCCGGTCAGGTTTACGAAAGGCAATATTTTTCGAAGAGCTCTCGCTGCTCTCTCGCGTTGTATTGACTCACCACGAATCTTTGTCGTCGTTCATCAACTTCGGGAGATTGATGTGTCACATTTTCTGGAATACTTCAAAGACCTGTCGTTAAGACCCGCGCGTCTCTGTTGTTTCTACTCGCTGAAATCCTCGTACGAGCACTCTCGAACCTATTTTCCTAATTTAACCTTCGACCCAGTGAACATGCCTTCAAACAACCTTTTACTCGTCGAGGGTTGCGTCCTGGGAATGAACTTTTCGTACTCGACGGGCCACCCTCCTGATTCCGTTATCGCGACATTCGCCGACGAATAAAACAAAGGAACTCTCACCCTTCGAACTGTCAGTTATGAAACACTCGAGATCCGTTTGATTTCGAACTTCCATTATTTTCGCGGTGAAAAACGAAAAAACAAAAACCAACAAAGAAATCTATTTGTTCTCGCACGCGAGCGTTCAACGTTTTTCATGAATTTGTTGCCGCAAAATCACGCCATTTCGATTCATACAGCGTAATCAACCATCTATTGCCGCCTAGAATAACTCCGGAAGTATGATAGTAGTAGAAAAGTTTTCGAAACAACAGTTGCACGGAATAGCGAAGGCTATATGATGTTAGTTTTTCTTTGCTAGGTGGAGTCGCTTCATAGATTTTAAGGTCAACTCTGTTTTTTTAGATAGAATGCTATGTTTTAGTCGGGTGGACTGCGTACGGTTGTAAGAATTTTGCTTTGGTCATTCACAGCAATGTCATTATGTGAAGAAATTCAAAGTGAAACGATTCATGTAAAGGAACACTCGTCAGTTTTCATATTGTAGAGCGAAATTAAGCTCTGAAAGCAGTCACTAGCTTGCAACGCCACCTCGAAAAAAAGTCCCACTTTTCTACAATTGACCTCCATACCAGGGTCCGTTGTAACAGCGATTGTGGACCGAATAGAAGCCACTCGTGTAGTTAAATTGCATTTACTGCTCTTTTATCACAGAAATTATAAAACACTTACATTACATTCACTCTAACGCTTCGTTCGGTCCAAGTGGTACGTACATATCTTTCTTGACTATCAGTGTACCTACGTAACTCGTTAACACGGAATAGAACCTACTTATGTCCATGTAATTTGGGTGAAACGTACGTAGTTACTATTCCGTGTTAACGAGTCACGTAGGTCCACTGGCATTCGAGAAAGATATGTACGAACCGCTTGGACCGAACGACTTACTCAGTCTTCTCGAATCAAACCTTGGACTTACCCGCGAAGTCACTAGGACTTCAGAATAATTATTATAACATGAAGAAGCACAATTCATGACTCTAACTCTAACTCATGCACGGAATGAAACGCAAAAAATGCTACGAAATGGTAGACTTATTTGAAGAAACCAACTTTTCTTTCAATTTATTTATTTAACGATATAATTCTGCGACTACACTTGAAGATTTGCCGCTTTTCAGTTCTTTGTATGCGTTTTTGTATTTATCGATATATTCCTGTCCTCTTGTTGTTCACCTTACGATACAATGAAAATGTAATGAAAATAATCTTACCCAACCCACTCTTGACAGAGGAAAAATTCCACAGCGACGCACCAAACGAATATAAACAAAAACTGGTATCAATATACTATTCTGCAAAGCCTTGGCTTTGAGTATGAAAAGACTATCACCCGATCTGTATGTATCCCGAGTACTTTACAGAAAACTTTGGACAAAAACTCGTACTTTCGGGAAGAAAATTGCAGTAGGGACCCCGGCAGACGCGGTAGGGTACGATGGTCGTTACAACACTGGTCGACACGTTCGGGCCTGCAAGCTGCTTCTCTCATTCCTTGGTTTATCCCATTATCACCGTTCATTGGAGAAATATTTGATTTGCTACAAACATACGCTGTTAAAATCGTACCCAGCCTACCCTACTCATCGTTTGATAGCGGCTATCGAGACGAACCCAATGATGTACGACATTAAGGTCTTCGAAGGTCATTTGAGGCAGAAAAGAAGGTATCGAAGTAATTACCGGTGGTATCAATGCAGTGCTCGCCACATTCGTTGGAGAAAAATTAGGTTCGTCGTAGGAAGAAATACCTTCAGAAACAACGAGCAGATTGTGGTATCAAAACGATGGATGTGTCGAACATTTTTTGCTGGTACCTAAAAATGATTCGCGAAGATTTTCAAATCCTTGGATTGGCCCAGAGGATCTATATCGTGGTTGGCTTGTTTGCCGGATTCTTGAGGAACATTGTTTATAAAGAAGTTCCAAGTATACCTGAAGATATGCGACAGAGAACTGTTGGAGTATGTGATGTGATGAGTGCCGAAGTGATAAAAAATACTACTTGATCTGTGATAAGGAGATTGCAGCATTGCATTGATGACCAATGATAAACACCTTGAATACCTTCTGCGAATGAAAGTTCATTTCACCATTTTTTCCCCAAATGACCTTCGTTGACTTTCGAAGAGCCTGATGTTTCACACCATTAAACTCGTCTCGACAGCCGCTATCAGAAAATAAGTACCAAAACATAGCTTTCTGTTCAAATGAACAGAGTTGACCTTGAAGTCTCTGAAGCGATTCCACTTAGCAACTAAAAACTAACTGCTATCATACTGTAGGAGTTATTGTTGGTGGCATTACTTACAAGGAAACCTTGCGAACCCGAACTCACCGATTTCAATGATTTTGATATATGTTGTAGAACATCGAAAAATAAGAGACACGTATTTTTTTATACGTGCTCTTAAGCCCATTTAGGGGTGAAATCTACCCTCAAAGCTCACCCTCAAAAAGTCTTTTTTCGAAATATCTCTGCTTCTAATTGGTATTTCGCGACGGAACAAAATGGAAAATGCTCTTTGCGGCAAGGCGGAGCTACTAGACATTGTTATGCCCACGAGGGTTGCAACCCCTATTTTTTATACCGGAAAAACCACATTTTTCGAAGATATTTTCGTTGTACTGATTCTAATATTGACTTGAAAATTGAAAAATAAATATTCTGAGTTGTGAAATAAAGTAAATAAGTTTACGTGTTCGAGGATTTCGCGTTAACTACCCCCAAACACGGTTACTACCCCTTCAAACATTGGTCATCTGCAATAATGAAAAAAATGTTTTTCTCAAGAGAAATACGAATGAGATATGTTTTGAGAGACACGTATTTTGTTATACGTGCTCTTAAGCCCGTTTAGGGGGTGAAATCTACCCTCAAAGTTCACTCTTAAAGTCTTTTTTCGAAATATCTCTGCTTCTAATTGGTATTCCGCGACGGAACAAAATGAAAAATGCTCTTTGCGGCAAGGCGGAGCTACTAGACATTGTTATGCCCACGAGGGTTGCAACCCCTATTTTTTATACCAGAAAAACCACATTTTTCGAAGATATTTTCGTTGTACTGATTCGAATATTGACTTGAAAATTGAAAAGTAAATATTCTGAGTTGTGAAATGAAGTAAATAAGTTGACGTGTTCGAGGATTTCGCGTTAACCCTCCCCAAACACGGTTACTACCCCTTCAGACATTGGTCATCTGCAATAATGAAGAAAATGTTTTTCTCAAGAGAAATACGAATAAGATATGAATTGAGATATCGAATATCTTATATTTAAAGTCATTTATCACGAGGCAATAATTTCTTCATAAAATGAATCATCTTGGTCAAGATAAACTATGATTCGCGAGTGATTTTTTATTCCATCAATTCGTCTTTTCGTCCGATAATTTTTTACGATACTGCTTATCAGTTTCGATTATTCGTTTCGTTACTCATCGGTCGGGTATATATGTCGTAAAACTCCATGCTCGGGAATAAGTGTAGTCTTTTAGAAGCATTGAGTAGGTTTGTTCCTCCATCCGGACTCAACAATGAGAATCAATCCTTTGACTGTTATACATTTATTATCCGCGTTTTTTCAAAATATTCAAATACAAGATGGAACGGCCAATCATAGAGAAATGGAGTTAGCAGAATCGATTAAAGATATACTGTTAAGTGCCACAAATGATTTCAATGACGTAGATATGATTATCGAAGAGACATTACATTTTCAAGAACAGTACAAAGATCACGCAGCAAAAATAGTTGAAGATACAATACAGCATCATTTTCCTGATTCTGTTGAAGCACCAACGAATCATTGTACAGAATGCTGTTCGTGGTAATCAGAAGTTATCAACTTCGGAAAATCGTATTCATATTATGTACATATAAAAATACTCAAATATTCGAAATCAATTTGGTTTTTTCAAAGTAAAGTGCTCACAGGTCTCATTTTTGATTTTTTATTTCAACAATTATGGAAATCAGGTTCAGCTGCACATGTACTGACCCAGAAAACTTCAATACAAAAAACTAGAACTAATTCTATTGCGAATGAATATTTTTCAAATTCTTAATTGAAAGTGTATTATTCTATAAATTCATGACAATAATGGTAATCTTCATAGAAATGTTTGAAACATAATGATTTCTTACACCAGCCGCATCGTATCATAGCAATATTCTCACATCCGCTTATTCCGCATCGTATGTCGCACGAATCCCCGAAACTAAAATCTACGGGATTAACGAATTCCTGTGGTTTTTCATCAATATAACCACTTTTGTACCAGGAATATTTAAAAAGATTTTCATATCGTGGTGAAGATAGCTGATTGTGGGCTAAAGATTGGAGTTTGATAATGTTATTCCTCAAATGCAGATTTAAATCGTAATTCATTAAAATTACATTATCAGAAATACGTCGAACATAATTTTTCCATATGCGAAACCCAAACACATCAAGTGGTTGTATTTTTCCTGTTGTACCGGTTGGTATTTTTTTTATAGTTATTATTTTGTTTTCCGGCATTGTTTCCTGTATTACTGCATCGCAGTGTCCACTCCATGAATCAAGTAACAATACAGAGTGATGACCCACATTCGGATAAAATACTTGTTCTAACCAAATCTTAAAAAGGTCTGAAATTACAAGATATTCTTATAAAATCATTCAATTAATCATAGTTTGGTGATAATAATTATTGTGAGTGTGCTTACTTGTAGTTAACTTTCCAGATGTAGATGCCTCCGCATGTACATTATCTGCACGGAATAATGTTGTTTGTACGATAGGGCCGAATCGACCACTTGGCTCCTTTAACACCAGAAAAAGAGGTGATAGGAGTTTTCCTGTAGCTGATATAAGTGGTTGAATGGTATAACTGTGAGTTGTCGACGAAACTGACTGTACTAAACATTGCACTTGCTTCTCTCCTTCAACAGCTAACGTTCTTCCAGAGTGCATTTCCAATTGGAATCCACTTTGATCTGAATTATATAAATTCTCAACTCCAATTATAGGTATAGTTGTTTTAATGTCAGTTACAAACTGATTTGCTTTACTTTTGAGTTCTGACTCACTGTCCAAAGTTTTTCTAGTGACAAATTTATTTATTTTTCTTGATACTATTCGATGGGCTTTTTTAAACTTCAAAAGCCAACTTTCAGAAGCCTTGAATCTGAAATCTTCAGAGCCAATTTCTTTTTGAGCGTGCAAAGCCCATCGCCGTAAATCTCGATCATGAATAATTGAACCACCTTCAAGAGCAGCATTGAAATTATCTAATACATGTTGACAAATTCGTGCAATTTTTTCCCTGTAGGTACCACCCTTATTTATCTTGTTAGCCCAACGATGTAGTTGAGTTTTAGATTTGACTTTTCTGAATCTTCTTTGTACAGTTTCGATTTTCAAGTTTTTATTTTTCCCACTTCTCCAATAATCCAGTGCTCTCTGTTTATAGTCAACTCACTTCTTCTTCATCATCTGTACAATGATTTGTTGGTGCTTCAACAGGATCAGAAAATGATGCTGTATGTATCTTCAACTATTTTTGCTGCGTGATCTTTGTACTGTTCTTGAAAATG